>JAEAOA010002192.1:0-257500 GCA_016746295.1 Potamilus streckersoni | reverse complement strand
TTAAAGTTTGATGGCAATGTTTGCATCTAATCAGCACTGAGAAAGCATATAATGGATATCTTCAGCCAAGAATCAGCAAGGAAACGGCATTATGGCAGATAAGTTTCCACTTTCAGACATTCCTATCAAGCTCCTGCAGATATTTGATATATGGGATTAAGGCAGGTTTTAGATAGCGAAACTCTCATTTGCAGAGAATGTTTCGATAATAAGCGATTTTTAAAAAAATTAAAATGGTATTTCAGTCTGTTTAATTTCCCAGGACGTGTTGATGTCAAACTTTTCAAATAAATATAGGTAACTTTATTACAGACATTAACATTGAAGATTGGTTTGGCTGATTAGAAACCTATCTGTTCATTTTTTTTGGTGGGGGGTGAGTGGGGAATATAATTGCACAATTATTGCTACATACATATGTAATAGGCACACACACACACACATACATACATATATATATATATATATATATATATATATATATATATATATATATATATATATATATATATATATATATATATATATATATATATATATATATATATATGTGTGTGTGTGTGTGTGTGTGTGTATGGAGAGAGAGAGAGAGAGAGAGAGAGAGAGAGAGAGAGAGAGAGAGAGAGAGAGAGATGAATTTTATTCCATGTGTTGTTTTCTGTGATGCGTTACAAAAGAATAACTTCTAAAACTTAAAAAATATGAATGCAAGATATACAATCTGATTAAAAGCTCAACTTGATCGTTATACATGAAGATAAGACGGCGAGCGCACAGGAGGCTTGTTCTGACAACTTATTTTGTTACCACAATCGCTAATTTTATCAGCTTATCAGATGCATTTTTATATCTTCGTGTTTGGAATCTGAACGGTGTGGATGAAGAGTATGAATATGTACCAAACTATTCGATTCAATTTCAGATTTTTAAAAGCTGCATTTCTATCGGCTAATAAAAAGGTCATCGTCAGATCGTCACGTAGGATAACCCAGGTCTAGTTTAAATCAGATTTGCTTGATATATACTCTTGTGTTGTCTCTTAATTTGCTGTCATTGTTGAAAGACAGCGTATCTTAAAATAAAATTTTCATATTTTTATCTACATGTGCAAATGCATTCCTTTCTGTGATATATATATATATATATATATATATATATATATATATATATATATATATATATATATATATATATATATATATATATATATATATATATATATATATATAAAGAAAACGCTTCATATAACGTGACAGGGATTAAGATAAATTCAATAAACTGACAACGAACAGTATAAAACTAGTATCAAAATAGCCAGAGTGCTTTCGACTCTTAATGAGTCTGTCTTTGCTTCTGTGCAGCTTCTTTGTAATCCAATCAGATCTATGAAGGTTGATCCTTTATTGTTGTTTTTCAGTTTGTCCGACATACTCAGGGCTATAGATTTTACACGTGATGAGATAAATTAAATTCTCTGTTTTGCACGTTTTGTTTGGACCATGTATCTTTAGGGTTTTTTTTCTAGTCACTGTGATGGAAAATATCCTGGTCTCCATCATATGTTAGTAGGTTTTGCATCTTTTATTGCCACAGGGACCATATTAACTAGGGTGGTCTTGATTAGTGATTGACGTTAGCTTCGCCCTGTCTAGGATGTCCTAGGGGTTTTTGGTCCCCGTAAGCTACTACAGGTTTGTTCAGAAGGATTAACTTTAGTGCGTTGGATGATTCCACGATGGGCCAGTGTTTCGCAATGATCTTGCCTACGTTGTGGTTAACTGGATGGTGGGTCAGGATAAATGGTATCCCATCAGCCTTTTCCTTTTTTCCATAATTTAGTAGGTCATCGCGAATTGTTTGTTTAGCCCTTTGGATCGCCTCCGCAACCAGGCCTCGGTAAGTTAAGTGTTTAGATAGCTCTTCAAAACTTTTTATTATGTTTCATCGTCCTAGAAAATTATTCGTATCCTCAGTGACTGGCTATATGAATGTTCCTTATGCAGTGTTTTGGATGATAGCTGGTTGGGAGGAGATACTGGTGTATGTCGGTTGGTTTCGAGTAGATGTCTGTATGGAGTTTTTTTTATCAGTCTAGTTGTTGTATCCAGGAAAACATGATTTGAGTTGGAGATTTCTGCCGTGAATTTTGTTGAAGGTTGGAAGTTCTTTGCTTTTGATATGAAATCATTCACACTTCTTCTTCCATGTTGCCACTTCGTTTCTATATCATCGATAAAGCGTACACATTGGTAAAGCGTAAGTTCAACAGATGCTAAAAGCTGACCCTCCAGTTTTCCCATACAAGTATTAACATACAAAGGGGCCATACTTGTATCCATTGCGATGTCATTGATTGCGGTAGTTTTCTACATTAAATTTAAAGTTATTGAGTTTTAGGACAAGCTGAAGGAGTTGGATCCAGAAGTGTTTGGGTCGATTGTCTACAGTTCTTGTTTCCCATGTTTCTCTACACGCCTGTATCCCTTCATAGTATATAAAAATGTGACGTCTTAGGAAACAAGGAATGTATCTGGCAGTAATGGTTTGCTTGCTTTGCTTTTCCTGACATAATCTGTCATGTCCTGAAGATGCTCCAAAAAGTATAATATAATTTCTGTGGAATACCCGTTACTAGAGATTATATGTCTCCCGGATTTCATTTTTTTTTTTTTGTTTACTTTTGGTAGAACATAAAATCTACCTGCATTTGGCTTTTCTGAGCTTAATTAGTTTCTCGTTCCCAGGTCTATGTGCAAGATTTGGTACGCTTCGTCAATAAAATAAGTCCATACAGACATCTGCTCGAAACGATCCGCAAAACTGAGAAGTTACACAAGAGGATCAACCTTCACAGATCTGATTGAATGACAAAGAAGATGTACCGAAGCCCAGTCGCAGAACACTTCTCCTCATATGGCCACACTTTCAGTGATATACCACTTATTGCAATTGCTCAAAGCCCCCAACTGCAGTTCAGACATCAGGAAAGAAAAGAAATCTTGCTGGATACACTGCCTTAGAAACCATTGATACCAACAAGACTAGAAAAAGACAGCTATATATAAATAAAGTTATCTTTTGCAGCCGACACATTTTCTTTTAAAAAATTCTCTAAATTTGCTTAACAGCCTCCATCTACTACTATAACGATGAAATATCCTTGATATAATTTGGCTTACATAAATGTACATAAAATTACAGATGTCGTTATGGCTCATCAGTATCCGTAACAAGTTGATATAAACTAATTGAAACATAAAAAATTTAAAGGTTTAATCCCAGTAGAAACAGCCATGTTAAGTTTCCAAACTCTACGGTTTTTCTGTTTTATTTGTTTGTCTTGTCCATGTTTTTTGTGTATGCCTTTGAAAAAGACTACATAAGAGTAGAAAGCGCTTATACTAGTTAGTAGAAAGCGCAAAGTTAGTAGAAAGCGCTCAGACTAGTTAGACACTAGTTTTGCACTATTAGTTTCAGTTATATATATATATATATATATATATATATATATATATATATATATATATATATATATATATATATATATATATATATATATATATATATATATATATATATATATATGTGTGTGTGTGTGTGTGTGTGTGTGTGTCTGGTCTGTGTGTGTTTGTATGTACTATATATGCACCTGTATATTCAATTATGAGATACTCTTGTTATGTAGGCAAATTAGCTCGTCTATTGCAACCGTTAATATCTTGTGTATTTTTTTGTATTTTTACCCAGACCACTTACTCTAACTAAAATTCATTGTAACTTGTACATCATTTACGTTATTAGAAATAGGAATACGCACAAGCACACGTGCACGCAGAATTTAAAACTACAGCCTTTATTAACTATTTATACATGAGTCGACGCGAGAAGGGGTGTATGGTTCCTTTCTCGTACTATGTTCAATATTCAAAACAAGAATGACCTCTTCCCCCGTTATTCAATAGCCAGCTGTCTGAAAAACTTTGAATGAACTCCATCTTTAAGCTATATTTAACTTTTTTAAGATTTACATACAGGTATTACGGTTAATTATCACGGAAAGCAAAATATTAATTTCCAATAAATTCGTAGTTCCATTCTGTCTTTCGCTTATTCACTCACTATACCTCCGGAAACAAATTTTTTTCTTGTCAGTATGTAAATTAATTTTCCTGTCTGACATTAATTGTGTCCTGTCAATGGTAAAACTGTGTGTCAAATGTCGTGGCTGAATTTAGTACCAGCAATGTGAGATGATAATACACATAAAATTATGTTATAACTGACGTTTCCGGGTCATATATTTATTTAAGCAATTCAACATGATATTAGTTACGGGCATCTAATTCTTTCAAACGCTTTCACATTATTATCATCGATGCATCTCAAGTAGATACATTATACTTTCAAAATATGATTGTAAATGAATATTTGTGACGTCTTTCGTATGCTATTTATCTCATTGTTTATAGGCGAGAAATAAAGAACCTATACACACGTACTTGGATACAAAAATGCATTTGAAAGCCTGGAGAAATCAAGAAAATGTTTTTTTTTTCAAAATTACTAAAAAAAGAAAAGATAAATTTACAGAGAAATACATTCAAACATGTATGTCAGTTTATTGATATCATGTGGTACATACAGTTTAAACATACATGTGGTACATACAGCTTAAACAGAACCCCCAAAAATTCAAAATTAGTTCAAAAAAAAAATTGTGAAAAAGATTCTTTATACTGACACATTTATATAATACGACTATAGGATGCCAATTTCGGCTGTTTTAATTTTTCTCTGTCTCCATAGCAGTTGTAACTAAATATCTAATTTTGTGACTATATATATATATATATATATATATATATATATATATATATATATATATATATATATATATATATATATATATGCTATAAACTAACGACGAACAGAGCAAAACTATTATCTAACCAGCCTGAGCACTTTCGATTCCTAATCAGGCTTTTTCAAAAGCATATACCAAACATAAACAAAACAAACAAATAAAAAATAAAAAAACATTGTGTTTGTAAAACTCTACATTACTGTTTTACACGAATTAAACCTATAGATGCATTATGTCGCAACCAGTCTATATAGACTTTTTATGGATACTGAGAAATATTTGTATTTACCTAGAAATATAGGAGCCATAGCGACATCTATTTCTTTGTGCACAAAGAAAACTAAGTGACGCTCGGTTCAACCAAACACTAGACCATGAACAAACGCTGGAATATGCAAAATCATCACTAAATAATAACATTATTGACAAGGCGTACCAAAGCGGACGCAGAGACCAGCAAACAAAGACCTACTTAAGCCTAGAAAACCCAAGGGCAGGTAGATTTTATATTCTACCCAGAATCCACAAACAAGGAAACCCTGGCAGACCTATATTGTCTGGTAACAGGCACCCCACAGAAAGAATATCCAAATATTTAGATCATTTTATGAGACCACATGTCCCCAAATTACCCTCATATATTCAGGACACGACAGATTATCTCATAAAAAGCAAAGCAAGCGAACAATTACTGTCAGATACCTTACTTGTTTCTTTTGACGTCACATCTTTGTATATTAACATACCGCACGACGAAGTGATACAGGCGTGTAGAAAAGCATTAGAAACAAGAAACAATCGACCCACACACTTCTTAGTCCAACTCCTTCAGCTTGTCC
The DNA here is from genome assembly GCA_016746295.1 of Potamilus streckersoni. Lineage (NCBI taxonomy): Eukaryota > Metazoa > Mollusca > Bivalvia > Unionida > Unionidae > Potamilus > Potamilus streckersoni. Next base: position 251,797 of record JAEAOA010002192.1, on the reverse strand, counting down.
TAAAATTCAATAACTTTGAATTTAATGAAGAAAACTACCTCCAAATCAATGGAACCGCAATGGATACTAAAATGTTTCCTTCGTATGCTAACATTTTTATGGGAAAACTGGAGGGTCAGCTCTTAGCATCGGTAGAGCGTACACCATACCAGTGCGTATGCTTTATCGATGATACAGAAATGAAGTGGCAACATGGAAGAGAAAGTCTGTATGACTTCATATCAAAAGCAAACAACTTCCATCCTTCAATAAAATTCACGGCATAAATCTCCAACTCAAACCATGTTCTCCTGGACACAACAACCAGACTGGTCGAAAAAAACAAACAACAACATACAGACATCTACTCGAAACCATCCGACACACACCAATATCTCCTCCATACCAGCTATCATCCAAAACACTGCATAAGGAACATTCCATATAGCCAGGCACTGAGGATACACAGAATTTCCTTAGACGATGAAATATTTCTAGAAAGGCCTGAGGAGCGGCCTAAACATTTAATTTACCAAGGCTTAGACAACGAATTGATTGCAGAGGCAATCCAAAGGGCTAAACAAAAAAACGCGATGACTTACTCAAATATGGAAAGAAGGAAAAGGCTGATATGATACCAAAGACCATCCCAGTCAAGCTGGACCCCTGTGGCGATAAAAGATGCAAAACATGTCAACATGTGATATATACCGGGACATACAATAGCACGGTAACTAGAGAAAAACTAAACATACATGATCCAAACATAAACGTGCAAAAGAGAGAATGCAATTAACCTCATCACATGTAAGATCTGTAGCCTTGAGTATGTTGGAGAAACTGAAAAGCTACACAAAAGAAAAAACCTCCAAAGATCTGATTGGATGACAAAGACGCCGTACAGAAGCCCGGTATCAGAACACTTCACCCCTGCCTTCCTAAATATTCGTAGTATCCTTTAATTACTACTATAAAAATAAAATATCCAAAATAGAATCAAATATCCGGGATATAAATTCCATTAAATAAATGTGCATAAATATATGTCGCTATGGCTCATAGAGTTCTAGACGCATTAAGAGTCGAAAGCACTCAGGCTAGTTAGATACTAGTTTTGCACAGTTAATCGTCAGTTTATTGCATTTCTCTCAATCAATCCGTGACACACGTGATTCATTGTTGGACCTAGTGCCTTTGAAAGAACTGTTATTCGCCATATGAATTGCATATATATATATATATATATATATATATATATATATATATATATATATATATATATATATATATATATATATATATATATATATATTGCAAAGTGTAAACTAGAAAGTTCACATTTCGTAATCAGACAATAAAGAAAATAAATCCTGCCAACAGGATTGAATGAATACTGTAGGCAGCTAATGTTGAAAGATTTTTTAGTTTTCGTGAAAGCAACTGTTTGCCTATTCTCTAACGCATGCATTCATATTTATTGAAATTATGTTTACATTAATGATTAATTATTCTTTTTCCTCTCATCTCCTTTTTTCCTTAATTGAGTGACTGTTATACTGTTATGATCGCGCGCGCTCTCTTGTGTGTGTGTGTGTGTGTGTGTGTGTGTGTGTGTGTGAGAGAGAGAGAGAGAGAGAGAGAGAGAGAGAGAGAGAGAGAGAGAGAGAGAGAGAGAGAGAGAGAGAATATGCGATTATAAGTTCTTTGTCCTTGTATCGCACAATTGCCTGCGCCATTTAATTGTTCTCTTTTTGTGTATTTCTCCTCTTTTCTTGTACTACAGATTTTTCTCAGAAGTAATGATGATGATGATGATGATGATGATGATGATGATGATGATGATGATGATGATGATGATGATGATGATAGCAGGCCTCATCATTAAGTGCACGTAACCATCACGATTGAACTCTTAACAAAAACCTTGGAAACAGAATTTCAAGATGTACAGTTTGTATAAAAAAAAGTACCAAACAATTTTTGCTAAAATGTGACTCATGTTTTGAAGGTCAGCTTCAATGTTGTCTTATAGCGCACGTACAATACAGTCTACAAAAACGTAGATCTTATATTGTTCAAGGTAACGGTATATTTTTATGTATTGGCAATAATAGTTTCCTTTTCAAAGAAGAACCAAAGCATGTTCCTTTTTATACGTTATTAATATCTTCATATGCACTTCTGTCAAAAAGAACTACTCTCTCTCTCTCTCTCTCTCTCTCTCTCTCTCTCTCTCTCTCTCTCTCTCTCTCTCTCTCTCTCTCTCTCTCTCTCTCTCTCATATTGTCAATGTCATTTCTCCGCTCTTGGTGATGTCTAACATCAATGTAACTAATCAACCGATTTGTTATTTGATTGCTTAACTGAACAAAAGTATGATAATACCATCTTTCCAAACACTATGTTCACATGCCAGATTGGATACGATTTGCAACTTTTTTCGTAACAGTTTTCATAATAGCACAAAAATGACCTGGTCCATAGTACAGTCCTTGCGACTAAGAATCACTCAGGTCGTATATCTAACGATTCTTTGAACTAAGCGAGGTATCGTTAACTCAATGTGAACTTGAACTCTATATTTTGTATGTTTACTATGACAACTCACTGTGAACTTAGTGAATTGTAATGTTCTTTGAAATGCAACGTTGACACCGTCCATATATAGTCAAGATCACAATGTATGACATGAAAACTCATAAAGGATCACATTAGTCACAATTAGACAGACGGTAAAATCGTTGGATTTTGTAAATGGTCAACAAGTAAATTTCAAGCATCTGCTTTCATATTAGACGTAAGGTGTCGGAACCTTGGGCTGTTAGCTAAGCTTAAAGTTATAACTTAAGAAAAGAACCGTTTTCGACCATTTTGTCACATATAAACGCAATTGACAACTGAACTGAATGCAACGACCAGTTGCAACCTAGACTGTCATACATGTAACCAGATTATTAAGTAGAAATTGCAAGAGTCTTCATAGTTTACATTCATAACTTGCATTTTTCTATCGTTATAATCCTCCCTCCTCCATCAGGACTATGTAATTTGCTATTATGAATTAGCAAAATTTACCTCGTCCTATTTACAGCTACTGATTGGAACATCGATCGACCATTTCCGTCAGGTCGTGAAATATTGAAAGAAGTAGTCGTAGGAATACAGATCAGTTTCATGTGCTTCTGGCTGAGTGCACCACATATGTTATAACAGCAATGACTAAAATTGTTCCGATTGTGTTTTGTCTCCTTCCAGCGCAAAATTGTTCCAGGTGAACGAAAATAATTTGGAATACAGTTCTCCATGACAACTAATTCATCCAAAGTTTAAAACTCGACTGGACAGAAAAGGCCAAAGATGTTCCTACTGACCACCTACGGACATCCGAAACGATCGTTTTGACGGAAAATTTAGAACCATATACAAGATATGTAACTTTAAAGTCAAATTATAAAGCATACAACCAAATAGATTGTCATTTTAAAAACTCGGGCCAGATTTGACTTTGAGAATGAATGTTCACTATCAGGCTGTCAGATTTGACATTTTAAAAACTCTCTGTAGTTGCTTGATTCCAAATCTCACGCTCAGAGTCATTCTCACAAGTTTTATGATTTTAGATTCAATTGTCTTTTCCCTCCTGGGTCCTTTAATGGATAGAGTCATTCAAAAATGTTTGATACATCATCAGGCGCATACGTTCTGGATTGATAGAAATTTTAACGTGATTGGTGTTTTCCATTAATCTTCGTAATCAGTAAATGTTGTTCTGAACGGCTGACTAGGTTTGATAGTTCTGCATTTCCCACAAAGAATCGATAACACCACCAATGGAGGTCACCCATCACTCTGGTCTGTTGCTATGGGATTTCTAGACTGATTCCCTGGTTAAGAGGCTTTGCTCTGGTAGTGAAACTTTGACGACAGGAAAGCAGAATACTTATAGCAGGCTTCACGGCCATATTTGTCAAAATTCTAAGGATTGTACATGAAATCGAATCTCATAAATAAATGGAGGCATATTTTATGAATAAAGAACTGGCGGGGTTAATGATTTGATAAAGCATTTTAGTACTAGTTGAAATATCATGTATCATTAAGATATATATATATATATATATATATATATATATATATATATATATATATATATATATATATATATATATATATATATATATATATATATATATCAGGACGAATCATGTTATGTCCAGACTTGTAAAAAAATTAATGCGCTTTTTTCAGAAACTGTAAGAATAGTAAATTGATTAGGGACAATAATGAAGAAGTAAAATTATATTGATTGTAAATGGATTTCTGGAGACTTGCTGTATGTCTTAAATCCGCACTCCTAATACATTCGTAACTTCCATTCATATAGAGAGACTTCACCAGTGACAGTTGTACCCAAAAGACAAGCTATAGACTTTCAATACAAATTACTAGCTATAGAGTTACATTCCAAATGACTAGCTAAATAGTTCTTATTCAATAGACTAGCTAAAGAGTACTTATTTAAGAGACTAGCTAAAGAGTGCTTATTCAAAAAGACTAGATAAAAAGTAACGATTAAATAAATAGATTTCCTACTCGAGTGATGTGTGTTCAGAACTCATGATTTCAGCCCTGTTTGCATGATAGCCGTCCACTAGATGAGTGACCAATGTTTGTATACATTCACTTGCAACACAGAAGTGTTACAATGATGGAAGCAAGAAGCGAGGTCGCCCTCAGAGATAAAGGGAATCTGCGTGTACTAAACTTGAAGATCAACATTTTTCAACACTTCTTCTTTATAGTTGTTTGTCTCGTCTTTGTAGTCCTCATGTTCTAGATTCAATCTAAGGTCTTGCTATTTGTGAAGTTTTTGATCCCTTGCTTTATATTTCTGTCTGGTTCATGACGTAAATGATATCTGATTAGCAGCAGCATTTAACATACCAGTAAATATTAAGAATACGTCGAAGCTATAACAAGGTAGTGTAACTTCAGTCTTTTTGAAAGAAATGCGTCGGAAGAATTATATTGTCAAGGCGAACATTGTTGGTAACAAAGATGTAACAGAAAAAGAAGAACACTTGAAACTGTAATCGGTCTTATGAACTACAAAACCATAGATACTTACATGTATTTTGATGGATAAATAGAGCGCAGAGCACGCCATCGTAATTTAGAAGATTACAGAGGAAACAAATATAAAGAACTTACACGGGACTATGAGCTGTAATACTTGGCTCAAAAAGGAAAGTATATTTTGGAGTTCAAAATAATTTTATAACAAAAGACTGAGTCTCAAAGGAAGAACTCATTTTTAAACCAATTATATTGGTGGTCATGCCTAGAACATGGAAATGTATAAGATAGCAACGTGTTTAGTACTGAAATGTCTAAGATACCAATGAACCTGGTATTGAAATGTACTGAAATGTCTAATATACCAATAGAACTGGTATTGAAATGTACTGAAATGTCTAAGATACCAATGGACCTAGCATTGAAATGTACTGAAATGTCTAAGATACCAATGAACCTGGTATTTAATGCACTGAAATATCTAACACAGCAACGGACATGGTCTGTGAAATGTCTAAGATAACAACGGGCATTGTGCATGAAATGTATAAGACAGCAACTGACATGGTGCCGAAAGAGTGTAAAAAATAGCAAAGGACATAGTCCTGAAATGTGCAAGATAGCAATGAACTTAGTACTATACTGTCTCACACAGCAATGGACCTAGCTTTCATATCTCTAAGATAGCAATGGACTTAGCACTGAATACCTAAATGTCTAAAATAGCCATTGGCTTGTTATTGAAATGTCTAAGCTAGCAATGGACTGAAATGTGTAAGACAGCAAATGAAATGGTACTGAAAAGTAAAATATAGCAATGGATTTGGTGCTTAAATTAATAAGATAGCAGCTGATATTTTACTGAAATGTATAATACAGCAACGGATGTGGTAATAAAATGTCCAATATGGCAATGGACTTGGTCTTAAAATGTATACTATGACAACGGATATGGTACTGAAATGTCCAAGATGGCAATGGACTAATTATGAACTTAGTTATACTTGTTGCTGTTTGTTTTGTATTTACTGCTGCTTTATTAGTGTTGTCATCATTGTGTTTTCTGTATTTACTATGGAACCAAAAGTGCTAACACTGAGCAACAACCGATTTCAACAAGCGCTCAGATAATGATATTGCGAGTGTGTGTGTGTGTGTGTATGTGAGAGAGAGAGAGAGAGAGAGAGAGAGAGAGAGAGAGAGAGAGAGAGAGAGAGAGAGAGAGAGAGAGAGAGAGAGAGAGAGAGAGAGAGAGAGAGAGCGGGGGTAACTTCACCGGGTACATATAAAAAAGTACGATTAAAAATTTTAAGCTTTGACGAGACACGGTGACACGTCTGTAGATTGTAATCCTTGTTATAACTGATATCTCAGTGTTATTAGTATTAGGAGGTTGTGCGTACCAATGACTGTGTGAATGGATCTAAATTGAGGTTTTCGTCCTTCCATACAAACAAAAGATATACCGGTGATGTCTTTCCAGAAAAGGGTGCATGTTTGAGCTTTTTCCCATCCTTATATGATGGCTCCTAAAAGTGGTACAGCAATCGTTCCAACAAAGAAGAAACCACTTTTAACAACGGTCCTTCTCGTTGAAGGGGCGTGTTTTTCTTTGATAATGATGGAATTTTCGATATTTTCCTAAACGTTTTTTCTATATCTTGAATAAGGTACCGTGGTTTTTTTTAAAACTCATTTTGACAAAATTTACACACGGTATAGATGATTTATTTATTTGTGTGCTTTGTGGGTGATTAACTTGGGCATCAGAGGATTGAACTTAGTACTGACTTGAGATGGCGAGGAGGGTAGTGCACTCTTCTAGGTAATATCTTTTGTCTCTGAAGCAAAAGCCACTGGCGGACTAATCTGGTTGAAGTAGTCCGTTTTAAATCGATGATCTAATATGTATGAATGTTTGAGAGGCAACATTATATGCATAGGTTTGGCATGGTGTTCCTAACATGTTGGCTAATACTTGTACATAAGATTTATCTCGTGGACTGGTAAACAATATTATGTGATGGGCAGAGAGAATGATGGCGTGATGTGCTTTCTTGAAATAAATTGTGTGTTATGTAATAATACTAGCATTACGATAATGTCCTTTTTGTGTGCATCAAAGTTTAATTTCTTATTTGTGTCTTTTCTTAACAGGTCATCGTAAGATTTAAAGATGTGTTTGATTAAAGTCAGATATGATTCCACAAAAATTGCCTTCTACAAGCGAATTGATTCTCTTTAACATTCTTGGCGTAATGTGTACGCCGATTGTCGCTCTTTTGTTACACTAATAGATACGATGGAGTTGACGAACGTACAAATCTGAGTTATATTCAGTCAAGAGGCTGGACACACAATCTAGCAATCATCATGTTAAATGGAGAATATTGGAGGAAGAGGAAGGTGCATCCATAACTATGGTCTTGATAGCACCTACAACATAAATCATTTATAACATTTGATACATGTTTAATGTTTCTTCAAACAGTTTAACCACAAAAACATAACAGACTCCGTGCCAAAGCTGCATATAAACAAGTGTACAATAATTTCGATCTCTTTGTTCCCCATGAAAAATACATCCATGATCGGGTGTTCTTGTAGTCTGTGTGAAATTTATTGTCTCTAATATATTCGGCAATGTCATCCCTTCCGAATTCTTTTCTATGTGAACATTGGTACTATTATTCTCTCAGACTTGTAATATTTCTTGCCCTGTTTCAGGCTCTCCGATTGGTTTTAAAATTGTTTATCATAAAGGATTTAATTGTTATTTGCGTTTCGTCTGAATCTAAACATACTCCCTCTCAATGCATTCTCTTGGCTTAGAATGCAAACTTCAAAATGTAATCTTCTAAAGCAGTAGTTACCAACCGACAGGTCGCCACCCTAATTAGGGTTGCATGGACGTTCCGGGAACTATTCCAGGTTTGTAAAACGTATCAAAATCTGAAAAAGGGATCGAGAGGCTTAAAACACCATCTACTTTTAGGGTCGCGCCAAAAAAAAAAAAAAAAAGGATGGGAACCACTGTTCTAAAATATGTGCTAATAATGATGCCCCCACCAAGGAAAGTAGTGACGTCATGGAGACCATCTGTCATGTCTCACAGAAGCTGAGTTTATATCCTTCAATTAGTGAATCTTCACGCCACACCTGAAACTCTATACTTGGTCTCATTGTCTTGAGTGGATAAATCCCGCTTAGGTAGACTACCTTACCTCACCATCTAGATATGATGGATTATAATGGCTTGTTGGATAGTAGAGGTGTGCAGTGGATTGCAATCATGGGCGCCCACGCAAAGGGGAGAGATCTGTAAAACTTAATAGCTGACCACTACATGTTTTCCCCATTTACCAGAAAATTCCGCGGGCGACTTTGATTGTAAGAAAAAAAATAATTAACATTACATTTCTCATACATTTCCGATATTTTTCGTACGTTCCCAGCGTTCAACCCATGCCAACCTTATGAGTTAATATTAATTCCCATACGTCCCCAGTAAGTCTCGTACCACTTGTATTGACACCAAGCAGAATAAATGAATTTGCTTTGGTAGACCCGCGCGGTGTACCACACTATTCTACATTGAAGTGTACGATCCACGACATCACGTGGGCTTGACTCTGATATTCACAACAGTCTTTTATCATGGTTTTCTTTCTTGTGCCATATTATTTCATTGTGTCACCCATGTCGTCTTATTCTGTGGTAAGGAAAATATGGCCATTAACCATCCATGTTCGTCTATGGCAGAATCAGAGACAATTATCGACATTTTCATTTAAATCTTTATTGCAAATTGCAAAATGTATCGATTCTAGCGAGTTTACATAGCATTGATGAATGATATTGTATATTTTTAGCGTGCTAAATAAAGTGAAAGAACGCAATAAAAAAATGAGCAAACGCCTGTTACTCAAGACATCGAGCGCTAAAAGGTAACACGCAAAAGAGTAAGAGAACGCTGTTCCCACTTCACTACACCTCTGATTTTAAGATAACAATCGAGGCAAGTTGATATCTTCCCTTAATGACATGTTATTTATGGTGATGAAATGTGAAGATATTAATGACGTTATCGTAAATCATAATAATGCAACAATATTACCATGTGAAAAGAGGCCAGACGACTCAATAAAAAGTAGTTAAGTCGAATTATGTAACTAAGCTGTGCTCATATATATATATATATATATATATATATATATATATATATATATATATATATATATATATATATATATATATACATACACATACATACATACACACATAAATACATGGTGTACATGCCAAGCATACTGCGGATCCAATATGCGCATATATTTGATTTTATCTTCAGCACTATTCACTCCAGTATAATTACAGCAATATTATACATTACGACGATATCCAACTAAGTGCAAAAACTCATTAAATTCCGCTTTGCTAGATGATTCAATGATGTATTTTGGATACCTATTTATAGCACATATTGAATAATCTCGACATATCTATGTAAAACAATATATCAGTTACTTAAAACAACCCGTTTCGTTTGTCTCTGGATTGGAATGATATTTAAACTACTACGCATTTCCTTTACTTGATGTAATATATATATATATATATATATATATATATATATATATATATATATATATATATATATATATATATATATATATATGTGTGTGTGTGTGTGTGTGTGTGGTTATCTTTGTGATGACCACCTTGATCGAGATCTACAATTGCCTTTATGATGACTATCTTGATCGAGATATACGGTTGTCTTTATTATGACCATCTTGATCGAGATATACGGTTGTCTTTATGATGACCATCTTGATCGAGATATACGGTTGTCTTTATGAAGACCATTTTGATCGAGATATACGGTTGTCTTTATGATGACCATCTTGATAGAGATATACGGTTGTCTTTATAATGACCATCTTGATCGAGATATACGGTTGTCTTTATAATGACCATCTTGATCGAGATATACGGTTGTCTTTATGATGACCATCTTGATCGAGATATACGGTTGTCTGTATGATGACCATCTTGATCGAGATATACGGTCGTCTTTATGATGACCATCTTGATCGAGATATACGGTTTTCTGGGTCAATATAAGACGAAGCAAAAGTTTAACAGAACACAGTCGCGAAAAAGTTTATATTTTTTAAAGGCTCACGTTTATAGAGATACGAAGTTAGGGAGCCAGTACTTAGCGCTTTGCAATAATGCCTCTGTTTGATGATGGACATATTTATAGTATTTACATGCAGAGACATCAGTAACGTTTTTGTTTGCACACTGAACTAAGGTAACACTAAGCAGTTGTGTATGGTTATCCGTAAGTACAGTTTTTGTGTGTGTGCAATTGGGATTTTTAACGACGCTTCGTCAATTTTACAGTCACATCGCTACTATGTCTGCAGTATAATGATATCGAACACTGGATTATCATGACAAATGTGTAGCATCATGTCCCACTGAGTTTATCCTAACACCGGGCCGACCTGTCTTAACACTAACCTCTTAATGCCGAGCGTCAAGCAAGCAGTTGTTAATACCATTGTTCACCTTTGTTCTAACTCACGACCTTCCGCATCAGAGGCGCACTAACCACAAAGACCACCGGAGCGGTCCATTTGTGATTAAAGAGACACGTTTATGTTTATATTCATTATTTACATTAATGCAAGGAATGCATGATTTCATGTGCATATGGGAATGATTTTAGCGCATGAATGTAGTTACGGCTTGCAATGTGCGAAATAGGCATACCATTTTCTCATCAGTTTTTATGCGTATACCTAAATTTTCATAGCCCATGACATTTTTGGGAATCGGTCTCTTAATTATCCACCTTCCTCTTCATTATATCCATACCAAAGACGAAATTATCGCCTCCATAAATTATGAAATATCTGTACAGTAGAGGTTCTCGTTCGAATTTATTTTTGGAGGGAGGGGGTAAATTTAACGTCTTGCAGAGAAACAGGTTAGTCCGACTTTAATTACCTTCGTATATACAAAATCTATCGTGATGTGATTATCATACCACGATACACTAAGTATACACGAAGGTAATTGAGTCTTATTTTAATAACTGACGGATTAAGTACGAGGGAAAATATCTTCGGCTGCGGGCAGTATCAAAAAATTATTTTGTCGCCTAATTCAGGCCCGCAGTAAGGGATAGCGGACGTAATGGATACTGCGACCTAGCTGACCGTCTGGCGGTTTAAACAAATTTTTCTTCTAACGGTGTAACTACACGTATATAGCGAAAACTGACATTCAAGATAAACCTTCGTGTAATTTACGTTCCTCGTGCCATACCTAGTAGCTACCATCCAATGTTGCCCACCATAGTGTTTGAACGGAGCACAAACTTAACGTACTGCCAAGGTTGGTCTAGGTAATGCTCGAATATGCACATGCCTAGGTAGGCGACCAACACTAACTACTGAGGCACAGCGGCTAATCCTCTTAAGAAGAATAAGAAATAGAAGAATATAAAAGGTAGTATACATGTCTTAAACTGAATAAACAGGGTACACGTGCAAAGATAACTTTCAACAATACTTCATGATCATAAATATTTACCCTCATAAACTCGACAGGTAATTCTGGAATATGGACAACCAGTTTGGAACACACCGATATTGCTCATGAGGCGGGGACACAATAATGACGGAAAAACAAGCAATAAGAACTTTACAACATACACCAATGTTATTTATGATTTATTCAAACGCTAGCCATGAAAATGAGTCACGTAATCTGTCATCAAATGTAGAATTTAACATTATACATTCTGAAAGTAAAGCAAACATCGATCATTAAATTATACTGGATTAAACTTGCTGATAACGTATTTGTTTTGGAAACTTAGTTCTATATTCACTTCCAAAAAGCCTTTCTTTAAAATGAACTATAGTACAATTAGAAGAACAAAAAATCTGAACTCTTACATGTTTTTATTCTGTGAAATCATGCAACATTATATATTCCTTTAAAAACATGAAAATGTATTTTGTGATAGTCAAACCATTCCTTCAAGATTTACAATTTTTGCATCAAAATAACTATTACTTTAATACCCGTTAAAATTACAATTTTAAAGAATGCTGGAGATGCTGAAGTCAAAAGTGACTACTACCCCTTAAATACTTGATAATAAAAGTACAGCCCTTTTTCTTAGTCTTTAAAGATATCATCAAAAATGTTCAACTCTTAAAACAAGATATGGATAAAGTTCTGCACTGAAATAAAGGTAAAACCAAGCCTGCAAATTCTCATACATAAGTCTTTATAATGAAACATACCGTACAAAAGGACTGGAACTGGAAAAAGACTGGAACTGGAACGGCATGTTGACACAATATTATAATGTATATCATGAAAAAGAAATAATAAAGTTAACATTTTTAACTGCATGTGAATCATTTAAGCGCTCTGACCTTGAACCTTGAATACAGTCAAGGGAAAAATTTAAACAGGTGAGTTGAGGAAATAAGGTGTCAGATATATTTACCTACAAGCATGGACATTAATTAACAGATACATTTCTCCCTACATATGGAGCCTGTTCTAAAAATGTTATCAAAAGGAAAGTGGTTTTATTTTCTTCTTCTGAACTCATATCTGACACTTGCATGCCTTTAAAATGCAATAAGTTGGAGAAAAATTAAAGTCATTATGTAAACCTGTTGAATCCTTTTGCAAGTGCTAAATTATCCAGTGCTATACAACAAATCATTAGCGAAAGTCCTACCGAGTATATTCGTCAAGGTACCGATTCTCCACCTAAAACTAATCCTGTACCATGAGATATTCTATTGTCTCTTTAGTGTGCAGCCAAATACTGTGGCTACACGTGTACCTTTTGATAATACAAAGTGGACTATTGCACAGCCATTACATTCTCAAGCATAAGCAAGGCATCTCTTTGTGCCCAATCATTTTATTCACAAATGCATATTTAGATGACACTATCATATATATATATATATATATATATATATATATATATATATATATATATATATATATATATACACACACATATACACACACACATATACATATATATATACATTCACACACCACACACCAATGACATGCTCTACTAGTTTTTATTTCTTTGTTGTATGACTGATTGCTCATAATTGTGTTGCATATTATCTACAATAATATGGTTGTCCCTAATTCACTCTTGTACAGTCTGATTGGTCTATTGTTTTTATCAGTCCAAAAAATATATACTTGGACGGTCTAGTTTTAACAAGAAAAACAATGCAGCTGTAAATGTATTTTTATACATACTTAAAATAACAAATTACAAATGAAATTATTATAAAAAAGTTCCATTTTTGTTCAAAACTCGTGGATTACAGTAGACTACTGGTTACAAGAATAACGAAAAAGAAACTGACAGCAGAAATAGGATTTTGCATGTTGATTTGTTTCCACTTGCAAATGCACGTATGTAGCAAAAATAATTTATAGCATGTAACTAATAACAGAGCTCCTTGCAATAAAAAATTGCAAAGATATTATGGTAATGAAGTATGAACACGTAGCATTTAATGTGTTTCTGACAATTCCTCAAGTAATCTTTAAAAAAAAATATTTAAAAAAAACCTCAAGAAAATCATAAAACCTGTATAAAAAATAAAAATAGAACATAAATCCGAGATGTAATTAAGATAGAAGTCGAGATGTAATTAAGATAGAAGTCGAAAAAGATTATTGGAAGTACACCATGACACTTCTGATGTTAAAAGCACTTTTATGATCCTTTTTTGAATATTTACATATACTTTTCAGTGATAGAAAAGACCATAGTAAAATACATGTATTTGCCCATGTGCAAATTGAACCTAACTGCAGTGTAGTAGAAAAGTCAATGACCATGGTTTACCACAATGCATTTACAATATATCATAGCTATAGTAACTGCTGTTTGTACTGGTCTTACATGAGGAAATATGGCATAAAATTATATATATATATATATATATATATATATATATATATATATATATATATATATATATATATATAAAACACCCAATTCTCTAAATAAAAATTTCATCATTTTCAGCATATACTAGCAATGAAATGTGTTGAATTTTGTTTGTTGCATTTCACAAAATATTAAAAATTTAAGTATGGTACCCTAAAAATTATGTAAGTAAACTGAAATCAATATAAAACCTTAAGATTTTCATGCAATTCTGAAAATAAGATATACAATAAAAATACAACCATCAACATAAAAAATACATGTATAAAACAAATCTGAGGAAAAAATTTCGCAACAGAAATTTTATATAATGAATTACAATGCCTTTTTGGCAGTTTTAAATTGTTTACAATATAAAAGCTACATCAACATTTTGGAATAATAAAACAGAAGCAAGAACATTATTCCATGCACAATAATAATCTAGCAGAGTTAAAAAAAAAAAATTTGCACTGAACTTTAATTCCAACTTGGAATCTAAGTCTGAAACAACCTAATCTGTCAACATTGAGATTTGAAATAGAGGACATGCAAAATGATGCACAAGACCACAAAACCGTGGTTTATACAATACTCTCTAGGAAAATAATTTTTTTTAAAACCCACATTATACATGTACAGTATGAAATTAAAACTACATGTCTTTGTAACAATTTCAAACATTCAGTGAATTAACATCTCTATCCTAACAAATGAAAATTTCAAAGTGTGTACAAAAGTCATGTACATGCTCAAAATAAAAAAAATATACAAGGTGAATTAGCATCCACAAAATGAACTTGACTTAACCTCATAATCTTAACCATTCCCACATGTAAACTATGCATGAATGTTCAAAAACAAAATGTGCATAATTTACACCCAGGAGGAGATACTACCCAATAATAAATTGGGATTTCTAAACTGAGTTGATTAATAAAGAATGTGAGTTTTAATTTGTGATGCATTATATTATATTCATAGATCCAGTTGATTTTTGGGTGGGCAGCTTCTTATATTTGTGAATTTTCTGCGACTGCATGCCATTTAAAAGACCTGGTGATCACAAAATACAATTGGTATACATCACAAAGTCTGGACTAGAAGAACAAGTTCAATATGGCCAAGTTCATAATAACTTTTATTGATAAGGCAAGAACAAATTAATAAGTTTGATTCCTTCCATCTGGTCTAGCATGACTGCTTTTCTGCTTTTGATTAGGACTTATTGATTTGTTTTCATTTTCCAGGTTCACATAACAGGCTGTGAACCCTTTTAATGTCTAATGCATTGTGTAATGGAGAATTGCAGTCAGCAGTTACAGTACTGGACTCTCACAGCTGGACTTTTCTTTTTTTAATCAAGAAAACAGATACAGGCACCATCTGTCTGTCGATCATACTTCCTACTCCAGTTAAAAAATGGATTGTATGAAATAACCCTGACATAGTGTATTGTATACTCTCCTAGTTCATGTAATCATGGTGGAGTAAAATATTTCTAAATCCAAACCAAAATCTAATTCCATACACTTGGGGTAGAAGTGTTTGAGAAATTTGACAGTCTACCATAGGGGCCCAAAATTTAAAGTCTTTTTAGTCTATCTTTATTTTAATTAACCTACAGATGCACAATTTTTAAATATTAAAATATTTTAGAATATGGAGCCAAACAAGGCTAACTTTAGCCCTCTTAGAGGCACACTTTTCAACAAAAGTTAATGTTTATAAGAGATTAAAACATACCTTGAATTGAGGTTATTTTTCATGATGGTAGCCTATAATTTAAAGCCATTTTTTAACAACATTACAAAGTTTTGCACATACTATGTAACACACCAGAGTTACTGAATGATTAGCCATTACTCTTGGCTGGTTGGCTCAAGAGTTCTTAAAAACCTGTGCTCATTAACTGACACATAAAGCCTCACTAAATGAGCTTAAAATGCATGCTAGAGCTGTGATATGGCTGAAGATGAATCGGAAAATTTAAATTTGTGCATTACTTCTAAAGCTGTATATACAAATCTGGCCCAAGTTTCTTTGCCAACAATTGCCCAGGCTTATCATAGGAAAAGTTTTATTAAAAATACTGCATGCATATTAAGAACATAGACCCCCATAGGCATGCCTCCCAGTTCCTCCATTTCTTGGGTCAATTGGTAATATAAACAATGGCCAGTGTTCAGGTGAAATATAGGAACAATGCTGTTAACATCAGCCAGAAAAAAATACCACATTAATGCATGTACAGACTGCAACCATCTGCAAGCAGTTAAAATTAAGATCAGAGGATGAGTATTTCCAAAGGCAAAAGTATCCTGGAACACAAAAACAGTTTGACAAGTGGAAATTTCATGTACTTAACTCAATACAGATGGAACAAATCTGGAGACCATTTTCAATATATCATTTCCTTTGGGCTAGTAGACCAAACTTGGGATTATCACACCTTTGAATATGTCTGCAATGTGTGCCTTTAGTGGGCATGTAACTCTGACAATATGGTGTAGTACCCCAGTTGTTATTATCAGCTGTGAAACAAAAGAATTCCATCTTTTGAAATTATGAGCTTCAGTGACTTATTATTTTTTGTTCCTTAGTATTAGTGTAATGTCTTATGTACCCAATTTATTCCTGTATAAATTTATCAATGCATGAAACACAGGCCATCAGACTCAACACCACTGTTCTCCATTTTTTAAACACATCACCTACAACCTAATTTTCTGGTGCTTTATGTGTCAGATAGAAACCACTGTTTCAGTTGTGAAACACTGAATATGAACATGGGTATCACATTACATACAAATGGATATAAATCACATATTGTACCCGAACTTCATGCACCTGAACTTCAATCTGTGCACAAGACTAATTACATATCAAATCTGCTATTAAAATGTAAGGCTGCACTGTCAAATTTTAAATTCCTGACTTTGACAAGTGACTTGTGTAAATTTGTTGTCCCTTTAAAAACATTTTATAGTATACTGGCAACAAGTATTTTAAATTGCAAGTTTGTTCTCTTGCACTGGCAATATACTAATAGGTACAATCTGGGATATAGAAGTAATATAAAAAAAACTGCTACCTTCTCATCATTAATTTAGCATCCCAGTGATTATATAACTGTACATGCATAATGTCCATGCTTATCTAAGGATTTATGCAATTAGCAACCACTTTTAATCCAACATGAATGAATTAAAAAAATATCAAACATCAAAAAACCTCTGATAGTGTTCCAGGAGAGAAAGCTGTTGAAATTGGTCAAACTATACAAAGTTGTAGCTTCTGAAGATTGCACTTGACACTTGTTCAGCATCAAAAATCAGGTGACCATAATTTGTGATCAAAACCTATATGGATTCAGTGAAATATTTGAGTAATCTTATTATTGTATCTTTTTTCTGTAGGCAAAAAGTGTATGAAACCACCCCAAAGTACTCCAAGGGTGTAAAACCTTGAACAGGAGTAAATTTTGGTATGTAACATGTACAACACACACTCACTGTAAGGCTTTTGCATTGTAGGTAGACAGCCTCCATGGCTCCCATGAACAGCATTACAAGGAGTGAATGCTGTGTGGTGAACAAACTACATCTCCTTATGCTCCATACAAAAAGTACTAGTCTTTATGTACACACCCCCCATAAAATTAAAAAAAAAATCTAGTCTTGACATAAGCTATTTCAAATTTTTGACCATATCAGCCCCAACACAACAAAAACCTAATGAACAGCAAATCCATCCTATTTTCATTTAGTAAACTTGCATCACTGGGACAATTTATTACCATGGCATAACCTGCCATCAATGATCACACATTCTGCATCCAAAATGTAGTTTCAAGTGACAGTTGGTTTGTCACTGGAGGGGGGGAAACACATCTAACAAAACAGCTCATTTTAAAAATGGGTTTTATGGTATACCATTTATATAATGAAATTATGGCATCTTTACAATTAAAAACTGCAACTTTCATGGAAAACTTTTTGAAGTGCATGATGGTATACAGATCTGCAGTATTGTTATTAATGGCTGAGGTGGAGATGGGCATGGTCAAAGACCCTATGCAAAGAGAGGTTGAAAATTGGACTGAACCTTGGAGTAAACCTACTGATATGAAATGAATTCACAGATCAATAAAAAGCTGTCCAACAATCTGTAGATATAAAAAGTGTTGATAAACTGTACCACTAAGAACAGGTATAGCAGGTAAGCATACATTAATTCAGCAATACAGGTAGAGAACCTTGTACAACAGACAGGTGTAGTTTAAACATTGTGTATTTGATTATCAATTTGTTATAGGTGCAGAGACTTTGGCAGAAAAGAAACCACTGAGCCAGAATCTGTTCTAAAACTGAAATTGTAAGGGAGGGGAAATTCCCCATTTCATATACAGTAGTCTCTTTTTCCTTTCAAAATAATGAGAAAGTAAGTATATAAATGGTAGAGCCTGAAAAATGCGATACATAATTGAATTACATTTGCTTAATTTTCAACTAACTTCTGCATAAATTAGCATTCAGCCTGCAACTTCGTGTCACAGAAATAGGCATTGAGAAATATTTTTTTCAGGCAATGCAATTTAATCCACTTCTTTTAGAATGGCACTTTCCTTACAAATACTCAATAGCAAACCCCATTCCAACTATCTGAAACTGGTCTTAAAACATAAATAAAGTGCTAAAAGTTGAACAATACAATTCTTGAAAAAGAAAACATTGTTTATTGAGGTATTAAATTTGATCTGAGAAACAAACTGTCTGCAATTTAAAAAGTTCCTGAATAGCATGAAAGCAATCAAAAAAAAAAATAGTCAACTGAATTTGCTGACACTGGCATCGGTTTTAACTTCTACCTACTGCTATCATCAGTACTGGACACAAGCAGATAATTTGAAATTCTATCTCAATGGTAACATGCTTCACATCAAATAATTTTTCATACAGTAAAGTACACAGGAATTATAAATTTCTTTCTACAAATATTCTACAATATTCTAATATGCTACATTACAAATACACCAAGTTAGGCGAATAATACACATGAATTACAGGCACCTCACGCTTCCACGATCATAACTTAGAACTACATTTTGAAAAAAATTCAAATAGCAACACAACAAAGTAGATGCGAGTGAAAACTCATTTAAACTGTTTAAAATTATGAAATGTGTTACTTACTGGGCATAAAATTCAATGCATCAATTAAAATTATAAATTCTTACAAAGCATTAATTTAACTCTCATTTGAAACACCCAGAGGAAGAGATAATGGCCAATAAAAAATATTTACCAGACACAAAATTCTCAAATGTAATAGTTTACTTCTAAAAATTATATTCCAAATCGGCCTAAATTTATTCAAAATTATTTCTTTCTCAAAGAAATATGTATCCCCCCATATGTTCATCCTGTAATCAAAACATACTGCATTTTATGAAAATTTGATGGGGAAAATGTGCTTTAAATTCAAATTCTCAATAAGTTCAGTTGCGAGAAAAAAGAATATTTGATTTTTGGAACATCATGTCTATTTATTCACTTCAGTTGATATGGCTTCCAAACTTTAAAGCTTCAATGGCACAATGTCAGAACTGGCTAAAAAAATAGTCACATTTTATTTGACTCAATGGAATTATTTTCCAAAACTATGAACATCAGTTAAAATAAAACTGTAAAATGGTAGTGATTGTGAGATTGATGCACAAGTGAAAAAGGCACAAGGATCAAAACAGTAGAGTGTCATCAGTCATATGTGAACAATGTAGCAATATCTGGCATTCCATATTCCAATCAAAGATCATCACATCTGAGAACACATGGAAACAGGAGTCTGAAATACAACAGCAGATGCCAACACTAAACAGGGACAATGGGCTTTAATTACTACCCATCTACACCAGAGTCCTTGTATCACATGACCATTTTGAGTGGTATTATCAACATCAGCTGCCGATGTAGGCAGTGTACTGCCAGAAATTTCAAACTCTTCAGATGATACTCTGAATATGAATATTTTTAATGACCATTAGTTAAAATTTGTCTATTTTTAGCTTATCCTTTTCACAGAATTTTAACCTTTCCCACAAACTCAGCTAAAGATTTTTCAAGATACACATGTGAAGAAGGTGAAAAACTAATTTTTCAAAAACCATGTGTTATTTTTGTCAATAAAGACTTTCATCTCAAAATGATGGCTTCAAGATATAATATGCTTTTAAGAAAGATTCAGGAGTGATGCATATACATGAAGTAGAAACATTCACTAATAGGGCAGTCAGTACCTTGTTGGCACTGCATCTACCTCAAAATTAATAGTGTGCATAGATATCCAAAGTCCCCAATTTTTTTTAAAAGGTTACATTTGTGCATTTAAAGAGAACCATGTGAATTTCAGGACAAAATAATAAAAAAAACCACAAAATAAAAAATGCAGCTTAAAGATTGTTAAAAAATAATTCTATTACACATTTTTCTCACTTTGAATAGAGGACCAGAGATACTAAATCCTGATAAAACATGAAAAACTTGGAAGAAAATATTTTTACCTTTGCATATTGCTATTTGAAATTTTTTTATACATTTATACAAATAACTATTTACCCCATTTTAGTTGTAATATCTCCACTCAGTTGGACTGTATGACAACAGCTACAAATGATCATATACATGCATACATCAACAAACATACCAAACTATGCAATGTAAGCATGTATCCATCCACATATATACAAAATGAAAATGGTCAGTAAATTAAATGAAGACAATAAATTCCTATTCAACTTGTATGAAGTTAATCCCAAAACTGGGTTCGGGCAATGTATTCACCATTTCCTACAACAAAAAATATGGCGCACATTCTCTTCTTTTTATGCTTATCCTTCTCCTTGACTGTCAAAAATTCTTGGATCCAAATACATCACCGCTGTTCAATGAGTTCAATGCTAGCAAGTATTACCACTATTGGCATCTTACAAGTTCTCATTAACAACATAAACACATCATGATCCATTTTCAAGCATTACTATTCAAATTAATTTTGTTCTTTAACATAAATTTGTGTCTAAATCATATTCTGCATATAAAAACTTATTTTTTGGTTTGGTTTGCTTTAGTGCCCTTTTAGAACACATGATCCATGGAAGCCAGTAAAACAACCAAAACTACCAGCAACCTTTCTCATACCCTCACTAGTTGAGACAAAGTTCATCTGGATGCAGGCAAGACTGCAAATGATCTGTAAAGGCAAGCACCTTCATGATTTAGCCATCAATGGACCCAGGTTATCTTTGGATGCAAATGTCCACAACCATTTACTGCTATCTACTTTTACAGAATATTCACTTTTATAGAAAGCAATATACATATCTGATTGTTTTTTGGTCAGAAAATGATTTTTTTTATTGGTACACATTTAGATCCAATATTAAGTTAGTGATAATCATTTCAAGCTAGATCACTGGCCAAGAAATAATACAGCAATTTGCATCAACTTCTTATCACTTGCAAAATTACATTTTGTTAATATTATCCACAGAAGTGGTAAAAAAATGTACTGCTTAATTAATTTGTACATGTGTATATTTATTTAGCAATCTGAAATAAACTAGTAGAAAAGTATTGGCTAATGAATATTTTCTAAGTTGGTCTCCTGTGCATTCTTCATATTAAAAATGAAACAAAATGTATTTATTGTAATTGAAGTCGTTTTCTTTTTTGAATAAACACTAATAAAATTTGATGCTACATGTTGAATCTTCAAACTTACTTTGCAAACTACTGAAGGCAAAGTGAAGGCACAAGTTACTTAAATGTCAAAATCAATACTTTTTGAAAACCACAACAAAAATAAGTTGCTGATGAGATTAAGTAGGATGCCAATATTTGCCTTATTTTGTATTACCAAATATACAAACTGTTTCTGTTACAGGCTTGAAAAAAGATGGGTTGGAAGATGGATTTTAAAAATATTGTTCAATATATGAATCTTTATATTCAAGAATATTTTCAACTTTGAAGCTGAATTATTCAAAAATATTTGGAGTGGTCACTACAATATACAAAATTAAAAGTCCAAAAGATGTCAAATGTAAAGGTTTCCAGAAATGATGTTCACTCAAAAATGTCAGAAAATAATAGAGTTAGCTAGATTTTAGATTGGTAGGTTTTGAGAAAGAAAAAAAAAACCCAATCCTTTTTTACCTTGCCATATCTGTTCTAACATACTGCTTTAAAAAATAAAGAGAAATATCAACTAATTTTTGTAATCATGCACAAAAATCCATTATATATATATATATATATATATATATATATATATATATATATATATATATATATATATATATATATACACACACACACAGTTGAGAAGCAACCATATGGTGCTTTTTATAACCAGAGACAATATGGTGGTCACAGTACATGCACTCAGATCCAGTTCCAAGAGTAGGAATTTGTCAGAACAATGAAATCTAATTTGCTGACTTGCATTCCCAGAAAGTGCTGAATAGTGGAATCATATTACATCCCTTGTGGGTTTTTACAGTATGCATCCAATTGTCAAGCTTACCTAAAATTTATTTCCTAAAATAGATATCCCATTGGAATCAGCACGGTCTTGCTATAAGTATTTGTATTTTCATGTGATCATACTTCCTTACACAAAATCTTGTATGCAGTCATTTTTGTTGACCCCAAATTTGGCATTTCTCAACTCGTCAATCCTTCTTTGCTTTGAATCACATTACTATTGGTAATGAACCATTCATTAACATAATGATGATGAACATTGTCAATTAGCCATTGAGGGTCTTGAGCAGGAAACGGGGAGTGGGCTTGTTCCACCCTAGTGTCGATTATTTTACATTTGTTTTAGTTGACACCAGTATCCATCATATGATTGCATCAAACCACAGATTCGTGTTTATGTGGTGAGAATATTCGACTGTAAAATCGTCTCCATGAATTGACAGTTTTTCCAGTCCAGATCCAAACCCCTGAAGTGATACCAACAATCACAGTCATGAGGTACTTGATCATAAAAACTACAAAGTCTGGTGAGCTTTCAACCATGTTCTTTTGAATGTTACAAGATTTAGACATCTTGCAGAATGAATTATACCAAGTTACCATCCACGATTCACGTGATGATTGTTCATAGAAGTAGCATGCTATAACTATTGTTGCTGGCACAGTGTAAAGAACACTAAAAATGCCTATTCGTACCATCAGTTTCTCCAGCTTGTCAGTTTTTGTACCATCATTCTTCATAATTGTACGAATGCGAAACAATGATATGAAGCCTGCTAGAAGGAAAGAAGTGCCTATAATCAGATACACAACAAGTGGTGCCAGCACAAAGCCTCTTAATGCATCGACGTCAAATATACCTGTGAAACAAACTCCACTGAGTATGTCACCATCCACTTGTCCCATTGCTAAAATTGCTATTGTTTTTATGGCTGGAACAGCCCAAGCAGCAAGATGGAAATACTGGGAATTGGCTTCAATCGCTTCATGGCCCCATTTCATACCAGCTGCTAGGAACCAAGTTAATGTGAGAATCACCCACCAGATAGAGCTGGCCATACTGAAGAAATATAGCATCATGAACAGAATGGTGCATCCTTCAACTTTTGTTCCTTGTGTGATGATCTTCTCACTAACAGAGTTAGTTATTTTATCAGTTTTAAACGTGAAGCAGGATACTGAGTCCTTGAGGAAGAATCCAACTACATATGCGATGGCAACCATGAAGTAACATCCGGAGAGAAAAATTATTGGTCTCTCTGGGTAGCGGAAGCGCTGCATATCAATTAGAAATGTTAATACTGTGAAAAGAGTTGATGCAAGACAAATACATGACCAAATGCCAATCCAAAGACGACTGAAATCTCGCTCCTCCTTGCTGAAGAACATTCCATAGCATGGTGCACCGCAGTCTCGCAAAGTTTGTTTTCCAATACGCAGTTTATAATCAAACCCTGCAGGAACCTGGTATTTAAATGGACATGTAACAATACTTGGAATAGTATTATTATAGAATAGTCTGTATGTAGTAGTTTCATATGGTCTCACAGTTGAACCTGGGGGTTCAATGGGTTCCGTGTTGTTCTCACCTACACAAAGTCCTTTCTTCGGAAATTTTTCGCACTGCAAACTCTCAGGCCACTGAAATCCGAATTTGTTCATAAGCGTCTCGCATCCATCCCTTGCCTGGTTGCAAAGGGATTGACAGGGGGGAATCGCTTCAGGCAGTACAGTACATACGGGTACGTACATCGTACACAAGAAAAATTTCAACTGAGGGCTACATTGTACCTTAACTAATGGGAAAAACTGATGAACTTCCATACCAGCATCTTCTTGTTTTAAATGATTCAACAGATTGGGCATAATTGTTTCATTGTACTGAATATCTTTGCAAAGTGGTATCTGAATAGGCTCGCATTTTCCGTGGGGAGCTAACGGCTGGTCCGAAATTCGTGTGTAGCCTTGCGAACCCATGACATTCTTCACTGAAGAGACTTCAAAAGCACAAATGAAAATCACAAGCCAACAAAGAGTCACCGATCTTGCCGCCATTACGGCAGATTCCGAGAAATATATCTTTAAGTTGAATAAAAACTTGTTTACAACTTACATTCCAGCTTAATTCCGACGTATCACACTGCAAAACTACGAAAATTTATGGAGAAGTCCGTAACAAGATTGTAATTCCCTTCTTGCCTTTGGAAGATGGCCGCCTTTGTGCTAGACCTATTCAAACGTACTAGTACGTCAGAGGTTTCGAGATCCCCACATGATTAAAAGCCTGTGGAAATAGCTTACAAAGAAGTCAGCCCGCAGTCGGAGATCTAGAAACCCATCCAAACTGATAACGCCCCAGTAGATTTTCATTGGCTAGCAATTTCTTTTTATCATTATCTGCTGTTCTGTTTAACTCCTACAGTAAAGAAACACCTGCAAGAAAATAGTAAACAATGTTGAAGGACGGAGGTTAAAAAAAAAAAAAAAAAGAGAGAGAGAGAGAGAGAGAGAGAGAGAGAGAGAGAGAGAGAGAGAAAAGAAAGAAAAACAAAACAAAACAAACAAAAAAAAAAAAAAAAAAAAAAACAAACAAAAAAACGAGCACGTCGATATGTAAGAGACGAAAGATTTAGACCGCAGAGGGATCATATATTCACCAATTATGTGAATTCTTTCATGCACAGAATTCAAGAGAAAGAATAAATTGGAAAATAATCTGCATAGGCTAAACTACTGTATATGTTATGCATAAAGGAATTTGAGACATCTGGAATCACTCATGTTTTCTGACGAAAAACCATTAGATTATATACTTAAGATAAGTGCATTTAATTTAGTTTCTGCCGTATATTGTGACGTAGCAGAATAATTTGGAAAAAAAGTAAAATAAAAATAAAATACAGAGTAGCAAGTAAAAATTACGCAGTAACAATAATAAAGGTAAAATATTAGTTAGAAAAGAAAAGAAACTGCCAGATACAAGACGATATAATATTTTTGTTAAAGGTATACAACTGAAAGATAAAGATAAAGATAATACGTTTAAATGAAGAAAATAAATATGAAAACGAAAAGATGCTCTCCGTAAAGAACATAAATCCGATAATTATTAAAAAAAATTAAAAACCTCGTTTTTGTACAGTATGTCCTAAGAATTACCAATTTCTTGTGTTCAAACTTCTCCACAAGGAAATGAGAAAATATTTTATGACATAGTTAGAAATTCATTAAAATTTGTGTACTTATTTCACGTGAAAACAACAACAATCTTAAAAAAGGACAACAGATAGTCAAATATAGATAGAAGAAAAGAAAATATTTGTTTTGGGACATTCCATATTCCTTTCTTTATTGTAAATCGGTAGGTAGATGTCAATCAGAAAGGATTAGATGCCCTAGGGGAATGTTTCCAACTTTGCGTGTCAGACCCCTAGACGCACATATTTAGGTAATTTATTTAAAGGTCGATAGCCGAGGAAACCTTTTATCACGGGCGTCATCGTGACCATTAATTATGTCCTGGTCACACCGCATGCGCCAATATAAAATTCCTAATAAAGCTGATTATCCCACTCGTGTGTGAGTGTGTGTGTGTGTGTGTGTGTGTGTGTGTGTGTGTGTGTGATCATGCCGCAAACATGTAGCATGATGTCCAACCCAGTCACATTACCTTGACACCAGGCCAACCAGTCCAAACACTAACCTCTGAATGCTGAACGCCAAGCGAAGCAGCTGTTAGTACCATTTTTTAAAATTCTTTGGTATGACTCAGCCAGGGTTCTGTCCCGCGACCACCCGCATCCGAGGCGGACGTTCTAAGAATAGTCCACCGGAGCGGTCCCCTCGAATGAAGAAAGACATTTCTGTGTATAAAAATAATGAAGACATGTCATTATGTTTTGATTTAGCAATGTTGTAAAAGCTGAATAATCGGATAAAAAAAATTACACACTTTGTTTGTTCCTGAATAAATTCTTACGTTCTAATTTAGACCGTTTTTGTATTGGCCTATATTTAACTTTTCATTATTTTGATCTTAAGTTTTAAGGCTCTCATTACAAACGTCAATTTCAACAATTTCGCCAATAATAATATATTGTTGACGATATAAATAAATTAGATGATGACGCATGTACACGCATTTTCTTTTACAACAGATGTAGGGGCCAAAAGTGGCCGAGTGGTCTAAAGCGCTGCCGTTACGGATCACTGCCATCTAACCTCTGCGTGGGTTCGAGTCTAGGATTCGGCGAATGTGGATATGTGAGAAAGCTTGACAGTAGCTTCTCGTGGGTCAGTGGTTCTTTCCGGGGATTTTCCGGTTTCTTCCTCCACCTTATATACTGGCCGCCATGTATCGTGAACTGAAAAATGGCGTTAAGCCCCACAACATCAACATTTACAACAGATGTGATTAATATTAGCCTATATAACATTAGTCTAGCTGAGCCTTATATTACTCTAGCTGGGGTTAACATTAGTCTAGCTGGGCCTAATATTAGTCTGGCTGGGGTTAACATTAGTCTAGCTGGGTCTAATATTTGTCTGGCTGGGGTTAACATTAGTCTATCCGGGTCTAATATTAGTCTAGCTGGGGTTAACCTTAGTCTAGCTGGGCCTAATATTAGTCTGGCTGGGGTTAACATTAGTCTAACTGGGCCTAATATTAGTCTGGCTGGGGTTAACATTAGTCTAATGGATCTAATATTTGTCTGGCTGGGGTTAACATTAGTCTATCCGCTCTAATATTAGTCTAGCTGGGGTTAACATTAGTCTAGCTGGGCCTAATATAAGTCTAGCTGGGGTTAACATTAGTCTAGAGTAGTGAATGGGGGTACTATAGCGACAATGGGAGTTATCATTAAAATATGGCCCGCGGCACTTTGGCGACAAATGGCACAGCCGTGCCTTTATAGCGACAAGGGGAATTTTGTATTAGCACACCCTGGGTCTGTATAGCGACAAGAGGAATGGTCCCAGGTGACATGACATCACAGTACTGAACACTTGGTAACAGTGTTGCAAGGAGCTGACCTAGTTGTCCTAAATACGCGCAGCTAGCACTACGACTCTAGGGAGGGACCTATAAAATAGAGACATAGAAACCGAGATATATTATTATAAAACCTAGAGTTATATATAAAGCATTACAAAGACTTGAAATATGTTGATGGTGTTCATAAATTTGCATATTTATAATGATGCTATAATAGTTTTAATCAAGGAAAAGACTAACACTAAAATGGATGTGACTAAAAGTAACGCTAAAATGACGAAATTGTCCCAGAACTTAACCGAGACTAAACATGTCCCTGAACATTAATTTACATTGGTTTAGACTAAAATTAATACTAAAATTGCGACATTGTCCAATACTATAGTGGAAATTAAAAAAAATCTGGAACATTAATATTCAAGTGACTTTGACTAAAAGTAACGCTAAACATACGACATTATTCCAGAATATGACGGAGACTGAACTTATCGCAGTAGATTAAGTTATATCAGGGTTTCTGCAGGTCATGGAATCCTGAAAAAAATTTTGGAATTTAAAAAATAAATTTCAAGGGTCTTGAAAAGTCATGGAATTTGTGACAATTGAGTTAAAAATATTGATTACTTTAAATTTTATAGAGCACCGAGAACCGATTAAATAAAATGATAAAATTACAATCGATAAATGGTTTCAATTCATATAATAAGAGTAAGTTCTCCTAATGGAAGTATCACATGATTTCAGGTGTAGTTCACTAAATAAAAGAAAGCAACTGGAAAGTAACGTATTTTGTTAATATTGCAAATAGGAACACATAAAAAGACTACTAAGAATTGTTTCCTTTTTTCTTTTCAATACAAATTACATTGATCATTGGATTATGACATGAATTACTACATAAAGTCAAAGTGTGCTAGCCCATGTAAATTTAAAAAGTACATATTAAATATATTTGTTGTTAACTTATTTCTTATTTTAAATTGAAAGATGCTATTCTTTATGTTCATTTACTTGACAATGCAAGATAGCGCGGTCCTTGAGTTTTATGAAATGGCCCTGGAAAAGGTTTGGAAAAGTCATGGAATTTATTTTTGTTAAGTCTGCAGGAACCCTGTTATATTTGCTTAGTCTAAAAGTAGAACTAAGATTACCAAAATCTCCCAAACCATAGTAGAGACTGTGAAATACTCTGGAGTATTGTATTCTGATTGCCTTGACTTAAAATATTCCACTAAATTTCAGAAATAGCGGACTTGAATGGAAACTGGTAACTAGTCAGATGTATTGGTTGTTAGAAATAGTTAAAGACGAAGTGTAGCACTAAATTCTGAAATTGCACCTGGCTTTAGCGGGGACTGAAAATAATCCATAGATAATTTTTAAAATGTTACCAAGACTTAAAGTAGTACTGAAATTATCTAAACTCATACCGACCTTCGTGGAAACTGAAAAATTGTAAATAAAAATTAAACTAAGTGATAATATTACATCTATGGTAATTAGCATTATGGGACCCTACTTTTTTAAATAGAGCGTCAAATTTTATAGCGTTAATATTAGCATTAAGTGACCCTACTTTGTACTATAGAGTCAAGATTTATAGCGTTAAATGGAACACCCTGGGACACTAACGGGAAGTTTGTATGGGAACAATAGGAATGGAACAGATAAGGTAACGTCTCATTAATGGACACATGCAACCGAGAATAATGTTTTTGTGAGTTAAACACAAATTATACAACAACTAAAAAAGCTTTTCAGGCAAGAAAGAATAAGTCTTTTCGAGACAGTGGACTGACCCTCTAAAAGGTTTTTATCGCGAATGCATGCTATCCTCACCACCGAAACGAGTAGCATAAAACACAACATATACTATCGCATCAACGAAATGAGCAGCACAAAACACACCCTATACCATCTCATCAACGAAAGGAGCAGCATAAAACCCAAAATATACCATCTCATCAACGAAAGAGAAGCACAAAAACACACCCTATACCATCTCAACAACGAAAGAGAAGCACAAAAACACACCCTATACCATCTCATCAACGAAAGAAGAAGCATAAAACCCAAAATATACCATCTCATCAACGAAAGAGAAGCACAAAACACACCCTATACCATCTCATCAACGAAAGAAGAAGCACAAAACCCAAAAGAGACCATCTCATCAACGAAGGAAGAAGCACAAAAACACACCCTATACTATCTCATCAACGAAAGAGAAGCACAAAATACACCCTATACCATCTCATCAACGAAAGAGAAGCACAAAACACACCCTATACCATCTCATCAACGAAAGAAGAAGCACAAAACCCAAAATATACCATCTCATCAACGAAAGAAGAAGCACAAAACACACCCTATACCATCTCATCAACGAAAGAAGAAGCATAAAACCCAAAATATACCATCTCATCAACGAAATGAGCAGCACAAAACACAAAATCTACCATCTCATCAACGAAAGAGAAGAACACAACACACCCTATACCATTTCATCAACGAACGCGCATGCAAACACACACACACATCTTTATTGAAGTGAGTGTTTATAGTTACACTTCACTATATTCAGACAAATTAGCAAATTGGCAAATTGAATAGTATTTCTTTTCTAGAGATTTGGTTAGCCCTGAAAAGAGCTGTTTATATTGAACTCCAATGACACCTGGCTAACGCTGACATCTTCCAGGACGAGCACCGCACACACATCATCGGCTCCAGTCATTCTCCCAATTTATTGTTCTGACCTGCAGAGCAAACGGAGCTTGAGTTACTTCACTATCCCACTCCTCCGTTTGTGGAATAGTGAAGACCTGCTGTACCTCTTGTCTTCGGGGTCAGAGTCGGGATTGAATAACTGGTCTCATTTCCTGAGGTCTTGGTCTCTGCGGTGCAACTGCTGCTGCTGCTGCTGCTGCTGCTGGAGGTGTCCTCACCTCAGGTAGCACCTCACACACACAAGTTTTATCATAGGGTGTAACAGGATCCTCGCTGGTTCTCTATCTCCTCTTCTTTCTTCTTTGTATCCTCCTCTTCCTTAAGTTTCACTTCTTCATAGTCAGTTCGTCCAGGAGACGTCTGGCATGTTCCAGATGCATTTGGAGTTCCGAGAGTTTTTTGTAGTCTACTACTACTCAAAATAAAATGTTGACGAGTCCACAATGGTAGCTAGACTGACGTATGCTCACGTTTATATCCTTGGAGGACGGACGTGATGGAAAACATCCGCTAATTTTTTACCATGATATGAAACGCGCGGACTTAAAAGAAGTTCTCACGTTAACTTTTTTTGACTTACCAACACAGTCAGATTTTTTTGTATGTTGTTGGACAAGACAGAGAGAAAAAGGTGGGTTTTGTTTTGTTTTACTGATCCCCATAAAAATTGAAGTGTTTATAGTCACACTTCTAAAAGTTTAAATTTTTTTAGGCAAATGAAAGAAGTATATCTTTTCGAGAGTCTTGGGTAGCCCTGAAAAGGGCTGATTGTTTTGTTGGGTTTTTTTTGACGAAGAGTAAAGGCAATCTTTGTTGAATTTTACTGTTTAAGATTGCAACCCCGTCTGGCAGCAGGTTTTCCTACACGATAAGGTCTGCTTCTGCGAAAAGAGAAAGAGAAGTCTTTGGTGTCTATTCGACAGTCCACAAATCCTTTGTCTGGTTCTTGTTGTTGATATTGTTGTTGTTGCTGCTGCTGTTGCTGCTCTTCTCTTTGCCTCTTCTGAATTCTGTATTTCTCAGTCCATTCTTCTTTTTCTTTCTCAATTTCCTCTCTAAAGACATTCTCTATGAGATCTTGGGCTATAGAGAGCATTCTGACATTCTCTATCTCTTCAGGCTTCGGTATCAGGTTTAGCCTGACACGATGTAATTGAACGTAAGCTTCGTTGAGTTTAGCTAGTCTGGAAGGCATCTTCGTAGGATGACGAGTCAACAGTGAATGGTCAGACTGGAGACCCGTTCGTTTTATATGGTACAAGCGCGGACGGGATAGAAAACATCCCTACTGAGTTTTAGTTATTGAAACGTGAGGATAGCTCATGTCATGAGGAGGGATAGAGAGAAAGTCAAAGAGCATATATTCAAACTGTGGGGGGTTTTTTTTATAACTAAACAAACGACAGACACATTTTTTTCTTCAAAATACAACATTTTTTTATTTAACTAGCAATGAATAGAATTAACAAAGAACAAGGAAAAAGCAACATTTCAATTTAAAATACAAATTATTTTTGACAAGGTTGACAACGTTGTGAAATCATGTGAGATTTCCATTGATTCATATCATGAGGCCATTAATGTACACTACGTTTTCTAGATAAAGACAAAAGATAACCATAACGGTCACAAAACCATCGATCTACTTTTTCATCATTTCTAGAAGAGTCACGATCAAAAAAGTGACTAAATGTTCTAAAGAATGTCCCAGACTGCGATGATGAATAAAATGCACACAATATTGTCCACACACCATGGAATCGTTGCTTTGTAACTTCACATTATTGAATCGTGTCGTCTGGGCACTTCATCTCATAAAGTCAATGATATCGTCTTCCAAAGGTGGTAATCCATACGAATCAAAATACTCCACACAATTGACCTGAGGAAAGTACACGGCTACCCAGTAAGTTCCTGGAAGATGACTGTCGTCTGAGTTGATGACATAAGCTTGGTGGTCTTGAGTTTTGCGATGTGGGAGTTCATCTTTAGCACACACTACATGATTCCAAGAAGCAGTATATGAACTGTTATTCAAAAGGTAATAAAGTTCCCAGGTATCCATTTTTCTGCTTGTTTTGTTTCTCTTGTTTGTTTTCTTCACAGGTGATGATAAGTCATCAATTCAGTTCTGACTTTTTGCCTGAAAAGTTCTGACAAGTAACCGTTTCTTCGCCTGGTTTCCCAACTCTGGGCTAAGAGAGCTTCGATGTGATAGATCTCTCGAGTAGTCAGTGGAGGACAGGAATGATCACGCAAGCCTTTATACCACTCATGCAACACGGTTTCTTCTGCGATGAGACTCCAAGCTTCGTCCAGATACTCGTCCAATTTTTCTTCTTGACTCATCATGAGACATTTATCGTGTTGAATTTGACTGGGATGATCGTTTTGACATCAATAGCAATCTTTTTGACCAATTCCGTAATTTTATCTGCCAAGTGTTTAGCAAAACAGGAGACTAAATGTTGTTCTTGTTCTGGCCATCTTGACTTCACGACCTCGTTTTCTTTGTATTCATCTTTGAAATTGGTTTTCACGACCTCGTTTTCTTTGTATTCATCTTTGAAATTGGTTTTCACGGTATCCTCCCATTCCATGGATTCTTCCACTTTCAAAGAAGGATAAGTGTCCTCCATAGTGACTAATAGTCTAGAATAACTTCTCTCAAACTGTTGATTTCTATGGTATTATCGAATTCAGCATACAGGACGACGTTCGTTGTGTGGGGTAGAGGATCTGCAAACTGAAGTTCCACTCGCAGTTGACCGGATTTTATAGGGTGGAAATGTCCCTCGTCACTGCCTTGGTCTGGAGTGAAATCAAAGGCCCACAAAGTGTATCCTCCAGCATAATCGTCGTACGAAATGCAGTGACTGTTGTTGGTTCCTAGTTGACCGGTAGCTTCGTACAGGGACAAGTACGATCTCAAGTAATTCTTCTGGTTAAAGTTAGGTTCAAAGGGTCTGGTACACAGAGTCTTGCCATCGCGACTGACTTCAATTTTGGACACTTTGTAGTGGTTAAACTCAAAAGGATTTTCATTGTTGGCTCCGTTGAAGGCTGCATTGCTAACGATGCCAACGATTAAACGTTTGGGTAACTGGCCTTGGAATAGATGATCTTCGGTCTTGGATCGGAGTCCAGTAGCAATAGTGAATGTTTTCACTTCTACACGCCGTATCGGATACTTGGCAGTGGTTCTGCTCAAGGTGTGACTGATATCGTTTCC
Source organism: Potamilus streckersoni (assembly GCA_016746295.1). Classification (NCBI taxonomy): domain Eukaryota; kingdom Metazoa; phylum Mollusca; class Bivalvia; order Unionida; family Unionidae; genus Potamilus; species Potamilus streckersoni. The sequence continues at coordinate 218,225 of JAEAOA010002192.1, read as the reverse complement.
CGCTTTAGGTAACACTTCTACGCGACGCACGTAAAGTCTGGCTTCTTGAATTTTGGTTTTGTAGTGGACATTTCTTCAGCCATCAAGTGGAAAGCCGTACTGCTACGATTCAATCTCAGACGAATATCTACTCCGTTCAGCAAATACTTCTCCTGCAACCACATGTCCAAATGCAAACGATCCATCAGTTCTAAATTATGGGCTCCCACGATTTTCTTTTGACGAGCAACAAATCCTTTATTGTCTTCATCTAGTTTGTCGAACTTTTCTGGTGTGTCAGGTTTCCAAATCACGCAAGCATCCAAGTGAGTGTTCTTGGCCTCCTTTCCGTACGTCAAGAGATTTTCTAGTTACGCTCGGTAAGGGTAAGTATCCATGCTACTGCTGATCAGTTTATTATTCAAGTACAAATCCACTTCGCTAAACAAGGAATGCATGAAATTGTTGACGGGAGCTACTTTGGCATCATCTGCTAGATTGGTACCGTCGGATTTTTGCAAGTTGACTTTCAGATACAAGTAACTGCTATTCAGATCGATATAATCTTCCGGTTGTCCTTTGATTTCAGACTCGATGGGAGCGGAATCCGTCAAAGAGGAAACAGGATGAAATTCGACCCATTGGGATTCTTGCATGGTCATCATAGTGGGTGGCATGGCAAACAGATCTAGTTCTGACTTGGAACAGGCACAAGACTCTCGGTGCATCATTTTCTGTTTTTTTTTTTTGTTTACAATTTAATAATCAAAAACGTCTAAGTCTCGAACAGTTTTTCTTTTCTTAGTCTTTCTAGCTTTGAGAGTATGAAGTCCTTTGAAAGGGTGTTTTCGTCGTCTTTTTCTGCCTTGTCATTGTTGGAACTTCAGAGAAGCAGGAATGCCTGACTCCTCACCAAACGGGGCATTTATAGGATTTTCTCGTCGACCCAAAATATCTTTGCCTGTTTGAAGCAAAACATTGTTGCCTGCTCGTAAGAAAGCTTCTTTGGGGTTTTGTTTGTCAATGATAACATCGTGGAGAAATTCTTTACCGTGTGTCATCGCAGCATCTTTCAGGGCGTGCAATCCCCGTGTCACCATTGGTTTTAACACGGGAACCACAGTACGAAAGACCGATTTGAGCATATCCCCTAAACCATGCCCTCGTTGTCGAGTGACTCCTTGGTACACAGGATACATGACTGACAAAAAAAGTTTTTTTAGAGTACTCTTTTTCGAAAATGGAGTTTCACAGTGACTTTCCCTTGGGTGAATGGAATATTTTGTCCCAGATCTCCTTTTATAGTTATGTTGACAGTGTCAAAATACGACTTACTGACAGGTAAATAGTGAGGATGTACAAATTCACGGTAAACGTGATAGGTGTTTCCACCTTCTTCGTCAGCAGCCGTGGCAGAATCCACTTTGAAAGGAATGACACGCAGTAACGGTACAGAGGTGTGACCTACTACGTTGTACTCCACTACATCGGAGTACACAAAAATCAAATTCAGTCCTTGGTTCATTACTACAGGGAAATGAAAATGTTTGGCAAAATACAAATTGTTACCTATGGGTGACATTTTGGTTGGATGATTCTTGACCATTTCGGGGTTTCCACCTAAAATGTGATACAATTCAGGACAAAATGTAATGGCCAAGACTTTGTCATGTGAAAATTTCATCAGGAGTCGACGAGCTATTTTGTGGTATTCAATCTTGACACTTTTTTTAGTTTTCTCCAAGGCTTTTTCAAACATGGCATTGAACCTGTCAGCAAGGGTGTTCACCAAATGTTGACCGCTAAAATAATAACCTGAAGGAATTTTCAACATGTAAGTGGTCCGATTAGTGACAGGATTCTTTGTTTGGGAAAGTCAACTTTATCACTACGTTCATCCATGACTTGTTGTACTTGATCGTCTTCAACTTCTATGGACACAGTGTTTTGAGATTCAACGATGTTTTTGATTTGTGTAGGGTGAATCATTTCTACCAAAGCCACTTCCCAATGGGCTTCGTCATCAAATTGAATGATATGAGGTAATTTGGCCGTGTAACAGCACAAGGTGTTTTTGGGAAACACCTCCATGGAACTGTCACTGGGTAAGGTTAAGTAAAATTGATTGTTCATAATTCGACGGTTCTAGTGTCCGAGAAGTCACTGGAGGTCAGAGGAGTGTCTAAAAGAGAATGGTTAGGATGAATGTTGGAACTGACGTTGGACACCAGACTCCCGTTGTTGTTGTTTCCGTTAGAGGAATATTTTAGGGACGGGTTGGGAAGAATGTAACCAATGCAACTGCTGAGTAAAATGGTCCACAATTGTTTGTCTCCTTGTTGTAAACTTAGATTGGCAATGGCTGCACCGATGACACAATACACCACAAAGATTTGGCAGAAAAAGACGATTTGCGTTTTAGGCACACGTTCTCCACACCACACCCACAAGGGTTGCTTTTGTAGATCTTGCAGAGAAGAACTTGGGGAAGAAGCGTTCACAGTAGGAACTGAGGCTGTGTTGAAGACCATGATGGTCACTTCTTTTTATAGTCAATGATTTGAGAAGCGTCAATCCACGAGTCAAAACTTGACGGATATCCTTTCCAATGTACTTTGACTTCTTTGACACGACGTTTTCCCACTTTTCGTGTTCTTCGATCGAGAATGCTTTCGATTTCGTACACGTCGTCTTCTTTTTTGGTCACACGTTGTAACTCGGGTAAGTAAAACGTTCCTTTTAACACTTCTCCGTTCATGTCTTCCAATTTATAGACGGGAGGATAACGACCACGCACTCGTTCAGTGACACGAAACAATTCGGTGGTCCAGTTGGGCAAGTAACCTTTGTCGAAAGTACGTTTGGTTTTGCCAATGCGTACCCAATCTCCTGTGGCTAACTGTCTACCTTTCTTGGAACTAGTGACTGACGGGGACGTACCAAACAGACGCTCGGAGACGGTCACTTCGTTGTCGGGAGTCACTTCTTGAGGGGCACGTCCAATGCTCCGATGGTAAGATTGGTTGTACGATTGAACGAGGTGTGGCAAGATGTCGATGTACTTGACAGTGTGTTGATGCGTAAAATATTTCCACATGCGTTCTTTCAAAGTGCGTTGAAAACGTTCCACGATACTGGCTTTAGTTTCGGGATTCTCGGTGGTAAAAAAATGAATGTCACGTTTCTTCAATTCTTTTTGGAAAGCTTGGTTTAGAAATTCGGTACCTCTGTCGTTTTGCCATCGAAGAGGGTGACGACCACTTTGTTTCAACACCAGTTTCAAGGCTCGCACTAATTCACTGCTCGATTTGGAAGTCAAAGGCACGACCCAAGCAAATTTGGAAAAGACGTCGATGACACAAAACAAATATTTGTAGCCACGATTGTAGGTGGCCAAATGAGAGACATCGGCTAAATCCGCCTGCCATTGATGATCGATACCTTCCACTTGGGTGTGACTTCTTGAAAATTTTCGTCGAATAGGTTTGTGTAAGGTGTACGTAGCTTGTTCTTGTAACCATCGTTGCACTTGAGGTAAACGGACACTTTTCAGTTTTGTTTTGGCAGCACGATACAATTTTTGAACACCTCCGTAGCCAGCTGGATGAGATGGATCGTAGTAAATGCTAGCTAAGACCTTCTCCATTTTTTCTTTTTTGTTTTATTTTAATAAGTGATCCAATCTTCGCTGATGCTTTTCGCTATGGAGCGAGAGGGTGGTTTGGAAACGGCTTTACGTGTTCGATGTGCCACAGGAGTCGAAGTGGAAGGTAGTTTTGGTAATGGTGTTGGAGGTGGTAATGGTGGTAAGAGAGTTTCTTTGGTTTTCTTGTCTTTTTTTACTTCTGGTTTCCCTTCTTTCTTTTTTACTTCTGTCGAAGAAGGAGTGGACATCTTCATTTTAACCCAAGCTTTAAGTTCTTCTCGTTGAGGTGTAGGGGAAGGGGTCAACAAGGACGTTGCAATTTTACTAGGAAGAGGAGCTGCTGGTGGTGTTTGAAAGACTTCTCGTACCTCTTCTTCAGGTATCCGTGGGGTTGCTTCTGTCTTAACCGCTGAGGTAAGTGGTAGTGGTGGTGATGGACTTTTCATCAGGGCTTTCAAATCTTTCAAAGAAGGTACAGCTGTTTCGTCTAATGCTTTTTGGTGAAAGAGTTGCAGTCGTTGCAACAATTGACCGTACCATTGAGATTTTTCCGTTTCGGACAAATCGCTACGATCCATCAACGATTGCAATTCGTGTTGTAACTGTGACATTTCGGTCAAATCAGGATTGGGAGGTAATTGTGAGGTCCGTTGTTCTTGCCAACGATGGTATTCCATCCATCGTTTATAAGGGACTAAAGTGAGTTTTCATCCTTCCATTAGATTTCAAGAATCACGTCTGGGATCTTTTGACTCCAGTGTTCTCCTTTTATCTTCGTTCTCCCAGGATAGTTCCAAGTGATCCCATTACTCCTTGCAACAAGGGTTGTGCTATGTTTCCCAGCAAGGGTGCTAACATGGGTGCTAACAGGGGTAAAATAGCAATTCCTCCGCGTTGCACCAACATCTTTTTCTTTTGACGAATAGGAATTTTCTTTTGGACCATTTGGCGAAGAACGTGTCGATGTTTGGCTAAGCATTTTTTCTGATGTGCAGACAAAGGAATTGTGCCTTTCAAAACATTCAGACAACATTCGCACACGGTTTCAATGACGTCCTTCGAGGCGGTTTGAATGAGTTTTTTTTCGCATGGGTGAAGGAGCTTTGGATAGGACAGACAACATGTCCCAATGTTTGACTAAACGAGGAGGTAGTCCTTTACTTTTCTTTCCTTAGGAGTAGAAGAGGAATGGGTTTTGGAGGGTGACATTTTTTTGTGAATTGTTTCCAGGGCAGACACCAAAAAGTACACTAACGTCAATCACTTGGGTACATGACCTTTTATCCTTTTTTAGCACAACGAAACTGTTTTGTTTCTTTTTGGAACAGGAGAACGATACATCTTTGGGTACACGACAGCCACTTAACTTCATAGTTCGTCCTTGTTAGCCCTTATCCATATGGCCTTTGTCCCTGATCAATTTTTTTGTTGTCTCTCTTTTAGAAATTGGTGAAGCTTTCCCAACAAGTTGTCAATATGTCTGTAAACAAAAAAGGACTAAAGAAACCTCCTCTTTGGTGGCTTCTTTTTTTTCTTGGAACGACTGTGTCATTTCTGTAGGTGTCGTCGATGCTGAACAAAGCGTTTCTTAGGATGACGTGTCTGATGTTTTCGTTTTCCTTTTCCTTTTTGCACAGAAGAACGACGATGGTGATGGTGTACACTTCTTGGTGGTGCCATCTTGAGGTGAGTAGCAGCACAAAAAAACACTGATGTTAAAATGGACCTCAGATCTTTTTATACTGGAATGCGTCGCCACTGATTGTCTTTACGTCGTATCAACTTGATGACAGGCAACACACGTCGTGGAGGAGTTCGCAAAGGGCTAAATCGAGCTAATTCTTGGTTGGACAAATCGAGTAAACTTTGTAACACACCTGATCTCTCTTGGACTTTGATTTTGGGAGCAGGTACTTTGTGATCAGCAGCCACTGCTGCTAAAGAGGAAGGGGGTATTACTGCTGGAGAAGACATTTTTGGAGACGATCTCTTGTAGGTTTGAACTGTTTTCGGTGGACGTTTCTTTTTCGTTTTCTGAGGTGGTGACTTGGTTTTAGTATCGCTGCTCTTTTTCTTTTTCTGAGGTGGTGACTTGGTTTTACTACCGTGGCTCTTTTTCTTTTTCTTCTGGGTACATTTGGGAGTAACTTGTTTCTTGGGGACAAGTTTGGGTGCATTGGGATCCCATTTTAGGAGGGAACGAATGATGACACCTCCTAGTGAACCACTACCTCCAGGTTTCAAAATGATTTGCTTTTTGGTTTGAGTGTCAATGCGAGGATCAGCTAGTTGCGTCAAGGCTACTCTGTTTCTGTCAAAAAAACGTTTGGTTTGATGTGGAATCTGAATGATGCCTTGCAGTAATTGACGTGCTGTCACCGTAAACCATCGTAAGACTTCTTTGAGACTGGCTTCTAAGACACGAGCACGTATTTGTGGATTTTTCTCGCGACTAATGCCATACAAGGCACGAATCAATTTAACGGGAAGATGAGACTGAAGGGACGTCATGTTAACGATGTGTGAGACAGAATCCAAGTAACCAAGGTTTTTATACTATTTTTGTCTTTGCTGGTCATGGTTAAGTCGACGACGGGGATGAGTACACGACAAGTCCACCGTCTTGACATCAGTGGTGAAACAGATGGGTACGAAATCGCAAATAATCGGGGGTAGTAGGTTTCAAATCCATGAGTAAATAGGCGTGTGGAGTTTGAGTGGCATCTTCGTACGCATGAGTTAGCCAAGGTGTTCCTAACTGTTTGGCTAAGACTTGCACTTGCGATTTATCTCTAGGACTTTTAAACAAGACCACGTAATGAGCATTGAGACTGATGGTACGATGGGCTTTACTTTGTTGAAACAAATTTTGAGTAATGTAAATGACACTGGCATTACGATGATGCCCTTTGCGTGTAAACCACAGCTTAATTTCTTCTTCGTCTTCTCCTAACATGTCATCAAAAATAACCAAATGGGTTTGACTGGGGTCAGACACGATACCGTCGTCTTCGACCGGAATGCCTTCGACAAACACCTTGACTTTCTCGTAGAAGGTTGTACGCGGATTGCCACTCTTTGTAACACCACACGATACGTTGAGGTGGACGATCGATCAAATGATGTTTATGTTCGATCAAACGTTTGACAAATTCGGTTTTGCCTGAACCGCTAGGTCCAGCAATGAGCATGTTGAAGGGATGTCGAAGATAGAAGGCATCCCAACTAGCACGATCTAAATGTTCGTCAATGACTTTGATTTTGGAAGAAGAGGGAGCAGAGACAGTAGAGGTAGCCATAGTAGCGTCAGGAATGTCACCTTTCGTGTAACACGATGACAAACAAGACAAGAGTTTTTATACTTTTTCAGGACACGTTTATTGCAAACTTTAAAATGAAATGACACGAAAGACATAAATACATAATAGCCAAATGGTTAAGTACATGATTAAAAGACACATCAACACAACTATCGTGGAATATAAACAAGTTTCTACTTGACATTTTTTGTCATTCAAATGTAGTGTCCTAGGGACAGTGTGTAATGTTCTAAACGTTTGTACATGGTTTGGTACTGTCACACAAAGGTTCTCCTGGATTGGCCTTTCGGAAAGGTCAAGGACCGTCCTGTCCTGAAGAGAATGGTTTTCCTCCGTGACAGACTGTACTTCTTTCTCTGGTATTGTCACTAACACAGAATGAAAAGTGACTTTTTTTTTCACGGAACGTTTTAATGTTTCAGGATTACAAATCTCGGGCATAGTTAGCCACTTCTTTAGTCCAAGCCTCAAAACCCACACTTTTCCAGTCACGTACATCTGTCCAGTGAGGGTGTAAGTCACAAGCTACATGCACATCCTCATACACCTCTTCGGTACCTAAAAGTTGACGAATCTTGTTTTCCCGTAAAGGTTTAGAAGTATCCAAATGAAAGCGCAAAGCTTTCAGGAGAATGAGTTTCTCGTGAGCATTTAAAGGCATCACTTTCATATTTTGTTTTTGGAGTGGTACGTACTGTTCGTAAAGTGTCCACAAATTATCGGACGGTAAACGAAATCCCATAAAGCAAGTCACTAAGACACACACGACACGTCGTCTCCAATTCAATGGTCACAGTTCTCGTAAAAGGCAATGGTAATCCTCCACTGTTTGAATATGGTCATGGATCTCCTTCCAAGGAATCTGTTGTATCATCAATGATAACGGTTTTGGCATGGTAAAAAGATTTTATAGTCTTTTTGCGACAGCTATAACAAGTAATCTCGTGTTTGTGTGCGCTCGTACGTTTGAGTATGTGCTTGCATGTGCGCTCATTGGTGTGAATTGTATATAAGTGTGTTTTATGCAAGCTCATTCATTGATGAAATAGAATATTGTGCGATTTATGATTCCTCGTTTAGTTGGTGTGATAGCATATTCGTGTGGTTTATGCTTGCTCGTTTCATTGGTGTAAAGGGTATATTTGTATTTTTTTCTTCTCATCCGTTGGTGTAGATAGTATATTTGTGTTTTTTTTTCTTCTCATCCGCTGATGTGGATATTATATTTGTGTGTTTTATGCTTGCTCTTTCGTTGGTGTGGATGGTATTTTTTTATGCTTCTCGTTTCGTTGGCGTGAATAGTATATTTTTGTTTTATGCTTCTCGTTTCGTTCATGAGGATATTATATTTTGTGTTTATGCTTCTCGTTTCGTTGGTGTATATTGTATATGTTTGTGCTTTATGCTTCTCGTTTCGTTGGTGTAGATAGTATTTTTTGTTTTTATGCTTCTCGTTTCGTTGGTATGAATAGTATATTTTTGTTTGTTTTATGCTACTCGTTTCGTTGGTGTGAATAGTATAGGGTGTGTTGTGTTCTTCTCTTTCGTTGATGAGATGGTAGATTCTGGGTTTTGTGCTTCTCTTTCGTTGATGAGATAGTATTGGGTGTGTTTTTGTGCTTCTCTTTCGTTGATGAGATGGTATATTTTGGGTTTTATGCTTCTTCTTTCGTTGATGAGATGGTATAGGGTGTGTTTTGTGCTTCTTCTTTCGTTGATGAGATGGTATATTTTGGGTTTTATGCTTCTTCTTTCGTTGATGAGATGGTATAGGGTGTGTTTTTGTGCTTCTCTTTCGTTGATGAGATGGTATATTTTGGGTTTTATGCTGCTCCTTTCGTTGATGAGATGGTATAGGGTGTGTTTTGTGCTGCTCATTTCGTTGATGCGATAGTATATGTTGTGTTTTATGCTACTCGTTTCGGTGGTGAGGATAGCATGCATTCGCGAGAAAAACCTTTTAGAGGGTCAGTCCACTGTCTCGAAAAGACTTATTCTTTCTTGCCTGAAAAGCTTTTTTAGTTGTTGTATAATTTGTGTTTAACTCACAAAAACATTATTCTCGGTTGCATGTGTCCATTAATGAGACGTTACCTTATCTGTTCCATTCCTATTGTTCCCATACAAACTTCCCGTTAGTGTCCCAGGGTGTTCCATTTAACGCTATAAATCTTGACTCTATAGTACAAAGTAGGGTCACTTAATGCTAATATTAACGCTATAAAATTTGACGCTCTATTTAAAAATGTAGGGTCCCATAATGCTAATTACCATAGATGTAATATTATCACTTAGTTTAATTTTTATTTACAATTTTTCAGTTTCCACGAAGGTCGGTATGAGTTTAGATAATTTCAGTACTACTTTAAGTCTTGGTAACATTTTAAAAAATTATCTATGGATTATTTTCAGTCTCCGCTAAAGCCAGGTGCAATTTCAGAATTTAGTGCTACACTGCGTCTTTAACTATTTCTAACAACCAATACATCTGACTAGTTACCAGTTTCCATTCAAGTCCGCTATTTCTGAAATTTAGTGGAATATTTTAAGTCAAGGCAATCAGAATACAATACTCCAGAGTATTTCACAGTCTCTACTATGGTTTGGGAGATTTTGGTAATCTTAGTTCTACTTTTAGACTAAGCAAATATAACAGGGTTCCTGCAGACTTAACAAAAATAAATTCCATGACTTTTCCAAACCTTTTCCAGGGCCATTTCATAAAACTCAAGGACCGCGCTATCTTGCATTGTCAAGTAAATGAACATAAAGAATAACATCTTTCAATTTAAAATAAGAAATAAGTTAACAACAAATATATTTAATATGTACTTTTTAAATTTACATGGGCTAGCACACTTTGACTTTATGTAGTAATTCATGTCATAATCCAATGATCAATGTAATTGGTATTGAAAAGAAAAAAGGAAACAATTCTTAGTAGTCTTTGTATGTGTTCCTATTTGCAATATTAACAAAATACATTACTTTCCAGTTGCTTTCTTTTATTTAGTGAACTACACCTGAAATCATGTGATACTTCCATTAGGAGAACTTACTCTTATTATATGAATTGAAACCATTTATCGATTGTAATTTTATCATTTTTTTTAATCGGTTCTCGGTGCTCTATAAAATTTAAAGTAATCAATATTTTTAACTCCATTGTCACAAATTCCATGACTTTTCAAGACCCTTGAAATTTATTTTTTAAATTCCAAATTTTTTTTCAGGATTCCATGACCTGCAGAAACCCTGATATAACTTAATCTACTGCGATAAGTTCAGTCTCCGTCATATTCTGGAACAATGTCGTATGTTTAGCGTTACTTTTAGTCACAGTCACTTCAATATTAATGTTCCAGATTTTTCTTAATTTCCACTATAGTATTGGACAATGTCGCAATTTTAGTATTAATTTTAGTCTAAACCAATGTAAATTAATGTTCAGGGACATGTTTAGTCTCGGTTAAGTTCTGGGACAATTTCGTCATTTTAGCGTTACTTTTAGTCACATCCATTTTAGTGTTAGTCTTTTCCTTGATTAAAACTATTATAGCATCATTATAAATATGCAAATTTATGAACACCATCAACATATTTCAAGTCTATGTAATGCTTTATATATAACTCTAGGTTTTATAATAATATATCTCGGTTTCTATGTCTCTATTTTATAGGTCCCTCCCTAGAGTCGTAGTGCTAGCTGCGCGTATTTAGGACAACTAGGTCAGCTCCTTGCAACACTGTTACCAAGTGTTCAGTACTGTGATGTCATGTCACCTGGGACCATTCCTCTTGTCGCTATAAAGACCCAGGGTGTGCTAATACAAAATTCCCCTTGTCACTATAAAGGCACAGCTGTGCCATTTGTCGCCAAAGTGCCGCGGGCCATATTTTAATGATAACTCCCATTGTCGCTATAGTACCCCCATTCACTACTGTCTAGCTGGGTTTAATATTTGATGGCTGGGGTTAACATTAGTCTAGCTGGGTCTAGTATTTGTCTGGAAGGGTTAACATTAGTCTTAACTGTGTCAAATATTTGTCTGGCTGGGGTTAACATTAGTCTAGCTGGACCTAATATTTGTTTGGCTGGGGTTAACATTAGTCTAGCTAGGTCTAATATTTGTCTGGCTGGGTTAACAATAGTCTAGCTAGACCTCATATTTATTTGGCTGGGGTTAACATTAGTCTAGCTGAGCCTAATATTTGTCTGGCTGGGTTAACAATAGTCTAGCTGGACCTAATATTTGTTTGGCTGTGGTTAACATTAGTCTAGCTGGACCTAATATTTGTTTGGCTGGGTTAACATTAGTCTAGCTGGGCCTAATATTAGTCTAGCTCGGGTCAACATTAGACTAGCTGGGGCTAATATTTGTCTGGCTGGGGTTAACATTGGTCTAGATGGACCTAATATTTGTTTGGCTGGGGTTAACACTAGTCTAGCTGAACCTACTATTTGTTTGGCTGGGTTAACATTAGTCTACATGGGCCTAATATTTGTCTGGCAACGGTTAACACTAGTCTACCTCGGCCTAATATTTGTCTGGCTGTGGTCAACATTAGCGTAGCTGGACCTAATATTTGTTTGGGTGGGTTAACATTAGTCTAGCTGTACCTAATATTTGTTTGGCTGGGTTTAACATTAGCCTAGCTGAACCTAATATTTGTTTGGCCGGGGTTAACATTAGTCTAGCTGGATCTAATATTTGTTTGGCTGGGGTTAACATTAGTCTAGCTGGGCCTAATATTTGTCTGGCTGGGGTTAACATCAGTCTAGCTTGGCCTAATATTTGTCTGGCTGGGTTAGCAATAGTCTAGCTGGACCTCATATTTATTTGGCTGGGGTTAACATTAGTCTAGCTGAGCCTAATATTTATCTGGCTGGGTTAACAATAGTCTAGCTGGACCTCATTTATTTGGCTGGGGTCAACATTAGTCTAGCTGGGCCTAATATTTGTTTGGCTGGGGTTAACATTAGCCTAGCTGGATCTAACATTTGTTTGGCTGGGGTTAACATTAGTCTAGCTGGACCTAATATTTGTCTGGCTGGGGTTAACATTAGTCTAGCTGAGCCTAATATTAGTCTGACTGGGTTAATATTAGCCTAGCTGGACCTCATATTTGGCTGGGGTTAACATTAGTCTAGCTGGGCCTAATATTTGTCTGGCTGGGGTTAACATTAGTCTAGCTGAGCCTAATATTAGTCTGACTGGGTTAATATTAGTCTAGCTGGACCTCATATTTATTTGGCTGGGGTTAACATTAGTCTAGTTGGGCCTAATATTTGTTTGGCTGGGGTTAACATTAGTCTATCTGGGCCTAATATTTGTTTGGCTGAGGTTAACATTAGCCTAGCTGGACCTAATATTTGTTGGGCTGGGGTTAACATTAGTCTAGCTGGACCTAATATTTGTCTGGCTGGATTAACGTTAATCTTGTTTGACCTAATATTTGTTTGGCTATGGTCAACATTAATCTAGCTGTACCTAATATGTGTCTGGCTGTGGTTAACAATAGTCTAGCTGGACAAACTATTTGTCTGGCTGGGGTTAACATTAGTCTAGCTGGGCCTTATATTTGTCTGGCTGTGGTTAACATTAGTCTAAAGAGTGGCTAACATTAGACTAGCATTGACTTATATCTGTCTAGCGGGGTTAACATTTGTACCAGAATATTGGATATCTTTTAACGTTATAATTAACTTTCCATTTCCTACAACGTAACTTCAGTACATGATGGCGTCACTAATAATGCTATTTACTCCACTTTCTCCTCAAAATATTCATCGTCTTTTATTCATTTTCATTGACATTATCATTATTCCCATCGTCATAACCATCTATCTTATTAGTATCATCTTTATCATAAATTATTAGTAGTATTATCTGAGGTAGTTAGTTTGTAGCAGCTGTAGTATAAAAGCAGCAGCAGCTGTAGTAGTAGTTGTAGTAGTAGTAGTAGTAGTAGTAGTTGTTGTTGTTGTGCTTAACGCCATTTTTCAGCACACGATAGGCTATTCATGGCGGTCAGTATTAATGGTGGAGGAAGAAACCGGGAAATCACCGGAAAGAACCACCGACCCACGAGAAGCTACTGGCAAGCTTTCTCACATATCCACATTCGCCGAATCCTAGACTCGAACCCACGCAGAGGTGAGATGGCAGTGATCCGTAACGGACAGCGCTTTAGACCACTCGGCCACTCGGGGCCCCGCAGTAGTAGTAGTAGTAGTAGTAGTAGTAGTAGTAGTAGTAGTAGTAGTAGTAGTAGTATTGATATGTCTTACTTTTAGAAATGCAAAGGAAGCGGACAGACGGGTAAAATGATGGAAGATGAATACATAGACACAGTTATATAAGGTAACGATGCCGAGACAGTTGGATGAACTAGTCCCGAGGCAAATTGATAAATCCTAGCAGGCTAGTTTCATTAGTGTATGTCGTAATGTCGTATTATTCTTTTGTCCCACTGAGAAGGAAGGGGTTTAATCGCGCTAGTAAGCGTTGATAGGTCAAAGATAATACATGTATAATCCGACGACTATGTAAGCACCTAACGAGCAAATGTGGCAGTTATAATAATAATAATAATAATAATAATAATAATAATAATAATAATAATAATAATAATAATAATAATAATAATAATAATAATAATAATAATAATAATAATAATAATAAAAAGAAGAAGAAGAAGATGATGATGATGATGATGATGATGATGATGATGATGATGATGATGATGATGATGATGATGATGAAAATGGACAGAGTGGATAGAAATTATTTTTAATCAAGGTACATGCAAATTTTATTTTTATTTATCTTTTAAAAATACTCATTAAATCTTTTGCAAACTGTTCATGAGAGTCTGCGAAAATCCGTATATTTACAGCAGTGCACAGCTAATGTTCCCGCACTTGGTAATAAATTACAAACAAATGTCCGTAAATCACCAAATGTCCATGCCATGTATATCTTTAGCAACGGATGCTATAAGCCTATTGAACGTTCGTGTTGGATGGTGCATACAAAGTTTACGAAGAGACTCCAAGCTCTCCAGCACCTAGATGTGTAAATAACAATTTTCGCATAAATACTAATGCATATATAAATAGTTTTCCATCTTTCACTTCTGTTTGTTATAATAACGTTTCGTTGGTGTGAGTAATCATATTACGAATACATTTGCTAAATTTATTTGCCAAAATACAAATGTATTTGTTTATTTATTTACTTATTTCATTTGCATTTGTTTCCTTTATAGAGGGGGTGGAGAAGAAAGAAACTTAAAGCTATAAAGAGTTTGACTTGATGACCGTCTGTGTCACGGTGATCTCGACAGAAACACTTTTTAAGCTTTTCCACAGAATTGTCCGCTTGTCGTGAAGATTTTTTTTTGTCATATGAACGAACATTTCAAGATAGCAAAATAATGAAACGATTTTGCATGAATTAACTTGTTTGTAACAGTCCTCATTATTCATGAAAACGTCATGTCTTCATGAGGATCCTACCTTCTTCACGAAAGATTTATTTAATTATTTTTTTTTTACGAAAAACGAAATTTATTGGTGAAAACTTGACGTTGCAATATTCTCTTTTGGTTAAGAAATGTTTTTTTTTATATAAAGATTATACGAAATAATTTGAAGAAAACGTTTTGGATGTGTACAGGCACCATTTTCATTTGTGAAAAAAGTAACATTCATTTTGAAGACTGCATTATTTCCTAAAGGAGCAACACTCTTCATTGAGAATAAAGGTGAACATGCTTTTTTCAAAATACGATGGCCAGTATTTCCTAAACAAAGACTTTTGGGAGATTCATTGTGATTAGATTGAAGATTAACATTCGTAAAAAAAAAAAAAAACTGTTTCTTCACGAATAAGTCGTCTATTGCAAAAAATCACGTCTTCCACGAAAATGTGTACCAGAAAAAATATCAACACTACATTAATGATATGAACAGACATTGCTCATCAACGGATGAAGCTATGGTGAAGAAACGACTGGTGTTAAAATTGAAAAATGAGCCCCATAAGCATAAAGGTGAGCTCGCTGACGTTTGCAAGTGAGATATCATTTTCCTACCAGAAAATATTCTATAATTAAAATGAATAGGAAATTACACCATACCTTCCTTTCTAAAATGGGTTTGATATTTTTCTAGATAACCCTTTGAAAGTGTCAAATTATGAAAGTCTTTCGGAAGGAAGATCCAATGTTGCTTCAAAGGAGAGATTGTTATCTCTACATCTGTCCAGATTTTGTTGCATGACGTCACAAAACACTATTATTTCGTAACACCATGGTTGGAACAGATCATAGAGGTAGATTTATTCTCGTCACGCAATTCACTCTGGTTGGGCATTGTTCACGGTAGTCCCGTAACGACCCAAGCTATCGTATATCAAACCGAAGTCATTTATCCGAATGGAGGTTAAAAGTGTATCCTGTGCAATAAGGAGTGAATTACCATATATATATATATATATATATATATATATATATATATATATATATATATATATATATATATATATATATATATATATATATATATGTGTGTATGTGTGTGAATCAGTTGACACTGTAGAAACAAATTTTCAAAAACTGAGTGGTCTATGGGACATAACTCCTGCAGGTATCTTTCCATCAGTGCCGTTTTAAGGCATGGGCAAGCGACGCAATTTTTTAGGGCCCTTGCAGCAATGGGCTCCTCGGCGGCCCAAAAACAAAATTTGGGTGTCGTTTGTGTTAGCAGTTTAGTGTTTGTGCCTAGGGACCAAAACTTCTTAAAACAGCTCTGCTTTCCACATCTTGGAACAGTATAATGTAAACATAGTATTTCTATGGCATCAGCACCATTTTCAAATTGGCTGAAAGGGCTGTGTGTGTAGGGAGAAGAAGGACCCAGGGCTTCTTCATTTTAGATTTGATTTATTGGGTATGGGTATGTTTGGACTGTTTGTGCTGCGCAGATTTGAAAAATTTCGTCAAATGATACATCAGGCACACGAGAGGGTGTCTGGGTAACCAACGTATTATGGGCATTCTGGTGTAGAGCACTGAATTATTGGAATGTGTCGGTAATAGGCTGGAGATGGCATAGTAATAGCAATTTTGTGTCACCCGGACCGGTGCTGACTCAAATTATTACATGCGTATTTCTTCTACCCGCAAGTGAGGTGAAGTCTTAAATAGACGTGCCAATATGCAATATTTAAAAGACATGCAAGGGATGCAACTTATTGATAGCACTTATCTGCCCAACTAACAGGTATCGATTATCGATACTAAATCACTTTATGCCATACTATAAAATATTTCAAAATAAAAATTGAAAACAAATCGTTAAAAGTTCTTGCTGTACCTCGGTGTGTAAAGATGTAACAGACAGTTAAGATGCGAAGACAACATATAGATTGTGTTGTACCTCAATGAACCTATAGTTTCAGGAACCATCAGTTCTCGCGGGAACGTTCATATATTCAAACTCCACATAAATGATATATGGCATTTTCATCTTCCATTGTACGCAGTAAATTTCAGAATGTTCCTGCCAGGTATATCGTAGGTTGCTGATTCTCGCGGACTCACCGCAGCAGAAGTCATGGTCGTAAAGCAGCTTTTGGATGTAAAGTATGTGCAATAGCTTTTACACAGCAACGACAAAAAAAATTCTTTGAATGGATTCACCTGCAGATGTTGCTGACGTATTAGCAATCCAAGGGTAAGGATACGTTTGAATGCATCTGAAACATTTGTTGAAGCATTGGACGTGAACGGCGCGGTTTCCTAACTTCAAGACGAACTTCACTTTCGTTCTCAAATATTGTAGAAAAAAAACGGACATGGCTCTAAATTATTTGAACGCGAGTACTGAACCGCCACGATTTTGTTGCAGTTAATGAAAACCCCTCTATTGTCTGAAAGCTCGGCGTATGATTACTGCAGCTCACAATACGTTCTTTCCAGCTCATCAACTAATATACTAATGATCTCTGGTACCTTCTGACGTTCGTTTGTTATAATGTTCAACAAAACA
Source organism: Potamilus streckersoni (assembly GCA_016746295.1). Lineage (NCBI taxonomy): Eukaryota > Metazoa > Mollusca > Bivalvia > Unionida > Unionidae > Potamilus > Potamilus streckersoni. The sequence continues at coordinate 201,223 of JAEAOA010002192.1, read as the reverse complement.
AGTTTAGGTCAGATATCGGTCAAAAAAGCAAATGCGCTATATTTTATAAATAGAACGATAAAAATTAATGAAAAATACTTTTTTGGTCAGCTTCCGTTAAAATTAAAAACCTTGCAACTACTTGAGTTCACTGTATGCATATAAGCAATACAGTGTCGCAACTAGCTAACACATAAATCGCCATAGTTTATGTTACCTGGTCCCATTACATTACGGAAATTACCGATATCACTTTGGGTAGTAGTGTTTTACAAATCGAAACTGAAAAGCTATCACACATATGAATGTTCACATATAAGTGCATTTCAAGATAGATTAAATTCTTCTTAGTTGAATACAAAAGCAATATTACTAAAACAATAACCCCAGATTTTGATTCCGTTCCATGCCGCAGGTCTAGTAATCCATCCGAGGAAGCCAAATCTGAGCAGAAAGGTCAATGTAGACATTTATCAGGTACAATACGATCTTTGATTTCGCTTTAAACTCTCCCCTCTCCCCCTCTGTGTGTGTCTGTGTGTGTGTGTGAGTGTGTGCGTGTGTGTGTGTGTGAGAGAGAGAGAGAGAGAGAGAGAGAGAGAGAGAGAGAGAGAGAGAGAGAGAGAGAGAGAGAGAGAGAGAGAGAGAGAGAGAGAGAGAGAGAGAGAGAGAGAGAGAGAGAGAGAGAGAGATTTGGATTTTTAACGTAGCCTTAACGATTTTTCAGTCATATCGCTATGATATCTGCAGTGTGGCTGTATATAGTCATGTCAAGCACCGGGGCATCATGCCATAGACAGGAAACATGATGTCCCACCCAGTCACTTTGTCCTGACACCAGGACAACCAGTCCTAACATTTAATGCTGAGCGCCAAGCGAGGATTCTGTTAGTACCATTTTTGTAAATCTTTGGCATGACTCGGCCAGAGATGGAACCCACGACCTCCCTCATCCAAGGCGAATGCTCTAGCCACTAGACTACCGGAGCGGTTTGTAATCGTTCCTAAACATGACCCAGATGGTTGTGAAGTGAAAAGATGTTTACGTAAGTCAAAGCATCTTGGCAAATACAAATGTGAGTATTTTTATAATTATAGCAAAAAATGTACGAGGGAATACATACATACATACATGCATACATACGTACGTACCTACGTACGTACCTACATACGTACCTACATACATACATACATACATACATACATACATACATACATACATACATACATACATACATACATACATACAGTATTGCGATCTCGAGTGCTAGATGACGCCGAGATGTCAACATCAGAAAATTCTGATCATCTCAGACTCAAAGCGTTGATTCAGAATTTTTATGCTGACCAGACAAAATCTGGTCATGGGTGGTGGTGGTGGTGGTGGTGTGTGTGTGTGTGTGTGTGTTATACATCTATCAATTTTTTGATAATTATAGTATTTATCACTTCCGATTCCTTATACTTCCAACTCGCCAGCATTTTACTCCGCGATTTCCGAACGTGATTTTATTTCAGACGGACCTTATGGATATAATTTTTTACTTAAGAAAATGAACTATTGTTTTTATTTTTTTTTTGACAAAAACATGGTCTGAACCCTTTCAGATATTTGACATATAACGTGGTTTCGTATCTAACGTCGCTGTGAATTTTGTTTAGGTGGCGCTATACAGTTTCGTATGGTACATAGGGTTAGAATTTTTCTCGCTTGTTATGCTTGCTATCTAAAACAAAACTTGTACATCTTAGGTACTGTTCAAAGGACCTTTAATTCCCTTTAAGTGTATGATTGATGCGTATAATATGGGTTATAGAGTATACAGCTTGGCCTTACTCCAGATGTGCACCTTTCAAAAATGTGCTAGCTCCATCTGGTCATTTTCAGTTTTACAATTTCGGAGGCAAATTGTAAGAAAAGCCGATAACCTTTTTTTCTACATTTTATATATTTTGTAAATCATTAGGTGCACTTTCATAAGCTGGTATTGTCTAGTCTGGCGAAAATTCATTTTCCCTATTTTAATAACTGCTAAAGATAGCGTACTTTAGACAAATCAAGGTTGATTTTAGGAACATACGGAAGCCTCAGTTTAGTTAGCAGTGAGCTAAAATCATTTACAAATTCCAAAATACAATATCCAAAGAAATGTTAGCTACATTACATCAAAGTAGCACAGAGGTATGCTAACATTCTCTCCCCTGTGCACGTTTTAATTGCAAACAACTTCACGTTACATACGTCACTCTCTCAAAAGTACATAATAACTGGTAAGCACCCCCTTACTGCTAGTGTTGATGTTCTATCACTAGGTTCGCTGCAATTTTAACCAGGAAATTGTGAGGAGTAGGTAGCTTAAGCCTTGTTTGAGAGTATTTTGATACGGAATCAGAACACGTTATTAACGTTTTCCTGCTTGTAGTAAATGATGGTAGAAAACTCATAGGTACATAACAAATATTGCTACACTCAAGGGATCTCATACCGAGCGAATCAAAAACCTGCGTTAAGTATGGCTTGATACCAACCTCTTCCCGTATTTTATTAGACATCATGACAAAAGTTGTTTACAACTGATAGGTTCTAATCGCGACTATTACAAATAACTTTCCTTCAATCACCTAATTACAAAAGAAAAAGCAAAACAACAAAAATCGCAAAACTCTAATTTCAGGACATGCATAGAATGTGTTGGGTTTTTTTCACAATCTTATTAGTAAGCAGTACCGAAACTTCGCCCCATGCAAAATACAAAACATGACCCAAACATCCAGTACAAAGAATTATTCATACAGAAAATACTAAACATGTATACCTAAAACACACACACACACACACACACACACACACACACACACACACACAGAGTTTCTTTTCGTCACAACTCCCAGATAATCTCTAGCAGCAATGTCTTTTGTGTTTCACATGAAAGCAAGTATGATGGTGATATATGATATTTTTCTTGTTGAAATATTTCAGAGTAAATGTTTCCAGTCAACGTTTATTTTCTGTCACTTAAATAGTCGTTCTAATTGGAACGAATTATAATAAAATGTAAATTGAGACTGTATGCCCTTGCATAGATAGAAGAAAATGACCCTGAGGTATTTTCATGGAGTTAAAAGTATTATATCTTTAGGTTTTGATTATTTTCAGATACATTTAGCTAGGACACTATCGGATCATGATGTCAAACGACAAAAGTTCTCCTCCTGGATCTGTAGCCGAATTCATTCAGGCATCCTGACCATGCCCTGTACTAAATTTTAAGCCTTTAAAAATCGATCGAAATATTCCTCAGGATATCAAGGTTGCCAAAACACCAATATCAATTTTTTTTTACAAAAATGATCTTTTTGTAAAAGTATTAGGCCCCATTTAGCCATCGTGAATATCGTTATCAACCATGCAAATCGATACACATAACAACAGATCAAATGCCAGGATTTTTTTCCCTCATTACCGTCCTTTACCCACCCTCCAAACAAATATAAAATAACCATCTCAGAGAAGCCTCGAAACAAATATAAATCACCATCCGGGAGACCCCTGCCCCATCCCAAAACGACTTTTCTCAAAATCGGCAGGCTGGTTCTGGCCCAAAGACCTTTTGTAACCCCCAAACAAATGTCGGAGACCCCCATACCGAAACGACTTTTCCCAAAATAGGAGTGCTGGTCCTGGCCCAATCATCGGAGACCGTCACATTTTCAAACATTATTTTTATTGTTCACACAAAATTTAGGATTTCCGTCAGTATGATATAACACGAAATTCGCGCATTAAATCATCCATATCATCCCCGTAAGTAAAATCTTGTTTGATCAAGTAATTTTTTGTAGGTGATGCTAGCCGTTTAAAAAGCAATATTTTTAGTTGCTAGTCGAGGTTTGAATTTTTACATGCTGTTGCAAGAGAAATACTTACGCCAGATATGATTAACAAAAACGGGTTAAATGATGCTCCACTTGAAATTATACCAGATCCAGTCATCAACAATGGTAAGCATGACATTAGCCGGTGTATAATGTTATAGTATTTATAAAAAAAATTCACGCACTAAAGATGTTTTACTAAATGATAATATCAGTAATATTGCATTAACGCGTCCACATATTGTTTTAGAAGTTTATTATCCGAAATATGATTAAAATCAATTATACTTTTTCATTATACAGTAAAGGCTTGATTAAGTGATTAACTGCAGTGTTTCGGCTACAAATTCCAGTAAGAAGCTGCGGTTAATTTGTTATCAGGTGCCTCCAGGAGAAATATTTCTTCAGCGTCTTTATTTTACACTGTAGACAAGGTTCCAGAAAAATCATTGGTCAAATGACGCCATAGAAACATGGTAAAAATCCTAAACTTTGCACCGCTAAACACGAACAGCCTATACACAACAGTGACTTTCGCGATGTGTTTGATAGTGTTAATTTGCTGTGATCATGTTGTTGATTATGATGCTACTTTGTATACAATATTTGTAATTTGTGTGGAATTTTTAATCAGATTCATATAAGTAACAATATTAGGAATCCAACTGACAATATCATGGATTTTTGTGTCAATATCAATGAGTTCAATATCAACAGTTGGTGGACTTCCAAAAAGTTCGTTAATGGTTCTGTTTACGTTTCTACGAAAATTTAAAAAGGTTTGTACGTGATTAGGAAATTCAATCTTAAAGGAGACCAGAAATCAAAATAAATATTGAATAATAATAAAAGTACTTTAGAGTTAAACATTATTCAGAAGTATTATCTGCGACCGTAATGCCAATATAAAAATATTGGCATATATTCAAGGCACTGAATTTCCGTGACCTCGTATGCAAAATTTCCGCGTCTATTTGGTTACTTTCGTGATGTGACGTCATACTAGCGACTCTGCATCTTGACTGGCAGTTGCCAGCATAAAAGATATTTTAAATCCTGGGAAAATTGTTAAACGTGTGAGTTAGAAAGATAGGCAGAAGGCCAAGTAAATGACAACAAAATGCAACAATCAATTCACATATATTTTATCTACATCAGCAGTAGTAGTGATAAAAATAATTTTATTAACCCGCCACCCAAGATTCCTCTAATTTTAGTTTAGGCCAATCCTGTAATAAAAGTGAGGTGCCCATTGGTCTTGTGGGGTAAAAAAATGTTTGCCTGAGGAAATGAGTAAATGTATTTCAGGATGTTGACATACATGCCATAACACGGCACAATTTAAATCAAATCACCACAGCCCTAGGCGAAATTGAGATCTGATTTTAATTGAAATGGAAGCTGTACTGAAAATGAAGATTCTAAACCCCTTGCACGGTCATGTTTCGAGACAACACAATTTTCAGTAATCTTAACATGTAAACTTTAAAAGAACAACAAACAACAAAAAGGAACTTTTCACTCTATCCTGGTTACATGTAATCTATAGTATATGGAATTGATATAAAAATTTTCTCTTGGGCAATTTGAGTAGCAGCGTTTAAAATAAAACATGTCTGGTATAATATCAAGGTATCACATTAACTGGCTGACAATAGAAATTGGGGTGAGGCAAATATTGACCCCATCCATTTCCCCAATGTGCGAGTGCTCAAGGGACGCGACATTTCTCCCTACGATAACCTTATAATCCCCAAGGACAAACCCATTTTTCATATTCTGGTCAGCTGTGGCTAAACTGCAAAATAGCTGAAGTTTTGATTTAAGTACACGAGAAATCTTTATCCTTGCATTTATCTTGTGGACCGTGTTTGATAGTGGGTGTATATAAGCACTAACAATTGAATTGATAAATATACGATTCCCTATTACCACGTATATAAGTTTAAGTCATCAGGCCTGTAATAATGGCTTACTGAATGAAAATATTTATTCTGAATTATTTATTTATTTATTATTTTGGGGAGAGGGCACATATCCTGCATGGTATTATAGTTTTATTCCTTCTTTTAATTTAATAATGGGATTACAACTTTTACATATACAGTAGAGAAATGTCAGGTGTTAGCAGAGTTTCTTTGGCATAAATGGAGATGCAAATTTGCTCATAGAGAAAATTACACAGCATTCACAGTGATCATTCACGGGATTTAAGTAAATGGGTGACAATTTTATTTTTTATTTGTTTTGCTATAGTATAGTTGTAGTGGTTCTAAAAACTATTAAAATTACTTGAATTATAATATATTAATAATATAGGTAATTAGCCGAATTTGTCGAAAAGTCACAAATAGGAGAGAATAGCAGATCCAATTTATAGCGTTAGTATCACACTAGCACCACGCAATCAGCTGTACAGCTACATGCAAATGGTCTGTACATAATGTTTTTTTCTGAAGAAAATAAGATGAGCAGGGAAATAACATGGAAGCTAATGGAGTCATTGTATTACACTCAAATAAACATATATCAATAATGGGCAATCTAATAAATATGGAAAATATGTTAATGCATCAGTTCTATAGCATTTTGTAAACTGAAACAAATAATCTATACTACTGTAGCCTTATTGTTTGCTGCATTATACAGGTTTTGTTAAAAATGCACTTTGCTAGGAGATTTATTTATTTAAAACACTGAATTCAATTGTTTAAATATTGCATTTATCCCATTCAACACATAAATTATCGCTATCATTTGACATGAACGTTATAATGTTGCACGAAATGAATGAGTACTATTTAAAAAAACAATGGCAGAAAAATTAAGTAAGAAAATTTATTAGTAACTACTTCGCAAATTTAACTTTGTGAACCTGTCTCTGATTTTGAATTCCCAATAAGATATGAATCGCTTTCTAGTGATAAATTGATGTATCATTTGGTAAATACGTTTAAAAATCTTTAAAACATTTGATCAGCAACATTTTGTGTTATGTATATACAGCGTAGACGATTTCACCGTAAAGGGTGTTATCTTGATCATCACATGAAGACTAAGACTGTATAGAACTCTCATCATCATCAATGTTAACAATAGCAGAGCCATCTTTAAGCGGTTCAAATTAGTACGGCTTGATGTTTGCTCACTAGCTATTTTCTGTTTATATTCCAGGACTTGCTAGTATGACGTCACGGAACCACGTGATATGTTCTCATAAAAACTCGGAAATACACGGCAATTTACGGAATCATTGTATCTTTCTCGCAATAAAATCACTATCCGCTCACAATAATTTTTTTTATGAACATCATAGTGGAATTAGAATTTGTAAAGAATTAAATACATTTTTAAAAAAAATCATTTCTGGTCTCCTTTAAACGCGTCCACCCAAAAGTTGAGTGTGGCTAACGAAGTTGTTATTGGAACTTCCTTATCATCGACACATTTTTTGTTGCCGTGTCTGTATCTACGGTTGGGTCTCTAAGGTATGTAAATTTTTTTGACGATGTTACCAGTGAACGAATCACCAGCTCGCCTGATAAAACCGTTACCGGTCCTACCAGAATCTTGTATCTTTCCTTGATCGGCAAAAGTAAAGATATTATCAACAATAGTGGTAGGTGTTGTCTTTATTCTTGTCTTGATTCGTCCGTGTTTGCTCCGAAAACAACAACTTTGTTTTCATCTACTCTTGTGACATTTAATAAATTATTCATCTCATATGTTAAAGGATCAAGAGTTGGATTTCTAGATAAGTTACCTTACTGACCCTCGACCAATGGATCTCCTAATCTTGTTCCAAATATTGTGTAATAGCTCATTATATTTATCTTATTACATAAAATTGTCCACTTAAGTCGGTTTAATATGACAAAATTATATAAAAGCAATGGCAAAAATATGATACCGAACGATTAATTCATCATAGACATAATAACGAACTTCAGATTGACATTATCTTATTCGTATTGTGGGTCGTACAGGATCGTGTAAAAAAATTTGTTATTAAATCTTTTGCTCAACGATAACTTTAACTACGATAACATACGATAACACACACATGCATATATATATATATATATATATATATATATATATATATATATATATATATATATATATATATATATATATATATATATATATCGAGCAACCTTTAATAAAAAAGTGGAAGAAGCCCTGCGCGGGCAATTTCAAGCAGAGGAAGTAACTGCTAATCTTTTCAAACCTGTTACCGCAGCAGTCCTTGGAAACAACCAGAATTATCAACATTAATCGCCGACAAGCTTAAAAAATTACAGGAAAAAGATTTGCTAGGTTTACTCGGAGAAAAATCGAAAGGGAGTAAAGAAATCGCATAACTTGTGAGACATATTGCTGTTGTTGATGCAAGACAGACCAAATCTGACAAAATAATAAACAATCCTCTTGCACTTCAAGATACGACAGCAAAAATAACGGTTAATCCGGCCGGGTTAAGGAAGTTAAAGGAAGACGTGTCGGAGCAACAAAAAATAATCATAGAAAGTGTGATAAAATAATACCTGTTAGAGAATCTATAAATTTTTACAAAAAAAAACACAAAAAAACAAGCTACGACGAAAATATATGCTCAGGAGTATAACGAGTTTATCGAAAAATATGTAACAAAAATAAAATCTGAAAGATATTAATAACACTAGAAACTGGTCGGAAGACGATTACAAATATCTGATAGATATTTTACAAGTATACAATGATTACTGAAAAACTGATGAAGAAATTAAAAAATGTTACAGGAGAACAACTATTCCTCTATTAGATACAATAAGGAAAGGAATTATTGCTGAAAATTTTAAAACAGCAAATAGATATCGAAATAAACCAGAAGGTTAAGGCAATGGTTGGAATTGTAAAAGACTGCTTAATAGGTACGAAAAAAATGAAATGTAACACTTCCAGAAGAAACCACTGGATCTGGAGTTAAAGTGTTTACATCAAACGCAGATATATTCGACCGGTTCGTTTTGCTGACATCATCCAAAGAAGCTGGTAATGAAAGCGTAGAGATTGATAACGAAATTGTGGATATACTAGATCATCTAAGATCGAGCGGATTACTGACATCCGACGAGTACACAATTTTATACCTTGATTTAATTTAATCGAGGCAATCTTGTATATTATCGACCACAGTATTACTCGATTCATCGCAGGCAACAGGAAACAACTTACTTTTCTGTTTATTACAATCCGCCGATACAATTTTATCCTGAAATATAGTAAGAGATTGGATTAATTTCCTGTACAGCATGGAACTCATGGCTAATGTGAAAACTGATGTCCATGACGAAATTAAGTTTAGATTAAATTTAATAACCTCAAGAAAAACGCTTAAAAATCCACAAGGAACTTATAATGTCGTTGATCTAAAAAAAACCAAAAACAAATATGAAAAAAGAGAAGAAAATTCCTGATAATTTCGAGTTAAAAGCGAATTATAACACGTTACCAGCTAGGATAAAATTAAGAAATATAATAGTTTTATACCGCAAAAAAGTATCGCACCACTGATTGGATTTCATCGTAAACATTACGTTGATGCTGCACAAGCTGACACATTTTGACGGCGAACTGCCAGTAAATATAAATGACGTAAACACAATACTAATTAATTGTTTTATTGCGTTTGGATCTTACTCAACCCAAGGTAGTAAAGGACAAACGATATAGTTTTTCGTCAGGCGCCAGGTTTGATCATGACAATTAATCCCTGTAAGGTTATTTATTATATGATTAGTCTCGAAAATCGAATAACAATTATAACAATCCAACTTACAGGCTCATCAGGTAGACAAATAGATCATAAGAACGAAATCGTCACGTATTATTTACACCTGCGAGCAACATAATGATTAATTTTGTGAGCCTACATTTTATAGACGAAGAGACTAGAAAATGTTTATAGAATAGAAATCTTAGGAGGATTTTCTGGAAACATATTTACATCAATTTCTGATAATATACCAGGAAGTGAGCGTAAAGTAGAACCAATTGCACTTGACGCAAGTAAAGTTTTTGCGACGGAAAGAGCTACTTCGGCGGGCACTACAGTAGGGCAAATGATCGCTGATAAGATCAGAGGCCTTTCCGAATCAGAAATAAAACGAGCGTTATGGGATATTGCGCTGACAGCGGAAACAGAATGAGCTATGGTAGCTACAACAAAAATTTATTAGCGCCCGTATTGAAAACAATAGTATTAAAACTTGAAAACAAAACATCGTTTACGACCCCCGGATGCCTTTTAATTTTGTGTAGCGATTATAAAGTAATGTCGGCTAAAAAAAATCTCGATCTTTCCGAAGAATACGATATTGACGACGCTGTAACAGAATTCAAATACGGCGAATATCTCGATGAAAACGTGAAAGAACCAAATAAAGCTGGAGTTAGAACTTTTAATACACGTGACGTGGACGTGTTTCTACTCACGCATAAGGCTACTCCATGCGAACAACTACCTCGACACTTGTTCGTCGTATTCCAATGACAGGCACGTCGTAACGATCAACAGATGAAAAACTCTGTATTTGATAACCCCGACGTTAGACGAATATACAATCGAATGCAATTTTGCAGTAGACGCCACCAGAAACATCTCAAGACCGTATATGTACCTCATGGAAGCACTGCAAAAGTATCAGAACGCGGACAGTGGATCTCAAATATTGGTAGAAGTATTTAATTTACTCTATCCCATCTTTGTTTTGACGTATCAAATCATTCCGAAGGAGCTATCAGATCAACTTCTGATATTGAAATCACTTAGACACTTGATGTTCTGCCAGCCGAACAGCATAAAGTAGACGCACTGGTTGTCAGTGATAGATTCTTGACGGTTAACGCGACTAAAGGAAGAATGACCGTGCAAGTTAAATCTAACAATTAGATATAACATCATAAAAAGCAAGTACAGAACTGGAGAAATATACATAACATCCGGCCAGGTTGAAAAATTGTCAACAGCGGTTGTAAATGCAGCTCTGTTTCTTTTATTATATATCCGACGATATCAAGAAAAACAGCGTGAAAGTAATGCGAACGCAACAACAAATCGATAGACTCAATCGCAAAGCGATCGAAGAAAACCCGTTTGTTCTTAAACAGTCTGTTTCGCAAAAAACAGCAATGTCAAAACATGACAGATTTTTGGGACCAGACTCTCTGTGATAACAAGCGAACTTTTATCTATACTTGGCACATTAGGTATAGCGGCATCTCCTGGGAAATATCTGACGAAACTAAAAAGTCAGCAGTTGGGAGTGGAATAAAACAAATCTCTCATTAGTTTTATGTATCAATAGAAATAACGTTAGCGCAAAAATCGTCGAAAAAAAGAGAACAACAAAACGCAATCGAACAAAACCAGGAGGATTTCTTCCAATAGCTTCTCTGTTAGCAGGGTTAGCGGATATGGAATGAACTACCAGAGACCAGACGCCAATGAGTAATTTTGATATCGAAAATTTAAACGACGTTGTCGGATTTCGCGGAGTATTTTCCATGGAATAACTCGAAGTCCCATCGGCAGGTAGGTTGTGCATTGTAAATATTGAAAACTTTAACGATGGATCTAGCACTCACTGGGTTGCGGTCCACGATAATAATTATTTTGCTTCGTTCGGGTTTCCTCCGAGCAATCTCATTAAAATATATATCTTTAAAAATTTAGTTGAAATAAACAACTCATCTAATCAACTCCAGCCGATCGGAACATCTATATGTGATTATTATTGCATCATGTTTGTCCGACAAATGTCTCCAAGGGGTTCCGATTTTTTAAAAGTTTATTTAACAATTTGATAAGCAACCTTCTCACGCAAACGATAAGATTGCAATTCATTTTTGCAAGCTTGCTAAAGCTTAGACTTTAAATTTTGTGCGGACATACAACTATATATTGTCAATGTACTGACTCAAGTGTAGAACTAAAATAGAATATAAGGACGAGACGACGAGGAAAAATACAGAATGATGCTAAAAAGCATGTTTTGTTTGTGGTGGGAAGAAAAGTATGTTCTTGAAAAAACAAGTGGGATCTGGGATATAAAATGTTATTTTAGTCGATGATTAATCTTATTAAACTTAATTAAATAAAATTAAGTGCAACTGTTATTGTGATAATTATCTTTGCATCGTACAAGATAAAATTGTCACGTTTTGTAAATCATGCAATCGCCGTGAAGTCATTGACAGCGGTATTCACATTCACAAATAGATTGGCAAATTACCAAAACCAAAAGGCGGTTGGACATTGATAGATCATAAGTATAATGGACCTTACAATCCGCTGGATAAACATTTCGAAGAGAACGATCATCCGCTGCCAGGATAAGAGCCTTATATTCAAGTAGATTAAATAGCAATGCGTCATGATATCTGCCACAGGGACAACGAACATGATAAGGCTGGTTGTGATAAAGTAATGTTAGACAAACTTCGTGATAAGAAACCTGCAAACGGCCAGCTTCGCAGGCTGAGAGAACGTTTTGATAGAAGGCTACCGTAGGTTTTTATTGGATTAAAATATAAACTCGGACTCGGAAAGGATCTCACAGCCGAACTACACAAACCTAAAGAAAAGTTTCAACAACGAAAGGTTATTGAGAACACCGTTGATGATATCTGGGCAATAGATTTAGTGGATGTATCCAATCTTGCTCAGTTTAATGTTGGAGCTGATGGCGCTCCTAAGAATTACTTGCTTAACGTTATATACGTTTTTAGCAAATACGGTTTTAGTGTACCTGTTTCGGATAAAACAGGAACGTCAATCAGTGATGCGCTAAAACATATAATAACAAGTACTGAAAGAAAACCGAAGAGAGTCTTGATCGATCACGGAGTAGAGTTTCTCAACAATACGTTCAAAGGGTTTCTAGAACAAAATAACATTAAAAATTGTTACAGGAAACGATGGAAAAAGCGTTGTCGTCGAACGATTTAATCACACACTAAACGAGTTGATAAACAAACATTGACAGCCAAAAACACGAACAGATATATCGATGATCTTTCTCAAATCGTTGACATGTACAATAATACTAAACATCGAAATATCGAAATGTCACCCAATTACGCCACTAAAAATCAAATTTGATATTGGTTCTACTTTACGCGCAAATTCTGGTATATTATCAGCAATTAATGTAAATATATTTTTTTAAAATCCATCTACGAAAACATGTACCGCAGACATAAATTTAAAGTGGGGGATCTGATTGCTCTGACAAAAAAAAAACATTTGAAAAAGGATTTATTCCTAACTTGAGCGAAGAAGTATTTGTAATTGATAAAGTACTTTTAACAATACATGAAACATTCGAGCTAAAAGATTTATTAGGTGAGCCGATCGTGGGCAGTTCTTACGAACAAGAACAAAAAATGAGCAAGATGTTTTCGTTATTAAAAAAGTGATAAGGAGAAAGGCAAGAAAAGCTTAGTGAAGTGGCGCAGTATAGCAATAAATTTAATAGTTGGATTCCAACCCGATCGATGAAATATTGTGTCCGTAGATTTCCGCTTAGTTGCGTTGGACATATTTGAATTTAACTTGTTTACATATTTTCTGCGATCGTCGGAGGGTGTCATTAAGTTACAAATCTTGACGAATATTAAATCGAATTTTATATTTATCTGTCTGCTTGGAATATTGATGTTTTAAAAAAAGTTTGATCAGCCGCCAAAATATGTGTTGTTTGGCAATAGTAAAATTAAACTTCAACAACTTGTTTGTAATGATATTTTACGTTATACCGTCCAGTTGTCGGTCTGTCGTAATTTTTTCTAACGACATCAACGCTGTTGTTTGTTTCTCGTAATTAAATAAAATGTCATCTTCGCTATAGCTAGGATATTTGTTCATTATATCGTTGGTGATTGTAATACTGTCATTGGCGACTTCATCGCTAGAAACTGCCACTGATATATAACACCACGTCTTCCCATCAAATCCATATTATATTTCTATTTAATTGCTTAATTAGGATATCTAAAGATGATCCAGGAAACGTATTCCCTTGAAAAAGATGACCTTTGTACCTCATCGAAAACTAATTTAGAGCCCTTAGATTTATCTTATAGTGGTACACCGCAGCCGAAATAGATTTAAATTTGATCTCCTCGTCTGTTTCGAGGTTTAGCGAAACAGCAGGTTTTACTGTACATTTAAAATTGACACAAACGCCTAGTCCTTTTCTCACATTTTCCTGCTTGGTAACCAGCTCCAGATTTTTCAGTCGATTGTCAGTCTTTATGTTGTTGATGTGTTTAATCACCAAACAATCGTGTATATGTTCCTTAAACACCATGTCAGCAAAATGATGGGTACAATAATTAACTCGATCGGTTAGCGTTCCTCTGACAGTTACTTGAAGATATCAAATTTTGTCCATAACACCAACAATGTTTTAAGTTTTTCTTCTTTGAATGATACCAGGATCGTTGGCCTCAAATAAATCAAATACCGGATGCTGTTGAAACTCGTCTTGTAAATATGTTTTCGATATTATCATCGGTGACCGCACCTTTGACATTATATACACGTCGTCTTTCTGGAATGTCATCGCAGAACAAAGTGAAAATTAAATCCATTTTTTAACATTTTCGTTCTCTCAGCATGATCACCTTTGACACTTATCTTATAACCTGCTGGTATTGCTTCACCCATCGGTTGTCCGTACTGGACACGTATCACCGACCCTAAACTATTACCAGCGTATAAGTCGAACTTGGGGTGAACGTGATAATACTCTTTCTCCTTTGCGCTTGTCATTATACAATAAGGATTTTATATCTCTAATTCTTAACTCATTGCGCGCGCCAGTTGAACAATCAATTAAAAGTATGCGATTGCACTATTATATAGTAATGATGAGATTACGTGATATAGCCAAACAGAGTCTCATGGAAGGGCCTGAAAAATAGCGACGGACTTCACGGGATTCGACAACAGTTATCGATTTGATAAACAAATCGTACTAGTATATTTTACCTTAGAAAATCTCCATCATTTGCTAGAACCAACTGTAAAGAGCAAATTTTAAAAACACAAGGGTCTAAGAATATTAGTACAATATTACGTTACATTTTCAAAACTGTTTGTGACGGAAAATTCGTCCGACAAGGAAATCATGGACACTTACATTAATGCAAAATCAAGACGTGTTTTGCTTGGTACTGATCTTTCATCGTTAGCTGTGAAATACACCAGAAAATTTGGAAAAAAGATAGAAGAGCTTACCGAATCGAGTTCGGGTTGGTGGTTTGAGATGATCAATGAAATTTTATTTCACACAATAAAATATCACGTATTACGCGATAGTTCGTATACCTACCTGCAACAAATAAATGCTGTATAAACGTCAAAATTCTCGATGACATGTTCTCGACGCGCAGTTCTTTCTGCGCTATTTCAGCAGAAAAACGCTGATTGCGTTGAGAAGTATATTAGTCACGTGTCAATAATAAAAGAAATAAGAAAAAGTTCATGTGTTATCGTTGCCTGCTATGCTGTACGGACAACGAACTATTGCAAAAGTGTTTGCAGTACTGTACGAATAATAACGATGCGGTCCAAAGAAATAGTTTATTGCATTCATTTATTCATCAATCAGCATCACAAACTAATTTCCTTTCGCTGTGTAGCCGATTTCGAATGTTTACTTCAATCCGTACATGGCACAGAAAATAATCCTGACCAATCGTGTACAAGGAAAACTCAAAAAATCCTGTTCCATGTGGCGTGGAATATAAGATACATGCTGTGCTGATTCTAGATTATCCAAACCAATCCAATTATATCGCAGTAAAAATCCGGATGTTTGGCTTCTCGAGCAGTTAATTGATGAAGTCGATGATATATTCAATCACTTAAAAATAATAACTCCAATGATAAAACTGACAACTCAACAAGAATTTGATCATGAGCAAGCGGAATGTTGTCATATTTGACTCACCCGATAACAAAAAGTAACAGATCTTTGTCATCTCACAGGACAGTAGCGTGGAGAAGCTTATATTCAATGTAATTCAAGGCTGCGTACTCCAGATATTATTCCAACTGTTATTCATAACTTTCGAGGTTACGATTGCCGCATTATCGAAAAAACGTTTGGTGATCCTGCCATAAAATCTCGTTTAAAACATGATAATGTGATCAAGTGCGTTCCAAATAATTTTGAAAAGTATGTCAGTTACGCTAGGTAAGTCGCGCTTTATTGTTAGCTTGAAGTGCATGGCAGAATCGTTAGATGAGCTGGTAAAAGGATGTAGCGAGTTTGATAACCTACGAGACTGTTTTGGAGATAAATATAATCTACTGACTAAAAATGGAGTATTCCCGTACGAGTATTTCGACGACTGGAGTTAATTTGATGAAACCTCGCTACCTGATAAGAGCAAATTTTACTCGCAAACTCACAAATGAAAATATCACCGATGACGAATACAAATATGCACAAGATATTTGGGATAAATTTAACTGCAGAATGTTTGGTGATTATCACAATTTGTATCTGAAAACTGGCGTGTTAGTACTGGCGGACGTATTCAAAAGTTTTCGAGAAGTGAGTTAAAACAATTATGGACTAGATCCTTGTTTGTATTATTCTTCTCCCGGGCTGTTGTGGGTCGCTCTGTTAAAGTTTAGTAAAGTAAGGTTAGAACTACTGACCGACGTCGATATGTTCAATGTTATCGAGAAAGGTATCCGAAGCGGTAGTAGCGTGATAACAAGAAATACACTGAAGCTAACAACAAATACCTAAAAGAGTACATTCGTAAACTTCATTCGAAGTATATAATTTATCTAGATTGTAATAATTTGTACGGTTATTCCATGGCCGAACCAATGCCTTTTGGTGGATTTCGTTGGATCACGGTTGAGTAATTTCTATCGGAGACAGATAAAAGATACCCGACATTATTTCATACTTCGTTGAAGTTGATCTCGATTATCCAACTTTGCTTTACAATTTGCATAACGATTATCCTTTCTGTGCGGAATTGATTGTAATAGATTATAGTATGTTATCTCAGGAACAACAAGCATTAGCAACACCACGACAAGATTCTGTTATTAAAAAAAAACAAACCAGTACCAAATTTACTCGATAAGGAAAATTGTTTTACATTACAAAGTTCTTAAACAAGCAGTAGATGACGGTCTTTTGTTGAGAAAAGTTCATCGTGTACTAAAATTTAAACAGTCGCAGTGGATGAGAAGTTGGACAACACAGTTGTTTTTAATCGGAAGCGTTGGGAAAACTAATTTCGAGAAAAACTTCTTTACTCTTATGAACAATGCCATTTTTGGTAAGACGTTGAAAAATATTAGAAAACGGGCAAATGTCGAGCTAGTTAATGATATCTATCGCAGAAACAAAATTGTATCAGACTATGAATTTGTCAGTATGAAACTTTTAATGAAATCTTGTTGCGATACAGCGACGAAAAATAAATCTAAAACTAAACAAGCCGATTTACGCTGGAGCTTCCGTGTTATATTTATCGAAATGGCTTATGGACAAATTTCATTATAATTGTGTTGAAAATCCTTGGCCGTCCAGTAGACTATTGTTTACAGATAACGACTCGCTCTTGTGTGAAATCGAATATGAGGACGTCTATCAGGATATATACGACAATAGACATCTGTTTGATCTTTCCGATTACCCTCGTAAAAGTAAATTTCACGACGACATAAATAAAAGGTTGTTGATAAGTTTAAGGATGAAATGAACTCGAGCATCATCAAATACATCATCAGATTGCGCAGTAAAATGTTCGCGGTATTGTTAGATACTAATAAAATAGCGAAAAAGATAAAAGGTCTGCCTCTAAATTTTGTTAAAAAGTTTATTACATTTGATGATAACAAGCACGCACTCGATGGCGGTGTTAGTTTTATAACAGCAACGTCTATTTGAACGAATCATCATAGACTCGAAACATGTCATTATCAAACGTGGATTGAGCAATTTTGATGATAAACGTTATTGCGAAAACGGAGCAGATACCTTTGCACGTGGGCACTGTCGCGAAACAGATCTAGATCTCATATTCGGTGTCTAGGGTATGTAATTTTGTGTAAACAATATAAATAATGTTTAAAAATTTGACAGTAATAGCTACAAAAGCAAGTTCAAATATCTAACGATAGACGGCAATCAGTTGACAGTTGAAATTAATATTGAAATATCAGGTATATGTTTTGACTCAGTTCGTGACAAGCTAAAACTGTCTCACATCAGATCTGATAGCGGATATTTCGATTACCTTGAACAGTTGAGCCAGAAGTTATCGGCGGAGTTGAAAACGTTCACGATCCGATCATTCAACAGAAATAAACTAAACTTACCAGCGATCTCCATCGGTCAAAAATATCCTTTTAACAAGCTGCAAATGAAGGATTTGTTGGAATGTCGTCACCGTGTGAACGGTAAATTAAAGTTTAGTCTCTACCATTACGACGATTAAATATTTCTATTATCAACAGTTGAAACATTGATCAATGGTGATGTGGTACATATCGGTGGACTTTCTGCTTATTTGAATAAAGTCTCCGAAAGGGTAATTTAAACAGCCTTACTAAAAATGATGAGTTGTTTTGGGAGGGTCTCCGCGAGTTTCGTACTATCGATATCATACTGACGGATATTCTACCAACGAATCAGCAGGTATGAAAATAATTATCAAAGAAAGTATTAAATTTTGTGTGAACAATAAAAAAATGGTTGAAAATGTGAAGGGGTCGGACGGGGGGGGGCGGTTTCAGAGATTTGTTTGGGGATTGGGAAAGATTTTTTGGCCAGAAACAGCCTGCCGATTTTGAGAAAAGTCGTTTTGCACCAGATGAGAGCATTGACAGTACGCGCAGTTGGGTCGTCTTACAGGGCTGATCAAATGACAGGTGGGTGTGGTTCCAATGCTGAAGAAACATAACACAAAATGACACACTCTTACAGGTACTTGTCACTTGAAATTAAACCATCCTTTTATTCTTGCGCACGTTTATTGAGTATTATGCTCCCTTTGAGTAAATAGACACACAAACTGTTGCTGTTGTGCTCTTTAAAACGCTAGCAGAGATATGACTAAACCTCTACTGAACGTGCCTGTAGCATTTTTTCCACAGATGGCTGGACGAGTAGGACCACCGACTCCTATGTGACTATTAATGCTTCGATCGTAAATGACTTGGGGCTGCATTCTGTTGGAATCCTCTCTTAGTAACAGACAGTGTCATTAATATGGTTGTGGCTGCTTTCAGAGTCTGGATGTAACCCCTATATAGTCTGTTATGCTCATACTCTAAACATAACGGTGCCTAAAGCGTTAAATATCTTCGGGTCAAGAATGCTTCGTCGCATTAGAAAGATTGTATCATTTGTTCACAGGAGCAATACAGTTGCTGCTGTACTTAAACACAAAACTAAATTGCTCGTTCTTTAAAACTTAAAGCTGATCAAAGACGTGTGCGCCAGGTGGAATTGTCCTGTAGAAATTACCCTGAAATTGCAGCCTGCTACTTAAGGGCGTGTGAAGCAACGCCAACTGCTTCAGTTTATTTTAAGATTTCATTATTGTCGAGGACATTATAACTGCCTTATTCCACGTCTAGAAATTACGAAAACTATGAACACGGAGAAGACACATACGGTCTCACTCATATTTCCATTGCAGCTGTCGAGGAAAATGACTGATATTGTCAGATAAAATAAAAAGGTCATTTTGATTACTTGTGTACCAGGTAAATATAGTAGAAACAACCATAATATAATTTCTAAATTGCAGTCAAAATAAAATAAGCAGCCTTGTAAGCAACCTTTCAACGAATATAATGGTCTATTGAAAATCCCTCACTGGAGCTGCAAACTAAGGGATATTTATTTTGTTAACTCGTAAACAAATCCATCCCTTACGAGTACATGAACGACTGGGAAATATTTGCTGAAAGAATTGCCACAGTTTTAGGCTTTTCGTTCGTTATTGTCTCGCGAAGGTGTTTCTGCCAACGATTATTGCAAATGTCTGGTACCTGTTTCGCTGCCAAAATCTCTATGCCTGACATGATATTATGTACGCACTGACGTGTTGCTGCTCGCGGATGTATCCGAGATATTTCGTGATACTGTTATGCATGAGTACAGGATCGATCCCGTGCACTACTTCTAGTCACTGGGAGTGACCTAAGTTTCTCTACTATCAAAAACTGAAGTAGGACTGGATCTTTTGACACTTATCGACCAAATTATTTATTGAAAGGGACATATACACTGAGATTTTAATGGGGACCTACTGCCAACAACCGGAGCGTAAATGGTATAATTCAAGCCTGACGAATCAGGAAATCAGCAACCTATATAAATTCGGCAATGATACGGCACATAACTATTGATGGTCTCAGAGTATTAATTCTACAATAGTGGATGCCAACTAAAGTGTACACGAGTACGATCCTAATAGCTAATATGTATACTTATTTCAAGTTGATCTGGTGTATCCAGAAGAACCTCACCAAACCCATTATAATTATCCGCTGACTCCAGAAGCGTTGGTTATGCCTCGAGAGTGGTTCTCCCTGTATCAGTGTTTTGTGAACAAACTTAATGTAAGTTTTTCGAATGCAACAAACGTTTCCAAGTCGTCGGACTAAAAACAACTATGTTGTCCAAATGCTGCGAGTCAGCCGGGTGCTTTTGTCAGCGTGACTGGATCACGCTGTATATACAAATGAAAGGAGCCGCGAGTGGTCGAGTCCGTAAAGCGCTGTCCGTTACGGATCACTGCCATCTCATTTGTCTGCGTGAGTTCGAGTCTAGAATTGGGTGAATATGGATATGTGAGAAAGCTTGCCAGTAGCTTCACGTGGGTCGGTGGTTCTTTCAGGTGATTTCCCGGTTTCTTCCTCCACCATTAATACTGGCCGCCATCAATAGCCTATCGTGTGCTGAAAAAATGGCCTTAAGCCCAACAACAACAACATATACAAATGAATATGGATCTGTGTACAAAGACCACGAACACACTTCAGAAAAAAACCTTCTTTATCAAATGCAATCAAAAACATGCTTTTGGGGGATTCAGTAGAAACACTTTTCACTTTTTAGTATCCCTGTCTTCCTAATAGTAACAAAACATAACAGTAGTTATCTCGATGCCGGTGCAAACAGTTATAAAGAAAATGTGCATAAAATTATCTACAAAGCACTACAATGAATAAGAACTAATAACTAAATTTATTGCCATTACAAAGGTTGCGAGTTCAGTCAATTAAATAAATCTCCATGTCATCTTAATACAATGTTGTGCATCTAATTTAGACCGTTTAACTTATCGAAATACGTTAGTGATGTATGCATTTTATTATGATCAAACCGTGGTACGGTAACAGCAAAATGATCTTTAAGAATGCAGATTTTTTTATGCACATCACATGAGACGAGGTGTAGGCGGTCATGGCTGAAGCAAGTTTTATAAATGAATTTGACACAAGCTTGTATTCAAAAGATCGTCCGCTGTTTATAGTCCGACTACGAAAGACGTCTACGCTGCAAATTATGTTGTTTAAGTCGACGTCGAATTGCCTAAGTAAATAGTACTGTGTAGCAGGTTTCCCGGTCGACGGACAAGGTAACGAGAAACCAAATTTGTCAGGAATATCGCACACACTTGGCATCCCATATCGACACTGTGCCACAAATTAATGTACAATAACTTCATTCCAACTTCGTTCACATTGATATCTTTTCCTTAATAGATTCAATTTCCGAAACAAGCAAAAGAACGCATTTTCAACTTCCGTTGACATACTTTTCAACTGCGATGTGAGCCAAGGAATGTCGAGTTCGATTTGAGTTTAAATATATTTCTTTAACAAAACGAATTGGCAGAACTATCAAGCGGAATGCTGACATCTCTAGGGAAAACAACCACACAAGATACAAAAGAATTTTCTATTTGGGTAAAAGGAACTTAAGAAAATCAGATCAAATATCACTATCTTTCTCAAGAATGCGACGCAAGCAGAGATGTTGAGGAAGCAGAATCCATGGCAGTCAGTGCGGTTGAAGAAGGATGCAAGTGGATGAAGTATCCGGTTTTGAAAATGTTCTTATTATTACAAGATCCACCTTTTGTGTTCGTGAGAGCTGTTTTACTTGTGAACAAAAAGTTTTAATTATGCATCCCCATGTGGGTGGCTAATGCAGTCATTAAAAGTTGGTCTGCTGCGGGTCTCACATCCAGCAAACAACAAATATAAGTAAACTGTATTGCTTAGTAACGTTTATCACTGGTTTGAATGATTTCTTTTTAAGCTTTATTGTATGAAAACGGATACATATACAATACTCACTTTTCTGTTTAGCTGAATAAAAATGCTTAAGCAGACTTATTAACTGCAAGAGTATGGTATGATTTCAGGGGATGATTCCCACAAGTAACTCTCTTCCATGCTAGCAATATACAGATAATATGTTTGTAACAGTATGATAATTATGCATGAGGTAAATATAAAATAGAAAATCCAAGTTCACCGTTTTGTAGAGTTTTCAAAAAAAAAATCATATTTCGTAATTTACGAATCTATCCGGTAGTAACTTGAAAGTTCTTGAAATTAAATACTCTCCAGGCAGTGCATAACATCGTACCATTCTGAATCACACATATTTGAAAAGAAAAAGGTTTACTGGTTGTAGTGGGGCCAACTTTTGTAGATTCCGTCGTGTAACCATTAAGACTGACGTATGGGCTAAATTCGCAATAAAATTGGTAGCTTGTCCTGAAAAACCTCTTTTATGTGGGTGCCTAAATAAATATCAATTGGAGTCCGTTCGATAACGCCCAGACAAATGAAAGAAGCTAATGTGATGTCCGGTAGCAGAAATAACAACCTTGAGACAAGTCAGAGCCAAATTTTGGGATATCTTGAGCCATTGAAAACAGGTGTCATGCAAAATATTTTCCAGAATAGATATTGATAAAGGCAGTTTATAGAGAAAATTATTCCGACTTTCATGGGAGTGTTAAACTGTTGGTCGTAAGAGAAAATTAACTCCGATTAGGTAAGCTAAACGTGGGGAGTTTTTCACAGATGAAATTCAATGTTTTAAGTACATTCCCTCGCGATGTTAGACAGTCCAAGTTTATCTGCCGAATGAAAAGTCTAAGGGACTCCAATGAAATTAAGTAATTTTTCTAGTTAAAAAAATCGTGCAAGAGAGATTCAGCTGTATAGCAATAGCGAATCTCAAAGGTGCACAAAGAAAATAAAATAGTTCCATACCTGTACTGCACAGTGGTTGTTGCCCGGAAGAGGCTATAGAAAGAAAAAGAGAACGAAAAGGAATGAGACGACGCTGTCTGTCAGCAAGTGATTTGGACAGGACTTGAATTTATCTCGATATGCCGGCATTTTGAGTTCGATCATTCACTTGATTCTATGAAGAACATTCTTTTGCGGCCAAAACAGAACGGCTAATTTGGGCTTCGGATAAATTTTGTAACTATTTTTTAAGAAAAAATGTATCTTTTAAAGATCATGCTTAATTTCATTTTGTTCATGTAATGGATTCAAGTGGTATACATAATGGGTTCGTTGATCATTGTTTTCCTGGTGGAACTTAAAATCCATCGGGAACTTATTGCACAGATATGAAACCAAGGTGTTTATAATCTAAAACAAGTGATTGTTACAGTCACTTAAAAGTCACACAGAAGATTTTTCTTCAAAAATCGTGCACGTGACGAAAGGATGTATTAATTATATTTAGCAAAAACATAATTATATTAAAAATCCAACTACCTACACCGTATTACGATCGCCAATTTTAGCTCAGCAAAATCTTGGTATTTTTTTTTTTACTGCCCAATAGCACATATACTCGTTTATGATGATGGGGATAAAATCAAAAATAGTAAAATCATAGGCATAGAACTAGACGTTGACTTATACTAGCAACCCAAATCACAAAGTCCCATAATGACACTAAGCCAGCCAGAACCCTAAAAGTCCTAAATGGGCAGACCTCTCCAGGGGTGTAACTGGTTAGAGCATCTGCCTTAAATACGGGAGGTGGCGAGTTCTAACCGCGGCCGAGTCATTTTAAAAAGACTTGTAAAAATGGTACAGAGAATCTTAAAGGGTTAGTGTTAGGATTGTACTGCTGTCATGATAATGTGACTGGTTGGGAAAATGACGCTAGATGTCTGCGGCGTTAAGCCCAAGTGATAGACATCACTATAAACTGCTACACTGCAGACATCGTAGCGATATGACTGAAAAATTGTTAAAGCTACGTTAAAAATCTAAATCACACGCACATATACCTAACTAGGCAATGGAGCCTATGGTGGCGCTCTACAGTTTCGTATTTAGCATAGGGTTAAAATTTTAAAGACAAAGAGTTTCCCCGGGTTTCCTCACTAGTTATACTGGTTATTTAAAAGAGACTTTGTATATCTTAGGTGTTGTTCAAAGAACCTTTAATTCCCTTTTTTTGATGTATGATTGATGGGTGTAATATGGGTTAGAGAGTATATAGCTTGGCCTTACTCCAGATGTGCATCTTTCAAAAAAGTGCTAGCTCTACTTGCTCATTTTCACTTCTCGAACTTCAGAGGTAAATTGTAAAAAAAAGAGCCGATAACTTTTTTACATTTTATGTATTTGGTAATTCAGTCATTGCACTTTTAGAAGCTGATATTATCTAGTTTGGCAAAATTAATTTCCATATTTTAATAGCTGCCAAGAATAGTGTACTTTAGACAAATTTAGGTTGATTTTTGGAGCACAAGGGAGCAGTCATTTTAGTTAGCAGTGTCCTAAGATCATTTAAAATTTCCAAAAGTACAATATCCAAAGAAATTTCATCCACATTACATAAAGGTAGTATATAGGTATGCCAACATTCTCTCCACTGTGCATGTTTAAAATGCAAACAACTTCACCTTACATACATCACTCTCTCAAAAGTACATAATAACTGGTGAGCGCCACCTATGTAGATCATCCATGCGCTCACGCGACTGGGAATGGGGATCTCAATCGAAGTCCTTAATTGGTGACATATAACATTCCCTTACATGCAACAAAGGAAGAAAGTCTGCAGTTGCATTTAAAGGTGGCAACTATGAATAACGCGTTTCCTACTAAACTAAATATAGAAGATTACCCACACACTGTCTCGTAAACCCTGAAAGCAGATTGCCTCAGAGCCTTGACGATGCAGAAGGCAAACTTTTTTGAAAGCTGCTAGTGGATCTCTTGCTTCGAATGGGCCCACTGAGAAGTTGGAACATTTGCGGGATCGTGTGAATGACAGAGTCACCTTCCATCTCAAATCTCGTGCCTTTCTCTGATGTAATAATGACAATAATTATTTATTTATTTTTTTTTTTAAAAAAAGATCAATTTTCTGAAAGGCCGTCTGGTATTAGATTTACAAGCAGTACAGTCTGTTGTTTCTTAAAACCGCGGTGTTTTTAAAAACCGAATAATACATCTAATTCTACTATAAAATATGCACAAAACGGAGCTGATGAGTTCATACAGGATTCATAATATTTGAAGTGGACCTGTGTAAGACATGAACATTATTTTAAAGAAGAGCAGAAGTGAAAAACACATAATGAATTACATGATTGTATCTAGTTGCTAACTAATATGGTGGAATACAATTTCAGTTTGCTCCAGTAAAATCTAAACACTTCTCACAAAACTTAGAATTTGGTTTAGAAAAGATAAAAATATTGTTTTTAATGGATTGTAGTTCATACATACTTACAATTAATTTCGAAAATAATTACGTGCCAACCCATGTATGTTGATGGTGTATGCAAATTAGCGTCATGAATAATCATTGATGATCATTTTGAAATTGAGAAGTCCCTCTTGATTATCTATATCGCGATTACCCAGATAGAACAGCAATATGTGGCATGACATTGGTACTGCAGAAAATGTTACTGTTTTTGTTGGAAGAAAGATTTTATTTTGCTCAACAGATAAATCAGTGAATTTAACGACCTGATCAACTTGCGCTTTCCAGATAAAGATATTGTCAATCATGATGCTAATTAGTTTGTTTTATTTTCAGACTATTTTATATGTATTAATATTTTTCTCGTGCTTGGCTATAAACAACTCCAGCATGTCCTTGAACAATGATCGTTCGGTCCACACAAAGACAACCTGGATCAGATCCCGAATTGATGTTGCACATACAATATTTTTGTGAATAGTTTAAAAGCGTAAGTGTAGAGTGATCCCACACTGGCCCAAAAGCGTCTTCCCCCTCCCCCTTGACTCTCTGGGTCATGTACTGGGGAGGCTTCATGAGGTAGTTTGATGTTCAGTCTCGTAGTGAAAAAAGTCCACAAAGGATCTACCCCACAACAGGAAAAGTTCAGACAACATGGGCATAGACCTTTATGTGTGGGTCACGTGGTCCCCCTCTGGACGGACTGTAAGCCAGATATTCCGTTCACTGCAAAAATTGGCATACTTCGAAAAATAAACTTTAACAAATCTGGATGATCCAAGACTTTGCTGTTGTTGTAGGGTTGAACGCCATTTTTCAGCTCAAGATAGGCTATAAATGGCGGCATGTATTATTGGTGGAGGAGAACCCGATAAAATCTCGGCAAAAAAAATCACCAACTTTCGCGAAGCTACTGGCAAGCTTTCTCACATACCCAAATTGGCCGAACCCGAGACTCGAACACATGCAGACAAAGGTGAAATGGCAATGATCAGTAACGGTAAGCGCTTGCAACAACTCAGCCACACAGGGCCCCCCAAGACTTTGTTACTAAACGTTATATAGAGTGTTAATACAGATTTAAAATAATGCAACTTTTTTAAATAAAAAAAATAAATAGATCTGGTGACTCAGTGTGTTGCACACTGGAGATGGTTTAGGATAGCCATAATCGCAAGTCATAGTTTTCATGACCGACTTCACAAATAAAAAATATAAATGATGATAAAATTAATGTTAATAATGATAAAATATTCAAAATATAATTGGGTTGCGTCGACTTGCTGTGAAGCCAAACATACAGCTACAATATTTGGTTAGAATCAACCACTAAAGCAAATATATTAAAATACAAATTGCAATACTACATACATAAAGTAACATATATTAGAATCTGGATATTTTGACATAAAAGTATTATCTGGTATATACACAAGATAATGTTTCATAAAAAAAATCTAGAACTATACACTATTGACAAAATTTATGGTTAGTGTATTGTGATTATGAAGACGTATGGTTTGTGCTTGCCAATCATATGACAGTGATGTGATGTCAGAATCATGATACGTGGAAAGTGATGTTAGAAACGTAATACAGTGATGCGTGGAAATGTGATGTCAGAATCAACAAAACGATAATTACAAACCGTGTATAATCATGATTTTGATAATCTTCCTTCACTATTAAAACGCAGCTTTGCGAACTCATTACCGCAAGTAACTTAACATTATATGTATTAATTAAAACAAATAGTAAATGACAATTCATTATTTAATGGCAATCGACAAGACACAGTCGGATTGTGTCCTACATCATACAGTAACATGCAGTTTCACTTAGGAAGATAGCGGCACACAGTGGCATTCACAATTTTTGTGGTAATATTTTTAGTGTAGTCATTAATGTTATTATTATTCATGTAATATGCAGCATCGATAATAAATAATGTACTATAATTAGATACAAGATAAAATTCAATCACCAAATTTTTAAAGGGGTTGCATGAATAAATTTCCAAGTGAAAATTGTTAACAGCCCTTGGAAACATAATAAAAACTGAATGAGCTCAGTTACTATGAAGAACATAGAACGTCTAAAGTTTATAATGGAATATCTTGATGATGAAATTAAAAAACCCAACAAAGATGTACATATTCTTCTCTGGTTACTATTATATATTTCTTGGAAGCACATGGCAAGGAAAGATCAAATTTTCACTCAACGTATTAGTTAAATACTTTAGTTATGATTAACTTATGTGTAATATCAATGATAATCAACCAAAACATGACATGTCGGAAGAAATATATAGTATAACAGAAAACAAAACTAATAATTTTTTTTATCTATCCTACCTCAAGTTATTCAAGTAGACACAAATAAACCTAAATCATTTTGCTGATGTTAATTTATCTACAATACTATGGACAATATTAATGAAAGCTTTTCATAACCAAAGACTGTATCTACCTCAGTTATATCATGATGTGCCAAAGTACTCAGTGTTTTGTGTTGTTGAATGGGTTAGATGACAAAGATACACGCCAAATCTATGATGATCATTGTTTTGAAGACACCAATAAACATATATCTGTATGATAATCATTGTTTTGAAGACAACAATAAACATCTATCTGTATGATGATCATTGTTTTGAGAACACCAATAAACATCTATCTGTATGATGATCATTGCTTTGAAGACACCAATAAACATCTATCTGTATGATGATCATTGTTTTGAAAACACCAATAAACATCTATCTGTATGATAATCACTGTTTTGAAGACACCAATAAACATCTATCTGATGATGATCATTGTTTTGAGAACACCAATAAGCATCTATCTGTATGATGATCATTGTTTTGAAGACACCAATAAACATCTATCTGTATGATAATCATTGTTTTGAAGACACCAATAAACATCTATCTGTATGATGATCATTGTTTTGAGAACACCAATAAACATCTATCTGTATGATGATCATTGTTTTGAAGACACCAATAAACATCTATCTGTATGATGATCATTGTTTTGAAGACACCAATAAACATCTATCTGTATGATAATCATTGTTCTTATGACACCAACAAACAAATATTTGTACGATGATCATTGTTCTGATGACACTGTTAAGTATATGTAATTTAATTATTTGTGTTAGTTTTAAATTGTTTATTTTATTTTTATTTCATTATATGTTATTGTAGTAACTAATTACTGGAATTGACATTTCTTTTTAGTTTAGAAAATATAGTTTAGTTCTATGTTCTTATATTGTATTTTTAGCTGACCTAGTTCCTGATCTTGGTTCAGAATTCCTATACAGAGTGAAAATCATTGGTCGTGATCAAGTTCATTCTTGGCTTGCGTCAGCTGTTTTAAACAACTATTTAAAATATTATTATTGAATTTTTGAGCAAGATTCGTTCGCTACGACCGAATTCGTCCATGGCGTACGTGTCAATTGTCTTACGAGCTTTCGGCGCCATTCGAATCGTAACCACGGGACCCCATCACATAATCTAAATCAGCGTTTAAAACTAACAATTTTAGTGATTGAATTCAGTCGTATTTCATAACTTTTGGAGCTCAAAGGTATTTCGTGTTGTGACCAGTTGAGTTAAAAATTTTATTTAAAATAATTTATTTTTCCTGTAAATATAAGTGCTCATCATCAAATTATTGGACAAAGACAAGTATTGAAAATTATTCAAAATTCTATAGTCGGAATATTATTCTTGATTCGTAAAATTCAACGAGGAACTGTGAACACGTCAGTACGATACTGCATTCATTTGACGTCATTATCCTCTACATTGGAACTTCAATGGGATTCGAATTTCATTTATAACTGTTTAGTGATAGGACTTATATTATATATTATATTATTCACTCCAGGATGAAGTTTTGGATTATATTCACAAACCGTAAGTTTTCCTTTTTCGTATGTTTACCTTGTTTTCTAGGGAAATAAATTATTTTGTTAAATTTTACAAGGCTTGTTGGTTTCACTCTTTTCGTTGTTACGTTTGAACTACCCTAAACACGTAACACCCATAAGTAACTATCCGTATGATGATCAACAACTATTTTTAAGATGATTAATGTTCTGAAAGACACCAATAAACAACTATTTGTATGATGATTAATGTTCTGAAAGACACCAATAAACAACTATTTGTATGATGATCATTGTTCTTAATACACATAATAAACAACTATTTGTATGGTAATCATTGTTCTGAAGATACAAATAAACAACTATTTGTATGGTATCGTTGTTCTCAAGACACCAATAAGCAACTAACTGTATGATTGTTGTTCTGAAGACACGGTGAACAACTATTTGTATGATGATCATCATTCTGAAAGACAAATAAACAACTCTCTGTATGATCATCGTTCTGAACACACGCTAATAAACAACTATCTGTATGATGACCATCGTTCTGAACACACGCCAATAAACAACTATCTGTATGATGATCATTGTTCTGAAAGACATCAATAAACAACTAATTGTATGATGATCGGTATTCTCATGACACACCAAGAAACAACTATTTGTATGATTATTGTTTTGAAAGACACCAATAAACATTTATCTGTATGATGTTCACCGTTCTGAAGACACCAAAAACAACTATTTGCAAATAATTTAAATAATAAATAATAAATAATAAAATAAAGACATTCCTATATAAAGTTAAATTTTTTACAAGCGATATACAACATATAGATTTTTAACTAACATTTTATACAATTTTATATAGTGCCTTGGTATTAAGGCAATTAGGATACAAAGTATCTAACTTATGATTCCATTAACTTTCTTTTATGAGTCTTTTTATGTCTCAAATATGGCTGGCATATAACATACCAATTTATTGTAAATAAATAAAAGTTAACATTTCTCTGATATACATGCCATTAAATACCACATTCTCTAAATACACCAAAGCAATAAAGTGAGGCAGGTGATCCTTTGCATATTCCCATCTAACTCAGAGATCAATTTTCATTGTGGCCAACGAACTCCTACCCCAAGTTTTATAAATAAATTTTAATGGAACAATGAAAAGTAGGTGTGAGACCATGTGAGTACATTTCTTTTTCTCTAAAAAACATTTTTACGAGAGTTCTACGGCAATTCAGCATGTGAATTGTTTATCATACATTGAAATTATCGTTTATACGACATATTGTTTTAATTTTGATTATTCATTTTTGTACCGATGTAGAGTTATAAGACTTTTTTATTTTCTACACTATTTGCTTCGAAAACTTAAGTTCATCATCCGACTATAGCGGTTGTTCTGGGAATTTAATAGCTTTTGGCTGCATCACGTCCAGTATGGTCCAAGAAAAACGTGCTATTTAGGGGTAACTCCGTGAGGCGTGTGCGCGCGCGCGCTCTTTTATTCCTGTAAACAAAATCAATTTGTAACAAACTAAATCAAATAAAAGAAGATGCGTCTTCCGTTAAAAGATCCGATCAAATATTTTATATTTGAACCAATAATTCTCGCCTCACCAAAATATTTTTGCTCCAATTTAATGAAAGAAAGAATTATATTTATAACATTAATTATATATATATATATATATATATATATATATATATATATATATATATATATATATATATAGGTAAACCAAATCGTTTGATTGGAACCCCCCCCCTTAAATTCAAAAGTCGGCCAGTCGTTCCATACGACTGATTAATGTTGTATTTAAAAAAAGCTCGTTTTTGATCATATCGTCATGGAGCTCACATCTATCTACTCGCTATAACATACCTCAGATCGGTCTTATTTCTGACTGTAAATGGCGAAATTCCTTCTAAACTTAAAATATTTTATTGTGATGACCTCTAACCTTTCAAGCACTTTCAGAACCAAAAGAAAAACTTGGTCGCAATGGCAGGTGCAGAGTCCTGTACTGAAAATTTATAGCAAATTTCTCCTAGGACGGTGTATAAATAAAATAATTTCTATCGACTGAATATAGATTATGCATTCCCCCCTATTTTCCCTTTAACTTTCTGCTGCCGATTCAAACAAACAGTTACTGTACAAACGAAATATACACATTCTGCTTAGTTTTGTGGAATGTTTTGTTTTAAATCTTATAATACTAAAAAGTGTTCAATGAGCAGTTATATATATATATATATATATATATATATATATATATATATATATATATATATATATATATATATATATATTCCGTCACAGGGGCTCGTATCGTTGCTTACAATAAAGTTCTTTTATTAAAACACTTCCAGATTACCGACTGTTTTGTAATATTCAGATATACTTCCATTTCTGATAATATCGACCTGAAAGAACACGTTTCATTGTACTTTGCACCATCGCCGCTAAACACTAAAAATTAAGTTTGATTGTCAATGCAGTTGTGCAGGTGCTTGGTTTGATGACGCATGTAAACACTCCGATCTAACCTTTGACTCGAATGTGACCTAAATAACCGAATCGCCTGTATTTGGCAGTTAGATTGTAACGTTGTCTTGTCATCTTGACCACAAGAAACGCAATTTGTCGGATGACAGAAATGAAGCTAGCTTTACTTTCAGCGTCAATAATTAAAACTTTCTTAAAAATCTCCATCAGCTCGCCATGTGCTGACTGGACTTGGGTTATAGCTTTAAATACGTCCACATGGCGAAGTCAAGCGTTTCCGCGGGAATATTTCTCTATGTTTACTGATAATATAAAAGTCACTCGTCCACATGTATTTATCAAGAGAATATATTTTCTTTTTAAACAGTGACTAATGCTATTACCACGGGTTACCTTCCAAAAGTTGGAAATAACATCCATTCTACATCCAGGAAAGTCGGGCAGCTATATTTACCTCTGCTCATAAATATTCATATATATTTACCAGTGTAGAAACAGAGTCGTGATATTACTGTAGAGTTTGCGTTATGAGGTCCGCTATGTCAGATAATATGGAAATGTGCCTGGACCGTTTCTTAGACAGGAAGTAAACACGACGTCGTTTTTAAGGTGCTTCGGATTTTTAAATGGACCCAACGTCCATTATAACCCAAGTCAGCCGAGATGATGAACCGCTTAATACCTTACCCCCATCTGAAAAAGGTAAGAGGGTCTGCTTGCAAGTGGTCACAAAATGGCGTAAACACCGTACAATTATCCCGCTGCGTGAAAAATAGTTCCACATATGTGCATATTACATCGTAAATGTTATCTATATTAAGTTTAATTTATTAATAATTTTCAGTAAGGCAATCTTAGGTGTAAAATACATCTTAGGATATATGTTTTTTAATGCAAAATAAGCGGCGTGTAATGTGCGCAAGACGAGGGTTGGTTACCTTGTAATCCAAAGTGCCGTCTCATTCATGTGTTATTTTCTAAATTTTAATGCGCAACACGTGTTCAAGTAAAGCACAAAATTAAATTCCTGTTAATTATAAATATGTTAAAGTTAAATTTCTCAGATATACATGTCATTAAATTCCTGTACACTTTTACAAAACCACTGGTTGAATTTCGAAAAATTTGGCAATGTGCCTGTCAGCGCACAATTTCCAACAACAAATAAGTTATGCTATTTCGGTGTTTTTCGTGTTGATGGACAATTTATTGCCCGGCATTTTAGTACATTTATGGCGATTTATTTTATGTAAATTTTAGTAAATAACTAGCACGCAAATGGCGCTGACACTACAACTTGCGTGTTTGTTTACCGACAGTGTAGTGCAGAATTAGACCGCAAGGCAAATATGGCGGCCACCGCATTGCAAAGTGGTGGCCTAAATATATCGTGTGGGACGACTGAACTCATTCTGAGGACAGGCTTCCTTCGTTTAATTTGCCAAAAGCACATTTCCGTTCGTAGTATGCAGCATGGTATTGTTTAGTAAAGTAAAAGGAAAAGAGTGCTGGAAGATCAAATATATTTGTTAGATATTAAAGATTTTGGGAATATAGCAATTAATTAATGTCGTAATGACTTTCCGGAAATTAAGATTGTTCAATTTCATATTTGAATTTCGCACCTAAAATTCTTTTTACAGAGTAAAATAACATTTACCAATGTTTCGTACTAGAAACCAATGAATATGGTCTACAATCTACATTTGTTTACTCAGAAATGCTTTGTAATATGATGTGAAAAGGAACACTTGGATTTTTTTGATTCCCTTGAGGCCCTGGCAAGAAGACAATTTACTTGAAAGCTCAACAGTTACTGGAAAAACATTTTACTGTTTGAACTCATTTTAACATTCCTGCCTGTTTCCGACATAGGGGTCGGGTGGTTGCAACTGAAAAAAGTGGAGCTCCTAGAGAAATATCACTGTAAAATACTCCCAACAATCAATGAAGCATATAATTCACTTATGCACCAAAAATTTAGTTGGTAGACTTTGCATTGTCAAATGTCATCACCACACATTTGTCTGAAAATGAACTGCAAGTCAATTTCCAGTCAGACTTTTTGAATAGTGTGGTGGCTGTTGTAAATCCGAGAATTTTATGAATCATGATGTTGTATAAATCATTACTGGTTTTATTAGATGAGTTTTATGTCAGAAACTGCAAGTTCAGTTTTCTGCTGACCTTTCCTACTTCATTTTAGATTTGTTGTAATTTATGTTGGATGGGTGGCCACTGATTGAACTTAGAATAGGGGACACCTTCCTGGTATTACTCAAAATACCTTTAATTCCCATTATTTTGGTGTATGATTGATGGGTATAATATGGGTTATAGAGTATACAGCTTGGCCTTACTCCAGATATGCACCTTTCCAAAAAATGCTACCTCCATTTGGTCATTTTCACTTTCTGAACTTTAGAGTTAAATTGTGAAAATAGAGCCAAATTTGTTTTTACAGTTTATATATTTGGTAATTCAGTCTTTGCTCTTTCTGAAGCTGATGTGGTCTAGTCTAGAAAAAAATTAATTTTCTCTATTTTAATAGCTGCCAAAAATAGTGTACTTCAGATTAATTATGCTGATTTGTTTTGAGCACAAGGGAGCATTGTCATAAGTGGTCAGCAGTAGCAAACAAATGATTATGATGCCCAGCCTTTTGATGAGTTATGTTCTAGTTCAGCTGGACAGTCATTAAATAGTATCCATGCTATGCTGAATTTATTAAATATATCATATCTTTTTTTCTTGCATTTACTTTTCTTGTGGTCATGCAGGATATTTTGGCAAGTGTTCACACAGTCTGGTAGAATCTTTTCATTCACAAAGATAAAAGGATTGCTAATATTTACATGTTAAATCATTTCCTTATCAATGATTAGGGCCAGTAGTAAGTGGCTAACTTATGCCAACAGTGTGCTGTTTTGGTGAATATTTTCTTTTTAGTAGAATATTATAAATGGTCAAATACAGATCATTTTCTACATGTATTGAATGAATGGTTTTGCATTGTATGCCAGTATAACATACATGAAATTTTGATGAGAAACAGATTTAGATATGTTATTCTTGGTGCAGTGCGGAATGAACTATCATTTCTCAGACAGAAAGGGGAAGGCAAATTTATTAGAGCAATTCTGATTGTCATTGAGCTGGTGGATTACACTTCAATGAAGAAGTTTGAGGTGTATGTTTCATTCACTGCCATTTTTAAAAAATATTAAGAACGCAAGCATTTTTTTTAGTTTCATTCATAAGATCTCTGACTGGTTACCACTAATGACATTGTGATTATTAAGTTTCACTCTTGATAGGTTCTCATTTCTTCTCTGGTTCAGATATCTCATTGAATAATTTTATTTTGGAGAAGAATGGAGAATAATTTCTCTCAGCATTATAATGTGGCAATGACAAAATGGTCACGTTGGCATGCCATGAAGATCAAACTTAAGTTTTTCTGTAGCAGGGTTTTTAATGTTGCTGACTGCCTCCCAATACTCATTCAAGCCAAGTTCATCTTAATGAGACAGTTTCAGAGTTGGACATGAGTATTCCCAAGTTTCATATTTCTTAACAGTTTTTTATATTTTAATTGGGAGAAAACTATGTTTTATTATTTGGACATTAATTCAACTAAAGAATGTATCAATTTCCTGAAATATACTTAATAAACATTATGAGCAATTCAGCAATACAAAAACAAAATCGAAGGATATTTGATTTTTAATAAAAAAAACTTGAAAACCATCATTTAGATTCCTCTAACATATCATAAATAAGAATTGGTAATGAGATTAACACACATTGTACTGTTATTACATTTTCAGTCTCAGGTAGTCTGGTTCACGCTAGTTACTATAATTGGATGAGAATATGGACATATATATTGATCTTTATTGTTTATAATAAAAATTAATAATTTTTTAGGTTTTAAAAGCAAGTGTATGCAACTATAAAATGGCATGTGCATTAGAAGGGCCTACCACAAGACTACTTGTGATGTCAAAGTATGAAAAGAGCACCAGTCTCACATTAAATATGGCTGCCATATGGAATATGTTGAAAATCTTTTCTCAAATTTTTCTGAGTGGATGATCATGTCAACATAAGGTTTTCACTGAAAATCTTACAATGGTGTCTAGTTTGTCATAAATGAAAATTGTGCCAATTATAAATCTTTTATGGTTGTTACAGTGGTTAATTTGAACATTGACATTGCTGATGAATTGGAATGGTATAGTTTCAGAACTGTGCATTTTCAATGTCTTATATTGAAATCCTGGAAATTTCTTTAAAGCTGGTAAAGCACTCTTTGTTGATGGTTTTTAAACCTTATTGACTTTATCATGTGAAGAAATGAGACAAATGTGTTTCTCAGTGATACATATTGAACCTGCATCCACTGGATTACAAGACCTGTGCTCAGCCAACTGAGGTATCTTAGCTTTATTTATTGAATGGAACTTGTAAAAATAACAGGGGGAAAAAATGCCATGAGATATGAATTATCAATGTGATCTTTATACAGAATTATACAAACAAAATATTTTGAACAATTTTCTCCATCAAGGAATGACATCAAGTTCAGTTACTATTCCAACACTATTTTTGTGAATGTGTGTTGGGGGATACTTCTTCATAAACCAAAACCATCACAAAAGATACTGTTCCCCTGATTGACCAGGGACATCTTTATTTTACAGTATTTGAGAGAACTGAAAGAAATTATAAAGTTGTGCCATAATCTCCACTAACACAGCACTGCAATTTTAGTTGACATTGTACTGTAGTTATGTAGTTACACTAAGCCTTAGATTTTTTGGGTGTTTGGATTTCTAGAAGTAATTATTAAGATAAAATCAAAATATAGAGACTTTTATCTTTACTTTTAATGTGTATTTGCACCTATATTCACAGTAAACAACAGATGTATACATTTTAACAAATGCTGTACACAAAATGATGTCATGGTACATGCTGTCTACACACCATACCAAACCATACAGGTAAACCAATTTATCATTGCACCTATTCACACTTTAGTGTTGTACCTTGCTTGATAAGTAAAGGTGACATTTGTGTACATGTGTGCTTCTGACAAATAATGGTCATGATCTGGGAATTTGTTAATATGGGTCAGTGCAGATTTTCTGAAGATGCATCACTGCACTTCAAGATCGATGTAGAAAACATAAACTGCTTGGATTGGTCAATTGGTCAATTGCTAATGAGCAGTTGCAGATGTCTTTTGTAGAGGTGGGTGGGTAGGTAAAGCTCCAGTTTGCTGGGGAACCTTACTGGATGTCTTGGTGATAAGTATATATTGAGTCTGCTGGGCTACTGGTACCAGATGGCTTGGGGTTGGGTAAAAATTGAGTCTGCTAGGGTACTGTTTCTAGATGGCTTGCAGTTCTGCCCTTAGATATAGGTACAGATGGGAAAAGAACTTACTAGCCCAGTTTTGTTGATCTTTTTGTTTCTAGCTGCTTCTGCATTTGGCTATTAAAGCTGCAAAAAATATGTTGTCTGGTTTCATAATTAAACTAATTGGGTCAGACAGCCAAATTAATTTTGCTACAAGTCATTTTTCACCTTCCAGCATGAAGAACAGTTACATTACCTAATTGTATTCATTGAGAGAAGACCTGTCATTACTACTCAGCAACTCATTTTATGTAATAGCTAGTTACATATTATCTCTATTAACTGCTTAAAAAATTTGCAGTTCTCAAACACTTTTTGCTGTACATTTGAAAACTGTCCACAAATGCAGGTAGCTGTTATTGAATCTTTCAAGTCTAGGTCCTGTAGATGCCTAAAATATTTGGTAAAATTACTAAGCATCTTTCTGTAAATGAGAATGATTTATTCAGTTACCTGTGATTTCAATGATTGGTCATATTATTCAGAAATGTTTTGTTTTTCAAAATTATCTTTCTAGGATAAGCATTATAAAAATGTGGACAGTCTGGAAACTTGAAATAGCTGGCATTTTTTCATGGTACATTTTATGAATATTAATGGAGTGAGGTAAACATTTTAGAAAGCAAGATAAACTACTGAAAGATTGATATGTTTCAATAAAATTCTATAGCTGTTAATGCTCCCACTTAATGTAGTAGATTCACCACTATATTCACTTTAGCCTCTTGTTTTGGAAAAAGAAGTCTGTTTACTTGCTATGCTGACATTGTTATTTTAGCCAAAAGACATGTCTTTTGCTAAAACATGAAATATTTATGCTTTCAAGACAGGACTAGAATAGTTTGGCTAAGGACCATACTAGAGGGTGATGTGGATGAAAAAGTATCACCCAGTACTGCATGGTATTGGACTCCTGTTTTCATTTTCTGTAACAAAACCGAGAAAGCCATAATATGGTTTTGCAGTTTGTATATACCAATAGTGGTGGAAATTAAGATTCAGATTGTGGATATTATGTCTGACCATCATTGCATTCATGTACTGTAACAGATTGATTGATTGATTTTTATTTTTATGGCGCACCAGCACTATGAGGCTATTTAGTGCCAAACAGAATGTTTTATCCTTTTACATTTAAAACAGGTAAAATAATTTTATTGACCAGCGATTGGAGACCAAAACAGTTAAAGGTAATGTGATAAAAATGGTAATGATGGTAAATAATTAAAAGTTTCCCGATCAATGGGGAGTGCAAATGTATGATAACGAAAAATCTATCGACTGCATAAATATAACACAAAACTGAACAAGGTGATTAAATAAAAGCTATAACTTATGATAAATGTTTGCTTCCTTAAGGAAGTCTATGATGTTGGTAATGTTAACTGTATCAAAGAGCTTCGTCATGTCTTGCACAATGTAGTAGTAATGATTACGAGTAGGTTGAAGAGTAGGTTGAAGATCGAAGCATTCCAGCATAAAGTGCTTAACAGGGTTCATTACAAGTTAAGCACTCTGGTGGGTCTTCTCCTTTTAATATGTAGGAGTGTGTTTAATAAGTATGACCGAGTCAAATTCTTGCAATGACTACCTCCTCTCTACGGAATGATCTGTAGGAAGGAGTCCATTCTCCTAAGGTTGGGCTTGATGTCATGAAGTTTGTTATTCATGGCAACATTCCATGATGCCTGCCATTTCTGAGGTAAACAGTCTTTGATACAATGTTTAAAATCAGTATATGGTGCTTTAAAATCAGTTGGTTCTAGTAATAGGGCCATTTTAGCAGCACATTCTGCTTTATCATTACCTTCAATTCCTACATGGCTGGGTAAACAACAGTATACTATATTGTGGGAGGTACTCAGCTCAGTATGCTTAAGGAGAATGTTTGCTAATAATGGATTCTCCAGTTTTCTGTTATGTAGTGACTGAAGTACTGATAGGGAGTCAGATAATATTATGCTATTTGAAATATGCTTGCTTGCAATGTATTGCAAAGCAAGATCTATTGCTCTAATTTCGACTGAAAAAATGGATGTACCATTTGGCAAGCGAACTTTGGTTGTGTGGTTTCCACTTACAAAGGCTGCAGCAGCCTTTTCCTCATCTTTTGATCCATCGGTATATTTTTTTGTATACTTTTCAAATTGTGAGAGGAGTTCATAGTAAGAGTTGAGGAAGATGGAAGGGTTTGTCTCCGATTTTTTTCCATCATGTAACGTAAAAATTACCCTTGGTTGCATAAGTAGCCATGGGGGTGTTTCGGAGATGTTGGCTTTCAGAATTGTTGAAAAATCAATTTGAGTACTTTCGAGAAATTGTGATATTCTAATGCCAAATGTAGGTATGACATTTGGTTTATTGTTATATAAAGATTTATATTTTGGTTCAAAAACTGCCGAAAAAGCTGGGTTGAGAGGGCTGGATCTTAATTTGATAGCATATTGTGCGGAGAGCATTTCTCTACTTTCTCTATTTTTACTGTAACAGAGAACAGGAACATGGCAATGTGTATTCAGGGTATTTAGGTAAGAGAACACTGCATGTTCCAGTATCCTGTCTTTGCCATGTCCAGTTAACTAGTTGCCCTGGATCAGGTTTGCTCTTTCTATGCTGTATATGATACTGTATCTGCAAAAAAATGGCACTTGTTCAGCCAGAGGAGTATTTTAAAAAAGTGATTTGCCCTTCTTCACTCACCACTCCTAAGTAAAAGCATATGTGGAATTTTTGATCCCCATTACAAGATCTGTTTTCTGGTATACTTGCCCTGCCTGTGGCAATGAACAGTGTCCTAGCTGCATGTGAATATTAGCCTGAAATTGCCTTAATGAGGCAGTTCTTCTTTAAAAATTTTAAAACCAAACATTGCTAAAGTTATGATCTGAACAATAAATAGTTGAGTGTTGAATTAGATAATTGAAAATCATCCAGATATAAAGACAATGTCTGTGCTGTCAGTTGTCAAGATCACCAGTATAAATAACTTATTTTTAGATGGCAGATCATTTCAGTAAAATCATTTTGAAAATATTGTGGCTTCTCTGCTTGTCATCCAGTTTTTGCCTTGTAGTATAGTTTCTGCAAACAATGAGAAGTACATATTTTATATTTTTGTGGTTCTATAAAGGATAATATAAACTCTATTTCTTTAATGTATAACTTATAAAATTGCTTCATTTAGGATTAGTAAACTATACATTAATTACCAGTAGTTTGTAAAGCAGTAGTAATGAAAACACTTAAATTCAGTTAAAGGTAAATAATAACTTGAATCGGAATGTGATCTAAACTGAAAATTTCCAGTGTAATTTTTTTCCAATAATTATGTCTTTTTCCTGGGCTATCCTAGCCGCATTTATTAACATTAATACATGCTCTTTTCCAAATGAACTTTTAAAAATGAAGACTGAATATAAAGACTGCTATTTGCATGAGTTTTGATTACAAGTGCAGAAGTCTGACCTGTGGTGGGGCCCCGAGTGGCCCAGTGGTCTAAAGCGCTGTCCTGTCCATTTCGGGATCAATCTCACCTCTGTCTGAGTGTGTTCGAGTCTAGGATTCAGTCTAGGATTCGTGGAATGTGGATATGTGAGAAAGCTTGCAAGTAGCTTCTCGTGGGTCGGTGGTTCTTTCCGGGGAAATCACGGTTTCTTCCTCCACCATTAATACTGGCCGCCATGAATAGCCTATCAAGTGCTGAAAAATGGCGTTAAGCCCAACAACAACAACAACAACAACAACAACAACAACTGACCTGTGGTAATCATCCTATGTAGTTTTTCATCTTTATGAAAAGCCACTATATGCAGACAGATTTGGAGGGATGAGGGATTTTATATAAAACCTGTTTACTACAATTTAGACTGAGGCCCTCATTAGTCTTGTTTTATTGCAGCATATATACATTGACATTGTTGGCTAGTTTCAGAACATATATTTTGGCTTACATTGACTTTGTTAGCTTGTGGTAACCAGATAGGTTTTGGTCCACAGTTGTATAATGTTACATGTGATTTGGATGGAAGATAGCACAGTTTAGAATGGTATTAATTTAGACTTCATGATTTGAAATAGAGCTTGTTATTATCATCATTATTGTCACTACATAACAACCAACACTTTTATCTGTTCATAGGATATATTAATATCAAATACTTTTATGTATTTCTTGATCTGTCCACAAGTTTATCAGAGTACATGAACCCTCTCAACTGCTAGGATAGAGTGATGATGCTTGCCAACCATGATAATGCTGCATTCAAGGCATGTAGGAATTGCTATATTTACAACTCTCCATCATTCCTCACACTTAGGGAGGGGAATTATTGCCTTGATTATTTGCATGTATTTAATTCTGTTTGTAGATGCTGTATATTCTATTTTGCATTTTCTGTGTATGTTGGATGCAAATTAATCTGGCAATATTTCTTCCAAATGTGATACAAGTAATATTGGAATACTACAGTTTCTTATTAATTTCTGAATACATATTTTCATATTGCAGGTGTCAACATTCAATGTTGCTTTATTCCATTTCAAATTATCCTCACTGCAATCTCATAATTAGGACAATCTGATAATTCATTTTATGAGGCATTAATCATCATAATGCATAGAATTACCATGGTAATAGCCAATGTACACAAATGGCAGAAACTGCCTTGAAAAATGAAATGAACATTTCCACAGTAAATTTCAGAAGTCAGACTAATGCCCAAAGCAACACTGACAGGTGAGATGTGAATGATCTGTAAATTGGAGAGCATTAGAGCACTTGGCCAGTGGAACCTGGCAGTAGAGGGTGTAATGCAAAGTTGTAGGAATGTCACTTCCTGCTACACCTGTAGATATATCTAAGCTTATTAAAGACCAGTACAAAGTTAAGGTACTATATATATCTGTGTACATGTTAGCTGGACTGTAAAAACAACATAGACCCTGATCTGCTATCACTTATTCTGCCAGCATATCAGGGTCCTTGTTATTTCTTTTACAGATTACTCTTAACCAGCTGAATAGACACTTCTACAGGTGCATTATGCAATGGCAGATTTAGGTCTGTGCAGTTTGTAGCTAGTCTATTGCTCTATAAAGATGGTGTTTGTGTATGTGTGTGTGTGTGTGTGTGTGTGTGTGTGTGTGTGTGTGTGTGTGTGTGTGTGTGTGTGTGAAGGCTGTTAAAATACCATGCTGTAACAATGATTTAGGTCTGCAGTTTGCAGCTGGCCTCTTGCATTATAAAGGTGTTTGTGTATGTGTGTGTGAGAAGGCTGTTAAAATATCATTCTGTAACAATGCTAAAACTCCATGCTGTAACAGTGTTAAAGTACTGCACTGTAACAATTGTACACTTAATTTTAAACTTGATGTGAATAAAATTTGTTTTTTTATTTTATAACCCTAAAAAAACCCAACACTAATAGCAGTAAGGCTGCATTGTTAACCCAGATTTGTAAATATATGTATAGGTATGAAATGTTTAGCTGACTAAAATAATGCAGTTTAATTATAATGATTAGAAAATCAACCTTTTGATCATTTAGGTTTACAGAATAGCTGATGGCTGTTATACTGTGCATGCCTTATCTTGCTCCAATTGTGACTTTGCTGTTTGCCTTTTTGTTTTTTGACCTTCAGTTATCATAGGATTCAGTTGTGTGTGTGTGTGTGTGTGTGTGTGTATATATATATATATATATATATATATATATATATATATATATATATATGACAATTTTTCAGTTAAACAAGTTTTGGACCATCAAGATATTGTGTGTTTGTGTGTGTTTTATATTTCTAAGAGTTTTAACAGTATTTCACCCATATCTCTGCATTGTGGCAGTTTAGAGTGATGCCCAACACTGGGGCATCATGCCACAGACATGTGTTATCCTGATACCAGGACAACCAGCCGATATTACCATATTACATATTACCGTCATTAGGTATGGTATGACCAGGATTTGAATCTTTGACATCCCGGTATCCAAGGGAGTTGTGTGCAACCACTTTTGCCGCCAGAACAGTTCATGGTATTTGTTTTCTGGCTGCTATATGTATGCAACTGGATATACTGCCCAAACATGCAGCTATAAAATGGCTTACAAACTTGGACTGGTGTTTCTATAACATGAAATGTTACTATTTAGTTCAAAGGTGAATAATGTAGTTTCAATAAATTTATCAGCAGTATAAGTAAATGAAT
This sequence comes from Potamilus streckersoni, assembly GCA_016746295.1. Taxonomy (NCBI): domain Eukaryota; kingdom Metazoa; phylum Mollusca; class Bivalvia; order Unionida; family Unionidae; genus Potamilus; species Potamilus streckersoni. The sequence continues at coordinate 157,488 of JAEAOA010002192.1, read as the reverse complement.
TCTATATAATTTTGTGTAATGTACTGTACAAAGTTTATCATCAACTTATATACAAGCAGTGACAGTTCATTGTAAAAAATAATTTAACTTATATACAAGCAGTGACAGTTCATTGTAAAAAATAATTCATATTTTAAAGTGACAGTGAAGTTTAGAAGTAAATATAATAAAATTAATCGGACACCATCAAAAACAGTTAAAATTTTATATTTGTAAAAAAACAATTAAAAAAAAAATAAAACAATGTAAGGGGAGATAATCTTGGTCAATCTCATTAATTTTTGTAAGTTTTTTTGATGTCATGCAAGAGATGGAATATTTTAGGGTTTTTTTTTGTCTCTAAAAATGTAAATTAATTGTGATTTTATTGTGATTCTTAAACAGAATGGGGTGGAAGATGGAGATGTACACTTGGATAGTTATTTGCATAATTATTGCATTGAAAACGGAAATTTAAAGATTTGAATTGTAAACTTTTTTCAAATCTTGTCATTTTGTCTCATAGACCTTATTAAGTTTGAAATCATGTTCTTAGAAAATATTGAATTTGGAACTTTTTCACATACATTCCTTAAGAAACCTAAAATAATTTGTTCAAAGCTATATTTAACTCCATTTTATCAGTAATATAAGTAATACTTTGTAGATATAAATGTATTATAATGCATCACAATATTGTTTTATTGGAAAATAAAAGGGTCTTAAAGAGATTTTGGGTGCTGTTAACAACTCGTTGACTGATTTTGATAACATGTTCACCATTATTTATCTTGAGATGTCTATATTTTCAAAATGTTGTATTCCAACTTCATGGTCATTTTAGGAAAAGAATGAACAGAAATATATTAAGCAGTTCTCTTGAACATAGATGTAGAGATGTTCAGCTGTAATTGGAACAGATAGCTCCAGTATTAGCGGCTGCCATATGCATGTTTGTTTACAAAATTACCAATATATATATAAACATTTACTGGTAGTAAACTTAAATAATCCATTTAAACCTGTATAAATTTTAGTATTAAATGCCATCCACCATTATATGAACACAGTGAGGATGAGCATTACATGTATTGACATTCCGTTGATCCCAAATTAAAATAGTTGCTATCTTAAAAATTATGTTACAGCTACTGCTTTTAAACAAAAAGTCATTTTGACATTGATTTTTCATGAGAAGAATTATAGTGGTGTCTAGTTAGTCTTATTGTGGTGTCTAGTTAGTCGTATCGTGGTGACTAGTTGGTCGTATTGTGGTGTCTAGTTGGTCTTAAATGAAATTGGCGCAAACAGACTCACAAGCTAGCCATCATAGTCGCAATATTGAAAATATAGCCACCATGGTGGCTATTTTTGAAAATATTATATCTACTCCGAATAAATTAATGATCTTCTTAACTTGGGGATTTTCACCATGAGACATCTAAACATACCTACTTAAAATTCGAATGGTGCCACTTGTACATCCACTGTGGTTGCAATGACGGACGTCTTGAACATCTTGCGCCTTCCCCAAATGGATGGTCATATTAAGGTTGGGCTTCCACCAGAAAACTTATAATGGTGTCCACAGCGAATTAAGAACCAAGCTGAAATCCAACATCTCCACTACAGCAGCTAATTTGAAAATTTGAATATGGGTGAAAATTGTTGAGAAGTTTGAAAGGGGAGGGGGTGGTTCTTGAAGGCATTCTTTTCGGCTATTAATGTTTTGGTTGCGAAATCTTTAGAGTTTAGGTCTTTGCAATATTTGTTTTTATTTGACATCTAACTTCTTTCCATTTATGTTTAATTGCTAATAGCTCGTTACTTTAATCATGTTTAGTTATGCTATTAAAAGTCTAGAACAGTATGATACTTAGCAACTATATGTGTATTATTCGTCAATATTGGCATCACGTTATTTTATGCGACAGCACAGCGATATACATACTTTTGCCAGAATATCCATTTTGCATTGTATGTTTGACAAGAAATTTGAAAGAGCTTCATGTCACTTTAGGAGAATTATGAACAATTTTAACTGTGTTATCTTTTGTTTTAAAACTACACTGACCCAAGACCAGAAGAGTTCATGGGATGGACCGTTGTCACACTGTTTGTTATGGCTACACCTTCCATTATATTCGTTCCAAGGTCTAGGCGGTCCAAATGAAAATGGTACTGCTCAAATTTCCAATATAGCCATTATAGCTATAATTTCTATTAGCGCTACTAATGGTCATATCATTATGGGATTTTCACCAAAAGAATTATTATAAAAATAACACTGCTCAGATGTCCAGTATGGCAGCCATCACAGTTATCTAGAAAATCTCGTTATAACTGTTTTAAATTAAAAGCCATAATGACATGGGGGTCTTCAAAAGATTTTATTTTGTGTAGTCTCATTGGTCATTTTGTGACCGTCTTGAAAATCCTTAGCAGAAATTCCTGCTATCGCTACTTCTCCTTGGTGGATGGTCTTTTCGCCAGAGTTTTTAGCAAATATAGTTTTTCCCAAAAAGACTTATTTTGATGTTTAACCAGGCCTAAATGTAATTGTGCCAATCCAACATCCATTAGGCCGGCACAGCAGCAGTCTTTAAAAATCTTACTTATACACCTACTAATGTGAAAGTGATATCAACAGGGGACTTCAACGTTTCTTATGGTGTCAAATTGTTCCTAAATGAAAATGATCAAAATCTTCTATCCAATATAGCAGTCACAACAGTCGTTTTTAAAGTTTTCTTATCGCAACTCCTGAACGGACGATCTATACATACTGACCTGGGTTTTGACTGAAAGACTTCTCGTGATGTCTAGTAGATCCCGATATCACTGTGGCCAACAGAGGTTTTCAGGGGTCAAGTACTTACAAAAGAATTGTGCAGTATCATGATATAGAATCATGTACATGTATACAATTAACGCTTTGACGATGCAACAATATAGACATACAAAGACAAATGGGCAAAAGCAGGAGTCTTCCTTGTGTGATACGTACCTACGTACGGTGGTGTCATTGCTCCTGTACCACAACGTGAATTGCAGGTGAATTATGTGATACCTACCATCCGTTTAATCTCTCAGGTAGCTGCGTTGTTTGTGAGGCCAAAAAACTTAGGTTAGTTATCTATTGCACTGCCTTTAACACTAGTGTAGGTGCTTTATATATATATATATATATATATATATATATATATATATATATATATATATATATATATATATATATATATATATATTAGTGTGTGTGTGTGTGTGCGCGTGTGCGCGCGCTAAGCATTTCAGAGCAATAGACCAAACTGGTTCAGTTATATGAACAAATAAATTATTTCTGGAATATTTTAAAAAGTTTTTTGTTATTATTTTTGATTACATTTTTACCATGGGAGAAAAAGTGCTCGGATCGGCATTGAGAAACACGTACGTTCATCCAACAGGAAACACAATTTTTATAGGTCTGACTGTGATATATAGTGTCATCGCTCTGTGGCAGGCATTTTCGGTAGATTGTGTGATGCATACCTGCTGGAATCACCATAAACTGCCACGCTGCAGGCATTTTAGCAATTGGTCCGATAAATCAGCCCCTCACATCTGCGTGCCCCTCACTTCTGCGTTGATACTGACGGACTGTGTATGTTTGGTGTCTCGTTAAAATGTGCACTTTTGCTGCAGGAATATCTTTACGATACAAAGTTGCTTACACTTTAGACCCATGCCGGTAATAGGTGACAGCCATGTATAGCGCGAAATTTAAAATGGCTGCAGGACCGAGGTTGTGCTATTCCACTTGGATTTAGAAGTCTCCACACATAGCATTTGCTCATGAAATAAAATGTATATGTAAGCAAAAGAACCCGCCAGCCCACGATAGCCCATTAGCTGCAAGAAATATCGATCACTCTATAAAATTTGCACCAATGTATGCAGCCAAAAATAAAAGTAGCTGCAAACATGTGCAGGTTTTAATAAGTAGAGGATATCAGCCACTTCAACATCAATCAGTTATGGAATGCGATGGACTAATTGATCGGCCTACGTAGCAGTATGACTAAATGATTGTTAAAACTACATTAAAAAATGCAAATCTCTTTCTGTGTCATTCTCCTGTTGCGGGGCCCCTTGTTCTGGATCACTGCCATCTCACCTCTGCGTGGACTCGAGTCTCAGGCTCGGCTAACATGGGTACGCGAGAAAGCTTGCCAGTAGCTTCTTGTGGGTCGGTGGTTCTTCCCGGGATTTTCCAGTGTTCTTCCTCCACCAGTTATACTGGCCGCCATGTATAGCCAGTCTTGTGCTGAAATATGGTGTTAAACCCTACAACTCTCTCTTGTTCCACAACAGATATTGTAAATTGTGTGACACATACCGTGTCATCACTCCTGTGGTACAATATGCATATTCTGTGAATTGTGTGATACTATCATCGCACCTGTAGCATGACATTCATTGTCTTTGAGGTCTAAAACTATGTGTTGTTTATTGCTAAAGTTTTAAAAGTAGGCTTTTTAAACATGTATGTTTTACTGGTTAGTATATATAATGTACTAAGCTCTTCCAAGTAATGCTCAAAACCGGCTCAGTTTGATGCACAAATCAATTTCGCGAATTTCAAAATTATCATAATTTGTATTATTATTTTTTTTAAATTTTTTTTTTTAACCATGGTGGACAACGTGCTTGGATCGGCATTGAATGAGGAAAGGTCGGCCGACCAGAATCATTTTTGGGTTTGAACTATGTGATGCTTAGTGCGTCATCGCTCCTGCACAAGATTATGATCAGTGAACATAATATGAACATGATACATACTGTCATGGCTCCTGTGGCAGCACAATTTGCATTCTCTCTCTCTCTCTCTCTCTCTCTCTCTCTCTCTCTCTCTCTCTCTCTCTCTCTCTCTCTCTCTCTCTCTCTCTCTCTCTCTCTCTCATACACACACACCCTTAGTTTCGATGATGTGTCACTTTTCGTACATACCATAGAAGCACTATTTACAATTCTTTATCTTTTTATCTTAATAAAAAAACGATGATATTTCCGGAATATAATTTATCGAATGATTATAGCAATTTTTATATGCCCGCTAAAAGCCCGAGTATGTTGATATTTCCATCTGGTGCCAATTTCCTGTCAACACCATAACTTGACCTTAGCCAAATTCTGCAAATAACTTGTTAGCGTAAAGAAACCTATTGATTCAGGGTCAGTTATCAAGATCACTGGAATATAGGGAATAACACTTAGTTCTACATCACAGTTGGTGGAAGGCGTGCATTTTAATAAAGCCTGTTGATTTTAGGGGTTTAAAATGGTCAGATTTCAAGGTTGGAGGATTTTCAGTTTCATATAATTCATACAAAGTCAGCATACTAATAAAGAATTATAAATGCAGTATTTGCGAATTGGAGAATGAGTCAGTTGTACATTTTATGATTTTAGGAAAGTAATTCATGTATAGATTAAGCAAGAGCGATGACTCAAAGATCCAAAGATCGTTCTAATATAATAAAAAATATGACAGAACTGCAATATTCGGACTATATAATCACCATTAAAACAATTTTTTTTACTGTCAGTTAATTTTATTTAAATTTCCAGATTAAGGGTTTAGAAAATATATTAAAGAATAAATAGTCGGTGAAAAAAAGTTTTACCAATGGTCAGATGTGTGCATATTTTGATACATTGTTTAGAAGACATTATTGATCGAGTTTCAGACATTGTACAAGTGAGGGGTGTCGTGCTCTGGTCCTTACCAATCACCTGTCCGCGTGGGTCATACCGGATTTAATCGAATTGCTCCGTAATTATCCGAAAACCCTCCCAAGTCACTTTATACAACAGCCAATCAAACGCTGGTGGGCACGTGTACATAACAAAATGGCGCACATTGTTGTTTAGAAGTAACAGATTAAAAGAAATTAAGAAATTCCCGCTACTTGTAACATCAGAGGTTGCAAAACTCGTTCCAATCAAGAGTGTGGCATTTGATTCCATCGTCTGCCATGGAGAGATGATTTGTTGTGCGAACAGTGGCTCATACGAGCAGGAAAATCGGAACTTGAATTGACCGGAAAACGAATGTCTCGATTCAGGAATGCGAAAATGTGTTCGCTGCATTTTAGTGCAGAGAAATTCCGTATATTGGCAAGCGATACTTGATTTATGTAATACGGTGTTATGGTAAAAAAAAAAGGATTATTTTTTTCACATCGACACCGTTTCCATGTCCAGATGTAAACAACTCTTAGCAACTCTTTCGTATGGCTTTAAAATCCGTTCTGGTTTCGAGAAAATAGGACAGGATGGTTCCAATATTAAATTTCGTCCGTATCTGTGGCATCATCGCTGTTGAATAGGCATTTTTCAACTCTATAAACGAAGCTAAAGCTGAAATTGATGCTAATGCTGATGCGTCGGTCATGTTTTGACAACCAGCTATCGATTGGATATTGCGGTCAGCTGACCACCAGCCATGTGATAAAAATTCCGAACAAATTATGAAGTTCGCCGAAGTCTCCATGAAATGGTCTATTAAGCTTGGCCAACGTGGGTATGTTGGAAAGCGTGCCTGTAAGTTCTTGCCTATCGATAGTTCTCCTAGCTTCTTCCTCAACGAAATATACTGACCACCTGTAATGTGCTGAAAAATGTCGTCAAACAAAAAAATAACCGAATAAAAAATATGACATCTCATTCAGCTTGTACAAAAAAGTACCGAAAGAATGCTGTTTCATTACGGTATTTGCGATGTCTCAGTTACTGTTTTTGTAAATATTTAAATGTAAATTTGCCCTCATCTTTACACGCTATGTAATAAATATGCTCAATTTAGATCTACTTGTCGTATACCAGAATAGATTATGGGATGGTATATTGTCCATCGTTTTCAGGTTTGTTGTCTCTGTTTGATAAAGCGTGTTATTGACACTCCAGAAAAACGGATTGTCACGTCTACAAGGCCTTTTCACTAAAAGGCTTACGATTTCTAGTTGATCTTAAATGAAAACAGTAACGATCTGAGTCAAATATGGCCACTACAGCAACCATTTGAAAATCTCTGTATTTCTCATGAATGAAAGTCATAGTTTGAAAATATTGGCATCTATTCTCTTCTTCAAAAGGATAGTGTGTGTGTGTGTGTGTGTGTGTGTGTATATATATATATATATATATATATATATATATATATATATATATATATATATATATATATATATATATACACACACACACACACACTCTCAGGTTGAGGTTTTCAACAATAGACTACGATATAGCCACCATAACTGTGGCTATAACGGAGACTTCTACTGTGAAAAATGAGAATGACATTGTTTTGTTGCATACTTGTATTCTTTTGGCTTTGGAAATAATAATAATAATAATAATAATAATAATAATAATAATAATAATAATAATAATAATATTGTGGACTTGATGCAGCGGTTATTCCTGGGAGCTCTGAGCGCTTTACAGTATTAAAAAACACCAAAAAAGCATATACAATGACAGTTACGAAACAAACATTTTGAAATTGTAAAACAAAAACGTGCTCACAGTAATTCAGGAAGTCTTCAGGTTAGTTCTTGTATTCGAAATAGGTATGACTTGGCTTTAACAGTGGGATCAATGAAAATGTGACTGTCAGAAGAAGAGCGCAAGTTTCTAGACGTGGTGTACACATGTGGGAGGTCAGATACATCTATAGGTAAATTTCAACAAAGCAAGCAAATGAGCGGTTTGTTGTAGATTCACATGGATCACCAACCATTCTTTTGATGCATTATGGAAAATTCAGGTTCTTATGACATATTTGCATGTGTAGCTTGCTATATTGTAGCAGTACGTCGGTAAATATTTGTTTGTGTTCATGGCAGTTCAGTACTTTTGTGGCTCCTAGCTAGTATTAGGTCAGAAGAAGAAGAAACACATTTTTCTAAATGCTGATGAAAAATACAGTAACATGGAATTGAAATGTTACTGGGCTCAAAATGACGATAGAAAAAAGCTAGTTTAGACAAAAATTCTGGATGAAAACAGAAAATTAAAGTAAAGGGGGAAAACTGTCTTATACGTTAAATGTATTTGGTCAGCATTTTTACTTTGTCCAAAACACGTAAAAGGTTTTCAGACTGCACTTCAGTACAAATAAGACCAAATTTTGTATTGGAAATGCTGTGTTCCACAGTAATATACTCTCAGTTGGAAATGCTATGTTCCACAGTAATATACTCTCAGTTGGAAATGCTATGTTCCAAAGAATCATACAAAGACGAGTAGTTGTGTTGCCGATTTTTAGCAACGACTAGTAATCAAAGACGATTTTGAAGCAACTATAGGACTCGAGGTACTAATTCAGTTCCCATAGTAAACATATGGAAACAATATTTCCATCAAGAAAACAATGACTCTATTTTTGGGAGTTACTACTAGAAAAAGCTCTCAAAAGATTCTTTTCCCTACAAAATAACTTTCATTATCAACCATTCCTGGCCAACAAACCCAAATATGCTCTATTTGATGTTCACTCTCCGGGCTGGTTTCCGCTTTTCGATACAAATGGTACCCACAGGTATTCGACGCGAGATTGATTTAAAAAAAAATAACTATAATCTTAAGGAAAATGTCATACAGAGTGACAAAAATACCTCAGATTATACTTCCATGACCCGTTCTGACATTGGACCCTCTCTGTCATACTATATAAGAGACAAGGTTTGTAACCTCCGATCACTGCATTTCACCCATGACTCTAGATTTCCTTTTGCTATTTTCGTCTCTAACGGTACGCGATCATATTCTATGGATTGTTTTACTCCGGAGATATTTTTCTATCCATCAAGCCATCGTTGACTATTTTACGTTGCACCAAACTGAAGTTACGGGCTCCGAAACGTGCGAATTTCGCGAATTTTATCAGAGTGGATTTTTGTCACTCTGTATGACATTTTCCTTAAGATTATTTTTTTTTTTTAACATAAAGCTCGCGTCGAGTGCCTGTGATAGTGCCGCGTGTCCTGTACGAGTAATTTGTGGACGATTTAAAAATAACTGCACCAATAAGGTAGACGATTTAAAAAAAAAAAAAAAAAAACTACTAATAGAGTGAGAGCCATATCTAGAAGATTTTAAAACAACCGGAGCAGCAGAGCAGGCGGCTGTACAACAAGCCAGGTTTCACTCTCGTATAGCCTAAACAAATCCATTAAGTGTAGCAAAGCTTTACTACCAGTTTCTTAAATAGGTTTACACCAGTATTGCTGACAATTCTTTGGAAAGAATGTACTAACACAATCAGGTTTGATCTTAGAATAACTGCAGATTAGGACATATTGGTTCTGGCATCATATTTCCCAGTGCTAACACATTTCAGTGCGGAGTTAAGGATGTTAACTGTTTAAAAGATATGATTGATTGATTGATTAAATTTTAACGGCGCACCAGCACTTTTAGGCTATTTAGCGCCATACAGTAGGTCATATTTGTAAAAAGGTTCAATATCGACCAGCGATATAGTAAAAAATCCATAGTAGATAAATATAAAATGGTAAATGTTGGTAACAGTTAAAGATATTGGTTCACGATCAACGGGAGATGTAAATGATGTAGCTTGATGAAAAGATGTAAATAATAGTTGGTATTGGTATTAGTTAAAAATTAGTTTGGGTAAGGTCATAAAAAGTTACAGTTTAAAATAAAGATTTACTTCCTTTAGGAACTTTAAAATACTTTTTTTTTTTAAAAGATATGGTTCATCGTCAAAATATAACAAATCAAGACGTTCGCACTGTTCTTTTATTAAGGTCAATTATATATATATATATATATATATATATATATATATATATATATATATATATATATATATATATATATATATATATATAAAAGCGTATGCGTGGGTCTGTTTACCCACCCAACAAGTCCTATTATTTCATGCCGACTCTACATATTTTTTTTTTGTGGAAAAAATGGAAATAATTTTTTTTTAAATAGGGAGAAAAAAATAATAAATACAATTACGATTGATGTTAAATTCAAAATGCTTCATTTAAATTATTCTGCACCATAAAAGTTTTTACTGACGTACCTAATGTTTTTCCATTCTTACCAGGACCACACATTCTTTTTTTTTATCTGGCCTAATCCAATTACTTTTTAAGTATCAGCATTGAAAAAAATTATTTTGTATCAGTAGTTCCAAAGAAACACTTAAGATGTGCGAAAATCTAGCAGCTGATATCTAAACGGATAAAATAAACAGATTTATCATAAATAACTTTATTGATCCATCTGTTTTATTTTCGTGTCTCCACGCACTTTAATGACGAATTCCATAATTTTACACGATTTTCCGTTTAAGGATATTTGATATTGGTCATTGTGAAAGGAACATCAGTTAAAATAAACGTTTTGGATTCACATTCTAAGTACTAAATATACATAAATTTAAATCATGAACGTAATTGTCAAGTTTACTATATATAGTACTTCTCATTATTGATGTGGGTCAGAAACATTTTCAACAACTAGTTTGGTTCGGCAGAATTAGCTTCAAAGTATTGTGCGTACAATGTTTTGGATTTTTTGGGGGTTTTTTTGATCGGTAACTACGCATCTAGTTTTGGGGTGTGCGTGGGGGTGGTTGGTTGGTTGGAGGGTAAGTCCTAACATGATATTGTCATATTTATATGATGAAAGATGTCCACAATATTATGTGAATGATACAGATATAATGAAAACAAAACGGCTACTTTTTATATCGGTAACACGCATTCAAAATCAGGTTTAATTGAAGCATTTCGCTTAGAGTTTAGTCATCTTTTTTTCTGTGGCAGTTCTCTTGATACATACAGCAGCCTAGTCTTTTCTGTGGCAGCTCTCTTGATACATACAGCCTGGTATTTTCTGTGGCAGCTCTCTTGATACATACAGCAGCCTGGTCTTTTCTGTGGCAGCTCTCTTGATACATACAGCCTGGTCTTTTCTGTGGTAGCTCTCTTGATACATACAGCCTGGTCTTTTCTGTGGCAGCTTTCTTGATACATACAGCAGCCTGGTCTTTTCTGTGGCAGCTCTTTTGATACATACAGCCTGGTCTTTTATGTGGCAGCTCTCTTGATACATACAGCAGCTTGGTCTTTTCTGTGGCAGCTATCTTGATACATACAGCCTGGTCTTTTCTGTGGCAGCTCTCTTGATACATACAGCCAGGTCTTTTCTGTGGCAGCTCTCTTGATACATACAGCCTGGTCTTTTCTGTGGCAGCTCTCTTGATACATACAGCAGCCTGGTCTTTTCTGTGGCAGCTCTCTTGATACATACAGCAGCCTGGTCTTTTCTGTGGCAGCTCTCTTGATACATACAGCCTGTTCTTTTTCTGTGGTAGCTCTCTTGATACATACAGCCTGGTATTTTCTGTGGTAGCTCGATGCCTGGTCCTTCCTGAGACAGCTCTCTTTATGCACACAGCAGCATGGTCCTTTCTGTGTCATCTTTCTTTACACACACAACAGCATTGTTTTTTGAGGCAGCTTTCTTTACACACAACAACCTTGTTTTTTTTTTCTGAGGCAGCTCTCTTTATGTACACAGCAGCCTAGTTCTTTCTGTTGCAGCTCTCTTTATACACACCACAGCATTATCCTTTCTCGTCACAATTCTATACAGGCAATGTTTTTTTTTTTTTTTTTTTTTTACGCTCTACTGATCAGAGACCAGCTTATGGGATAACCCGTTGTCAGTAGTACAGGCGTTCGGTTGTTATCTTTTCTCCTAATAAACACCGCAGTGGCCATTTTGAAAATCTCGTAACTCATCCTGAATTTATGTTGACGGAGTTTTCACCAGATACTTTAAAAGACATTTAACCAGTTAGTCCTAAATGAAACTGAAATCTTGTCAATCGATATGGCCGCCACTGTAAATAATTTGAATATTTTGTTATTGCTGGTGAAACAATATCAGAGAGGGTTTAAAAACTCGACCATTTAAAAAAAATATTTATTTTCTATCAGGAAAACCTCTTGTTCATTGGAAGATAAACGTGTGAATGTGCTCTTTGTCCGTTTCTGTTTCCACAAAATTATATTCCTAATTTCATTATTGACAAGTATTTTAATGCATATAAAACGTCCATTTTTTAAAACCAGAAAATACCCATTTCGATAAGAATGCGACACTTCCCATGAAAAAAAAAATTCCTAGTGAGAAGACGAGTGTGCAGCACGTGGCAGATACCAAAAAGTTTCACACGTGCTTGCACTTACACCCCCTTCCCAACACACACACACAATATGCAGAAGATACATATTCATTGTCGGTTGTCTTGGATGAACGAGATCAAGTCCGTGCCTATAATTCACTTTCCAAGCGTGCCTAGATGTTTATCCTGACTACAAGTATGAATACATGTATCTTTTATCTTTGTATATGAGCCCCATCGCAAGCTCCCTGCAATTTCAGCTGGCAACCTTTAAGGTGCCCCTACCACTTGGGTCAGAAATTTATAAATGGCTTCTAGATGTTTTTATGGCTTCCATAAGTTTATGGTGTTGTGTTTCTGTAAAAATAAAAAAGAAACAATGACAAAAAATTTAGAGATAAAAAGTTATATATATATATATATATATATATATATATATATATATATATATATATATATATATATATATATATACTTTTTTAAATTTGGGGTTGATCTTCTCTTGCAATTTCGGTACTAGTCAAGGTACCCGAACTGGTTCCCCAGTTGCCGATATCCGAGTTTGAGATTATGGGAGTCTTTATCTTCAAATTTTATCAAGTAGGTACGTTTTTTTTTTTTTTTTTTCCACGTGCATTTATTTAGATGTAGATTTTAGAATCTAGAATCTGACCTCAATGGTAGTGCTAGTGCTACATAAATAATTCGGTCATGCTTGTTTGGATTGGTATATATATATATATATATATATATATATATATATATATATATATATATATATATATATATATATATATATATATATATATATATAAACTGTTTTTCATTGTGCTGATTCCGTCAGTGGGAGTATTTATTTCTGGGGATAGATACAGTTGGCTTTAATTATAAATATTTCTGTTATCATAGGTCTGATAACAAGAGATAGAAACGCGCTATAGAGGCATCGAAAACTGACTGGTGTTTATCTTGCTTGACACATGCTGTGTTATAAGTTGTAATGTGGTTAGGAAGCGTTAAAGTATGTTAGTAAAAATAGGAGAGGTGGAGCTACATTGCGATAGCACAGTGGGAGTAATCGTGTTTGCCAGCAAATGACGTCAGGTCGTCCGTATTGTGCAACTACACCCGCTGGCACTAAACAAATAATTTATTGTAGCAGAGGTGAATGCTTAAAACTTGTACAGTTAATTTGACCTAGTGACTTAGTTCTAGACCACTACCTACGGAAGCAATGGATTGGGAAGAGTACGGGACGGCAGAGGTTTCTTGCTGGAAGTGCCTGATTCTTCGTCTAAGAAAATTCTTGAAAAGGATTTTTGGTAATATAGTGCTCTCTCTCTCTCTCTCTCTCTCTCTCTCTCTCTCTCTCTCTCTCTCTCTCTCTCTCTCTCTCTCCGTTATAGTTCAAATCGAAAGCATTAGTAAAATTCGCATTGTGTTACTAACAAACAGAATATTAAAGAAATAATTGTGCCACGGTTATATTAACGAGAGATCTCCATACGAGGCTATTTGTTTTGATCACGTGACTATGGCTTTGGCGTTCAACTGACTTGGGTCTCACTGGTCAGTTTTTTTTTTTGTTTTTTGTGGCAAATTTTTATCCAACGATAACCTTTTGCAGAAAAATGATAATAATATTACATTAAAGATACAATTGATGATATCTGTTGAAAGGATGCTTGTAAGATTTTGACTGAGGTATAAGGGTTAATTCCTTATACAACGTGGCTTTTATACTGAACCCATACTACCACCAACCCCGTTTTAGTCATTTTTGACAGGAAAGAGTTATTTTGAACATTTTCCTGAGACAAGGCGGCTACAAGAATCAACATGCACCTTATTCATCTTTAAAGTTAACTATTACTAATGCAAATTAACATATCTTTCATCACCCTTCAACCATCAGTATTTTTAGATGTTTACCTCTGTAGACACATGGCCATAGAACACAATTTTACTATATATTCTCTACATTTATTTCTCAGTACTGAACTTATCACTATGTGACAATCAATGCTAATAATATTTAATATAAATTACCTTCAAAGATGACTTTACCGTGAAGTTCTTGTTAAGGGTTGACCTGCATTTTTTTTTTTGAGAGGCTGAATTGTAAACAAAACACCATTCAGTGGAACACAAACTTCACTTCTGGATCATCACCAAGGCCTTATTACTCACTGTGCACAGTTGTTGAAATACAGACAACCACACCATAAGCTCATCTTCCGAAGACTAAACAATTGCCTTTAAATCCTTACAAGAAATGCCATATCTAACTCTTGTATCACCGCCAGAGTCAGGCATAAGTGAACTAGACTGGGACTACATTCATTGGTACTGAACCAGAACTATTAATTGTGACCTGAGGGAGGCCTGACACGCCCAATTTGTATGGCCAATTTTTGTCAAACTATTATATTTGCATGCCACACTTATTTCAGCTTTAAACATGAAGTCTTTAGGAATTTCCTTGCAAACAAGACCTGTGACAGCTGTCAGAAAGTGTATATGGTGGTGTTCCACAGGGTGCAAGTTGTGGTCCAAGTGTTCTTGAGAAACCCAAACTAAGTTTGCTATATCTTCCTTAATTACTGAAATTTTTCATGCAGTAAAAACCTAAATGTAATACATGATATGGCCTGTCTGAAAATGTTTGATATTTAAAAATATTGCTGCATTAAATATTAATGAAAATTTAAATAAACATTAAATTTTGAAAACTAAATTTTTTTTAAAAAAGCAAATTTTCACACAAGTTATAACATTCTGGTTGACAAATTTAAGCCAGCACAATTGATTAATCAATGGTATTTTGGGTTTGTACAACTGATAACATTTTTCCCAGATGTACTGAAGCACGATAGCTCACAGTGATTTTGGCAGCAAATTGCCTATCCAGATGCATGTAGGTGCTACACACTAAAGAAACAATGACAGGTGCTACACACTCAAGAAACAATGACAGATGCTATGTTCCACATTTATTGTGTCAGGTACATGGGCAATTGTATGTATTACCAATAGCATACTCAAATTTAAAGTTTTGATGGGACCACTACCATGTTTTATAGCAAAAATGTAGTCCATTTTAATGTTGATAACTACAAAAGTCAAAAGTTTAATAGGAAAAAACAGTTTCAGGGAGGTTCCACCTCACTGAAAAATGGTGCAAATCTTTCTCCTTAAGATCTATGCCATGTCTTTGAGATGCTGTATATCAGTGTGCTGGTATGAACTCATCTTGGTCACTTATAGCAGTACAATGCACATGTCCTTAAGAGACCTTGCTATCACCACCAGATTAATGAAGAGCTTCCAAACTGATCCAACTCTAATGATTTGTTCCAGATACCAGGCTAGACCTGAAAAATATATAACAAGTTTTACTTAATTCTAGAAGACAGTAAGATTTAGGCAAATTAAGTTAAAATGTGTTAGATAATGGTGATTTCAAAATAACATTCAGGTTGCAAACATGGGAAAAAATAGTAAACTTGACAGAATGACACTCAGAAATGTGAAACAGTTGGCATGTATTAAAGTGACAAATGCATCCTAAAAATAAATGAGGTTCCTATAAGCATATTTAGCCATTTACAGTTTAAATAATTAATCAGGTAGAGTATGTATCATAAAGTTTAAGGCAATGTTGGAACTGTGAGGTTTGATCATTGGTGCAAACATTGATACATACCATTATACTGAAAAGTCAAATGACAAAAGTACCAAATTAAAATTTATTACTATAAGCAATCTTATTCATAAGGAAAATAACAATTTTGGATACAGCCAAATGTGGCCATCAACTATAGGTACCAATAGATCGGCATTAACCAAATGTGAAATTCTGATTCCCAAGACTTGTAAGCAACCATGGACATTTGTATGTGTGGAACATAATGCAATGTACTTGTTAAAATCACCTGCAAACATAATTCAAATAATCTGTTTGAACATTTTTAGTCTATTTTTAAGAGTGTCAGTTACCAGTTATTAAGCTCAGTGATTCAGTGGAATCAGATATCAGCTGATGCAGCAATACCACACTCTGTTTAATTACTAAATTGAAATATGTTACCTAACAGAGGCATATTCATGATGAAAATAACATCTTGGGATATTTGAAGTGCACACAGCCAGAACTGAGCCTTACAGATTCACTCTAGGTAATATATCAGCCTATATGATGTACTGAATGTCAACTTTTGATCCCAGACATTCTAACATATATGCATATTTGTTCATGCCAGCTAGGTAACCATGTTAAGATTAGTTGTACAAAGTTAATAATCTGTTTGAATATTTCTTTTGTTATCTTTAGAGTGTCAGTTAACAAATATTATTAGTAACTAATACTGCATAAAGTAAAATGGATAATTAGAATTCCCATAATATCATTTAGGCCACAATGCCACACTACATCAATCAATATCTTAAAGAAACAGAACAATAAAATGGAATGTATTCTTTGTTCAACTTACCTTATTTTGCTGTTTTATTACATGCAAGGGTAAATATACCTGAGTCAAGTATATTTTATCCTTTTGACCTGTATTTCATTCTCTAAGAGTTTAATGTTTTTGTAGAGAACTTATTTACCATGTTCTAGTATAAAGTCTTCATCTCTGTTGTCTCACTAAATACCTTATAACTATGTTTATAAACAATTACTGATAGCTATCCATGCTATTACTGATAGCTATACAAGCAGGTATGTGTTACTAAGGAAGTCATCCCATCATAAACACATAAATTAACTGTTTGGACCCCAAACAAATAGTTTGAATGACCTAAATGAAGGTATAATTTTGACTTACAAATGTATTTTCTATGACAAAATTTGACAAGTATCCATCATTTGAACTTGAACAGGATTATAAACCTGCTGATATAATTTAACATCATTCCCAATAAATATTATACGTGTACATTTTTCATGGAAAAATTAAATTTTTTGATTTCATTCTATTTATAAAGTGAAAATAATATATTAAAATTGTATGTCTATTATTAATAATACAAATTTTATACCAGTTTATTAATTACTCATATACTGCATTGACAGCTCATAAACACAATAAATTTTACTATATAATCACTGACAGGTCATATAACAAAGTACATTTTACTATATATTCACTGACAGGTCATAGAACACAATAAATTTTACCATATATTCACTGTCAGGTCATAGAACACAATTAATTTTAATATATATTCATTGACAGGTCATAGAACACAATCAATTTTACTATATATTCACTGATAGGTCATAGAACACAATTAATTTTAATATATATTCACTGACAGGCCATAGAACACAATAAATTTTACTATATATTCACTGATAGGTCATAGAACACAATTAATTTTACTATATATTCACTGACAGGTCATAGAACACAATTAATTTTAATATATATTCACTGACAGGCCAAAGAACACAATAAATTTTACTATATGTTCATTGACAGGTCATAGAACACAAAAAATTTTACTATATATTCACTGACAGGTCCTAGAACACAATAAATTTTACTATATATTCACTGACAGGTCAAAGAACACAATAAATTTTACTATATATTCACTGACAGGTCATAGAACACAATTAATTTTACTATATATTCATTGACAGGTCATAGAACACAATAAATTTTACTATATATTCACTGACAGGTCATAGAGCACAATAAATTTTACTATGTATTCACTGACAGGTCATAGAACACAATTAATTTTACTATATATTCACTGACAGGTCATAGAACACAATTAATTTTACTATATATTCACTGACAGGTCACAGAACACAATTAATTTTACTATATATTCACTGACAGGTCACAGAACACAATAAATTTTACTATATATTCACTGACAAGTCATAGAACACAATTTTACTAATATATTCACTGATAGGTCATAGAACACAATAAATTTTACTATATATTTACTGACAAGTCATAGAACACAATAAATTTTACTATATATTCACTGATAGGTCATAGAACACAATTTTACTATATATTCACTGATAGGTCATAGAACACAATAAATTTTACTATATATTCACTGACAAGTCATAGAACACAATTTTACTAATATATTCATTGATAGGTCATAGAACACAATAAATTTTACTATATATTTACTGACAGGTCATAGAACACAATTTTACTATATATATATATATATATATATATATATATATATATATATATATATATATATATATACTGACAGGTCATAGAACACAATACATTTTACTCTATATATTTGACAGGTCATAGAACACAATAAATTTTACTATATATTCACTGACAAGTCATAGAGCACAATAAATTTTACTATATATTCACAGACAGGTCATAGAACACAATAAATATTTTTATATATTCACTGACAGGTCATAGAACACAATCAATTTTACTATATATTCACTGACAGGTCATAGAATACAATCAATTTTACTATATATTCACTGACAGGTCATAGAACACAATAAATTTTACTTTATATTCACTGACAGGTCATAGAACACAATAAATATTATTATATATTCACTGACAGGTCATAGTACACAATAAATTTGACTATATATTCACTGACATGTCATAGAAAACAATTTTACTATATATTCACTGATAGGTCATAGAACACAATAAATTTTACTATATATTCACTGACAGGTCATAGAACACAATTAATTTTACTATATATTCACTGACAGGTCATAGAACATAATTAATTTTACTATATATTCACTGACAGGTCATAGAACACAATAAATTTTATATATTCACTGACAGGTCACAGAACACAATAAATTTTACTATATATTCACTGACAAGTCATAGAACACAATTTTACTAATATATTCATTGATAGGTCATAGAACACAATAAATTTTACTATATATTTACTGACAGGTCATAGAACACAATTTTTCTATATATATATATATATATATATATATATATATATATATATATATATATATACTGACAGGTCATAGAACACAATACATTTTACTCTATATATTTGACAGGTCATAGAACACAATAAATTTTACTATATATTCACTGACAGGTCATAAAACACAATAAATTTTACTACATATTCATTGACAGGTCCTAGAACACAATTAATTGTACTATACACTCACTGACAGACCATAGAACACAATAAATTTTACTATATATTCACTGACAGGTCATAGAACACAATTTTACTATATATTAACTGACAGGTCATAGAACACAATTAATTTTACTATATATTCAATGACAGGTCATAGATCACAATAAATTTTACTATATATTCATTGACAGGTCTTAGAACACAATTAATTTTACTATATATTCACTGACATGTCATAGAATACAATTAATGTTACTATATTTTCACTGACAGGCCATAGAACACAATACATTTTACTATATATTCATTGATAGGTCATAGAACACAATAAATTTTACTCTATATTCACTGACAGGTCATAGAACACAATAAATTGTACTATATATTCACTGTCAGGTCATAGAACACAATGTTACTATATAGTCACTGACAGGTCATGAACACAATTTTGCTCTATATTCACTGACAGGTCATAGAACACAAATTATACTATATATTCACTGACAGGTCATAGAGCACAATAAATTTTACTATATATATTCACAGACAGGTCATAGAACACAATAAATATTTTTATATATTCACTGACAGGTCATAGAACACAATAAATTTTACTATATATTCACTGACAGGTCATAGAATACAATCAATTTTACTATATATTCACTGACAGGTCATAGAACACAATAAATTTTACTATATATTCACTGACAGGTCATAGAACACAATAAATATTATTATATATTCACTGACAGGTCATAGTACACAATAAATTTGACTATATATTCGCTGACATGTCATAGAAAACAATTTTACTATATATTCACTGATAGGTCATAGAACACAATAAATTTTACTATATATTCACTGACAGGTCATAGAACACAATTAATTTTACTGTATATTCACTGACAGGTCATAGAACATAATTAATTTTACTATATATTCACTGACAGGTCATAGAACACAATAAATTTTATTATATATTCACTGACAGGTCACAGAACACAATAAATTTTACTATATATTCACTGACAGGTCATAGAATACAATTAATTTTACTATATATTCATTGACAGGCCATAGAACACAATAAATTTTACTATATATTCATTGACAGGTCATAGAACACAATACATTTTACTATATATTCATTGACAGGTCATAGAACACAATAAATTTTACTATATATTCATTGACAGGCCATATAACACAATAAATTTTACTATATATTCACTGACAGGTCATAGAGCACAATAAATTGTACTATATATTCACTGACAGGTCATAGAACACAATTAATTTTACTATATATTCAATGACAGGTCATAGATCACAATAAATTGTACTTTATATTTAGCGACAGGTCATAGAACACAATTAATTTTACTATATATTCACTGACATGTCATAGAATACAATTAATGTTACTATATTTTCACTGACAGGCCATAGAACACAATACATTTTACTATATATTCATTGATAGGTCATAGAACACAATAAATTTTACTCTATAATCACTGACAGGTCATAGAACACAATAAATTGTACTATATATTCACTGTCAGGTCATAGAACACAATGTTACTATATAGTCACTGACAGATCATGAACACAATTTTGCTCTATATTCACTGACAGGTCATAGAACACAAATTATACTATATATTCACTGACAGTTCATAGAGCACAATAAATTTTACTATATATATTCACAAACAGGTCATAGAACACAATAAATATTTTTATATATTCACTGACAGGTCATAGAACACAATAAATTTTACTATATATTCACTGACAGGTCATAGAATACAATCAATTTTACTATATATTCACTGACAGGTCATAGAACACAATAAATTTTACTATATATTCACTGACAGGTCATAGAACACAATAAATATTATTATATATTCACTGACAGGTCATAGTACACAATAAATTTGACTATATATTCACTGACATGTCATAGAAAACAATTTTACTATATATTCACTGATAGGTCATAGAACACAATAAATTTTACTATATATTCACTGACAGGTCATAGAACATAATTAATTTTACTGAATATTCACTGACAGGTCATAGAACATAATTAATTTTACTATATATTCACTGACAGGTCACAGAACACAATAAATTTTACTATATATTCTCTGACAGGTCATAGAATACAATTAATTTTACTATATATTCATTGACAGGCCATAGAACACAATCAATTTTACTATATATTCATTGACAGGTCATAGAACACAATACATTTTACTATATATTCATTGACAGGTCATAGAACACAATAAATATTACCATATATTCATTGACAGGCCATATAACACAATAAATTTTACTATATATTCACTGACAGGTCATAGAGCACAATAAATTTTACTATATATTCACTGACAGGTCATAGAACACAATTAATTTTACTATATATTCACTGACAGGTCATAGAACACAATTAATTTTACTATATATTCACTGACAGGTCATAGAACACAATTAATTTTACTATATATTCACTGACAGGTCATAGAACACAATAAATTTTACTATATATTCATTGACAGGTCATAGAACACAATTAATTTTACTATATATTCACTGACAGGTCACAGAACACAATAAATATTACTATATATTCACTGACAGGTCATAGAACACAATCAATTTTACTATATATTCACTGACAGGTCATAGAACACAATAAATTTTACTATATATTCACTGATAGGTCATAGAACACAGTTTTAGTATATATTCACTGATAGGTCATAGAACACAATTTTACTATATATATATATATATATATATATATATATATATATATATATATATATATATATATATATATATATACTGACAGGTCATAGAACACAATACATTTTACTATATATTCACTGACAGGTCATAGAACACAATAAATTTTACTATATATTCACTGACAGGTCATAGAACACAATAAATGTTACTACATATTCATTGACAGGTCCTAGAACACAATTAATTTTACTATATACTCACTGACAGACCATAGAACACAATAAATTTTACTATGTATTCACTGACAGGTCATAGAACACAATTAATTTTACTATATATTCAATGACAGGTCATAGATCACAATAAATTGTACTATATATTTAGTGACAGGTCATATAACACAATAAATTTTACTATATATTCATTGACAGGTCTTAGAACACAATTAATTTTACTATATATTCACTGACATGTCATAGAATACAATTAAAGTTACTATATTTTCACTGACAGGCCATAGAACACAGTAAATTTTACTATATATTCATTGATAGGTCATAGAACACAATAAATTTTACTATATAATCACTGACAGGTCATAGAACACAATAAAATTTACTATATATTCACTGACAGGTCATAGAACACAATAAATTGTACTATATATTCACTGACAGGTCATAAAATACAATTAATTTTACTGTATATTCACTGTCAGGTCATAGAACACAATGTTACTATATAGTCAGTGACAGGTCATAGAACACAATTTTGCTCTATATTCACTGACAGGTCATAGAACACAACAAATGTTACTATATATTCACTGACAGGTGATGGAACACAATAAATTTTACTATATATTCACTGACAGGTCATAGAGCACAATAAATTTTACTATATATATTCACAGACAGGTCATAGAACACAATAAATATTATTATATATTCACTGACAGGTCACAGAACACAATAAATTTTACTATATATTCACTGACAGGTCATAGAATACACTTAATTTTACTATATATATATATATATATATATATATATATATATATATATATATATATATATATATATATATATATATACACATATATATCAAGATATATTTTTGAAAATGTATTGTGATATATGGTAAGAATGGACGTTATGACATCTTGTTCTTGCCACTTCTTCAGAATGGATAGTCATATTGGCATGGAGCTTTCATCAGAGTATTTGTTTGGGCCTAAAAAGAAATTGCGATCATAATGATGGTATAGAAGCGTGTAAATATTATCTTGAACAAAACGAATATAAATGTAAATTATCTAAAGAACATGTTTGTAACTTGTTTAAAATTGTGCTTGATAATAACTTTTTCCAATTTGGCAATACATACTACATGTATCTCCAAAAATTGGGAACAGCTACAGGTAGTCCTATGGCACCTTCTTATGCATCTTTATTTATGGGAAAATTAGAAAATGATTTTCTTGATAAGACTCTTCAAACCATATTTATGTTTAAGATTTTTAGACGACATATTTATGATTTGGAATTATTCATTAGAAGACCTCTATGACTTTATTGACTGTCTAAAAAAATTATATCCTACAAAAAAATTTACTTTCAATGTATCTAACACTAAAGAATCTTTTTTGGATGTAGAACTCGTGATAAATGAAAATAATTACATCTCCACAATGGTTCATGTTAAAAACACAATCATCAATACAGTAGTCCCCCTCTTATACTGCCACCCCTTCTGCACGGGGAAAGTGGCCTTATAAGGCAGGTGGCTTTCCAGAGGGGGACTAAATTTTTTGTGAGAAGTATATGTACGTAGTAAGAAAGCTTCATTTTTCAAAGCATTTAATATCTTCGTTTTAAAGCAACATTAAATATTGAACGGTTCTTGTGCTATAATAGTTGACTTATTTCAACTGAATATGAATTAATAGTTCTTATTCTTGGCATAAGCATGATATGCGAGCGGGTGTTGTCATGCACATTGCAGAACCATTCAAAAACGTCATTTGAATCTTGGTACATACGCAATTCTCTTTCCATTTGCTCCATTTTCCCACTGCTGCTAAATAACTTATCGGTTACGATGTTATTTATTCAAGTCTTTTCAACATAAAATTGTTTTATTCGAGTCTTTTCTACCTAAATTTGTTTGACCAGTCCCCCTCCCCACCTCTCCCGATATCGTAGACTATAATAACCGATGTTTTCTGAAATAATCATCTTCGTTTACGTGATGACATGTTAATGTTTGGTAATGAGTTATTCCGATGTTGCTAACTTATTCGATTTAATTATGCAGACGACACATTTGTTGAGGGGGGCCGTTCAAGTGGGGGACTACTGTATGTTGAATATTATTCATGTCATCATATAAAGACAGGATACCATATAGTCAAGCTAAAAGATATAGAAGAATTATTTCGGATGGCAATGGTTTTAAACAATGTAGAATCAAAGTTAAAAATGAAGATCTTATTCCTTTTGTTATTGAATATAATCATAGTTTGCCTAATATAGGTATGAGTATCAACAAATATTGGGATTTATTAAAACTGTCTGGTAAATAAAACAAGTGTTAAATCTACACAAAAGCAAACCCATCCTTGCATATAAAAGGCCAAAAAGTCTTAAAGATTACCTAATTAATTCTAAATTAGAAAAAAACAAATAAAAATGGATCATCAACTAAATGTTCTTTTATTAATGAAAATACCTCTTTTAATAGTATTAATACAAAAGAAACTTTTAATATGCATTGTGATACTAATTGTGCAACATCAAATGTCATTTATTTGATCTCATGCAACAAATATGGCATACAATCAATATATTAGACAAATGAGTCAACACATATCAAAACGTATGAACCAACATTGATCAGATATAAAAACTATATCCATCATAATTTTAGTTCTCATTTTGTAAAACACTTTAAAAGTTACCCTTACTTTGCAAAATTTCTCCTTTCAACCTATTGATATAGTTGATTCTGAGATGGAACGTCTTTTAAAGGAAATTATTGTATTCACCATCTTAATACGGTATATCTAAAAGGACTTAATTCCAAAACTTGTACGACATTCATTAATGAAATAAGTTTTTGAATAATGTCCCCTGTTTACAATTAGTTAATAATACCTCTATATTATTTAATATGATTTTAATTAAAAATTTAATTAATGTTAGTATTATTAATATCATAAAAATATAACCAGTAATTTTATAAAACTGACAAGAGTATCTCAAATTATTGATGTAATATATTATAATTATTTACATGTAGTTCTAAATACTTTTGCACACCATAATGTTGTACTATTTATTTATTATACAGTTCTGATCAGCTGTTGAACATACATTATCAAATGTTGTCTATTTCATATATTTATTTTCATATATCTATGTTTTTAAATATTTAGGATTTCTGTTAATATGTTTGTACATAAGAATAAAAAAATGAATAAAACTGTTTATCTCTATCCATAAAATGTTTAAAAAATTGTTTACAATAGAGATCTATGTATCTTTATGTTTTTAAATATTAATAATTGTGATATATATATATATATATATATATATATATATATATATATATATATATATATATATATCAACTATTCTTAAAGAAAAAGACATTAAAAATGTAAGTATGAGTTCATCTTGTTTTATCACTTAAAAACAGTATATTTAATGACCTAAACAATGGTATTAAATTCAGTCTGATGAAGCAATAAAGCGAAACTGGTCACACATTCTATGTGTTGGTGGTGTTTATTTTATAAATTATATACATATTTATTTTATATATATAACATGGAACAGGCATATATGTGCCATTATACTTGCCAATGTTACTTAACTCAGTAAACCAGGCTGTATAGTAACATTCACTTTAGTATCCATAATGGTCGTTTTTTTTTAAAAAAAAATATTTTAGGTTTTATGGACATTATCCCCATGCCCTTCTAACGTTGAGCAGTTGAATATAAATGGATGAATCTTTGCTATAATTGATAGAAGATGTGTGGAATTGTTAGATTGAATCATCTTCTAGGTCACATGTCTGTATTGAAGAGAAGTCGTTTCACCTTTATATCATTGTAAGCTATTGAGATACGATGATGAATTTATATCACACAAGCTAGTGAGGAAGGCAGATGAACTACAGTACATTTTTTTCTTATTTTCATGGTATGTAATATATGGCAGCTAATGTTTTTTTTGTAATGTTACTGATCAATTACCCATCCTTGTCCCTTTATCTGCACTTTCCCCTATTGCACTTTGAGATAAAGCAGCAAAATATTTCTATAACAATTCTGTGTCTTATTAATCAGAGTGCGAATTAAATCTTGTGAAACTGTTACTATTATGATTTCACATAGGTTTGGTAGAAAACAGTCGCCAAATTTGCTTGTTTCTTATTAACTTGCGAGTATGGTGTGTTTTGGCAGAACCAGTCTAATACTTCGCAGCTCAAGATAGGCAGTGACCTAGTACAGTGACAATAGACCATTTCATGGAGACTTCATCGAACTTCTGAACTTCGTAATTTGCTCAGAATTTTGATCACGTCGAGGGTGGTCAACTGACCGCAATATACAATCAATAGCTGGTAGGCAAATAGTCTGGTCCCCTGCTTAGTATGCTCCCTAGTATAGTATAGCGGATTGCATTGCAGGGAGCATACTAAGCAGGGGACCAGACTAGTGGTCAAAATAAGGAGGACAATTCAGCATTAGCATCAACTGTTCCAACTACTTCAGCTTCGTTTATAGAGTTGAAAAATGCCTATTCAACAGCGACAATGCCACATATATTGACAAAATTTAATATTGGAACCATCCTGTCTTGTTTTCTGGATTTTATAGCCATATGAGAGAGTAGCTATGAGCTGTTTTACATCTGGACATGTACATGCGAGTATGGAAACGGTGTTGATGTTAAAAATTTAATCCCTTTTTTTTTTACCATAACACCGCATTTCAAAAATCGAGTTTCATTTACCAATAAAAGGAATTTTTCATATTAATCCACAGTATAACAAAGCCTGGAATATTTTTTGACGGTAAAGCTGCAGAAGTCCCAGGCATTTAGCGGGCATTTCTTAATTTGTTTTAATCTGATACGTCTAAACAACAATGTATGCCATTTTGATATGTACAGATGCCTACCAGCGTTTGATTGGCTGGAGTATAAAGTGACGCGGGAGGTATTTCGGATAATTACGAGCAATTATCCAGTATGAAATGGGCTATGAACATTAAGAATTCTTTAAAGCTCGTCCATGGATACTATTATGTACATCTATATCATGTATATTATTTTATAATAATAGATTTTATAAGAGTCATTTAGTTAATGACATTTATAATTCTAAGATCCTATGGATGGGTTATGTACTTGTTGAAATAAGTCATATATGATGCGTAGGTTGGTTTCACCCATAATAATTCCAAGGTCAGTGATGAAGAACAAAGTAGTAAACATCACTGGTACTGTAGAAAAGTCAGACAGTTCTAGTGTCCGATTGGTTAGAACTGGAACAGCTTGTAAATGAATTATTTCTAAAAATTTTGATGATTCATTGAAAGCTTGGAATTATGATCCAGGAATGGTATTAGAGATTGCGTAGCTTAACATATTTTTCTATATAAGCGAAGTCGAATGCAGAATTAACTCATACCTAAAGTTGATATCTGTCTTATGAGAGTGTTGAAGAGATATATTCATTTACAAGCGTTCGTGGAATAACCTTGTTTGGAACATTTAATTTTAATAGAAGTACCCTTTACTGTATTATTGTGAATACATTCAAAGACTTGGATATATTTAAATCTTTACATTTACCGTGAAACAGGAACTTTTGTATTTAAAACAGAGATTTCTTCTGTGCTATTGAGATATCAGTACTTTATATTTATCATTCAGAATACCGTAACAAATTTATTCAGATTATATATGCTCTATTGGAATTGATTGAACATTTGAGGAAATAGGGATTTATACCATGCTATAAGGTAATATTTTTTCCCATTGTAGGGATTTATACCATGCTATAAGGTATTAATTTTTTACCCATTGTATTTTAGGGAAATTAATATTTTCAGTTTGACTAAACTTGCTTGTTGTCCCACTGTCTTTTAACCTAGTTTAAACCTCTAAGGCATAACATCATTTGGTCCTTGCCAAAATATACTGTGAGATTCACCCTTATACACCCTTGGCATATCACCTTATGCAATAGGTACACATATAAAATCTCATTGCCACATAACCTTTACAGGTTAAATTCATTTTACAGAATGAATGTACCAGATGGTTGTTTTCAGCATTGGAGATAATGGAGGGGCAGTGTGTCAGCAACCGTTCTTGCAGTGCAACTTCCATATAAAGTTTATACATAGAGGGCTTGGTTTAAACTCACAAAGGTTATTTAGTGCCTTTACATTTGGAAGTGTTTTTCACAGGGACTCACCATGGCAGCTGACAGGAAAATGCTTCTTTTTTAAAATGTAAACACAGAACGGTTGTAGAATGAAATTTTTGAGCTTTGTAGTAGGGACTGACCGTATAATGTATAATGTTCATGAAAGGATTGATGCCTTTCAGATTTTTGGAAAACGCATTTCTGATCGATAAACAGCTTCAACAAATCGTTCTTGATATGTGAATCTAGGGGCCTGGTTGTAAAGACAATGGTCAGTCCTTAAATACTGCATAATTCATGCTATGGTCTAATCGGGATAACTAGACTAGCCGCCTTTGAACCGTCTTTTCATCTAAATGCACCAAAACAACGATGTTCACTTTGCCTTGCCTTGCTTTTGCTAATTCCTGGCGTTCACGTCCAAATGTTTTTCTTAATGCATAGTAATAAATTATCAAAATATATATTATTTAAATATATATTTTTTATTTTGTCAGTTTTGCATTTAAAGATGGGAAAGAAGTTTCATGCTCTGTGGTAAACTATTTTTCTAATTTGATGATCATAAATGTGAGATTATATTTCCATCATGTAATTCTCTCTGAAAATCCACGCATAACATTGAAAGACAGTTTTTTTTTTTTGTTGCTGTGCAGCTTCTTTAGATTCAGTTCCCAAATCATAGACAGTGTATCAAAAGCATTGTATCAAGTATATTTCAGTCCCGTTAGAATTAGTTGTAAGCAGTGGCATTTTTGAATTTGTTTGCATGTATTTACTGTTACAGATGCAATCATAGGCGACTGCATGAAGTTTTTAGGTGGGAGGGGTATCAGAAGGTACTCTTTAATTTTTTTTTTTAAATGTTGGCTACGTGGGAAGCAGGGGAAACTGTCCATCGTTTTTAATGAATACATTATAATGATGACACAGACAAAAGGAAATAATTAAATGATGCTATTATATTAACTTGAGTCATTTCTTGCAGGGTCGACGACGGTTAACCAAAAGAAGAGGAATCGTGGCATTTTTAGTTCATTTTTGTGTTGTTTCGGGACAAACAATAACAACAACACCCAGACAAATTGTCAAGTTCCTGTCCACAAGGAAGAAAATGGGAACCCAAAAGTAAGTTGGTTAAAGGTTTTTTGGTGTTGGAAAACAAATTGGCACATGAAAGACTGTGGTAAGTTTAGATTAGGACAAGTGTTACCTCACTTGAATGTATGCTTTTCAAGTGCTGTTTTTATAGGCAGTATATACACGGCTAAATGGAGAAATGGAATTAAATGGGTCTCATAGTATTGATGACTATAGTTTGTATATCATTTTATATGGAGAGTCCTAGACTTCTTAGGTTACCTAGATTGACTCCAATGGCCATTTAGGTGAATTCAGCTGATAATACAGTATATAACCTGGTTTTAATTATTTATCTCACCTTTGAAGTTGAGGTATGCTGTTGTACTATTCCTAGGATTGGTGTCCACACAGATAAATGCATACAGCATCACAATATCTCATCCATTCTTTCTTCATAAGTTTCAGACAGAAGTTTGGATTTGGTTTTATTATAATTACTTACTGGGAAGGTGGCCAACTTCATACATTTACCTGTCAAGTATTTGCATTTAAGTCAGTGTGTTTTGTACAGTTTAAATACTGTTATACATTTAAGTCAGTGTGTTTTGTACAGTTTAAATACTGTTATACATTTAAGTCAGTGTGTTTTGTACAGTTTAAATGCTGTTATACATTTAAGTCAGTGTGTTTTGTACAATTTAAATACTGTATACATTTAAGTCAGTGTGTTTTATACAGTTTAAATACTGTTATATGGTACCTGGACACCTTAAACTTTGCTGAGTTTATGCATCTTGATAAGTACTTGACACATGTTACAAAAGTAGGTCTGATTGACATGTACTTCACTGACTTTGGTTAAGTTTGTTGTTTGTCAAGCTATATTCATTATAGAATCATCAAATGTGATATTTGAATCTCTGTTAATACCATATATATATATGTTAACCTCCAAATCTGTTAATACCATATACATATGTGAACCTCCAAATCTGTTAATACCATATATTTTACTATATTTTCACTGACAGGTCATAGAACACAATTTTACTATATATTCACTGTCAGGTCATAGAACACAATAAATTTTACTATATATTCACTGACATATCTATATATATATATATATATATATATATATATATATATATATATATATATATATATATATATATATATATATATATATATATATATAAAACCTGTCTTGAAAGACCACTCCCATGTGAGACCACCTGTCTT
Organism: Potamilus streckersoni; assembly: GCA_016746295.1. Taxonomy (NCBI): domain Eukaryota; kingdom Metazoa; phylum Mollusca; class Bivalvia; order Unionida; family Unionidae; genus Potamilus; species Potamilus streckersoni. Next base: position 126,587 of record JAEAOA010002192.1, on the reverse strand, counting down.
GAGAAACCACATTCTCAATGAACAAATTTAGTGATTATATAGCATTGTTACCTGCTATGAGAGACCACCTGTCTTGAGAGACCATAATTTGTTGGCATAAGAGGTGGTCTTTCAAGACAGGTTCTACTATATATATATATATATATATATATATATATATATATATATATATATATATATATATATATATATATATATATATATTTGTTTGTGTGAATCTCCAAATCACTTAGTTCCACATGTCCATGAACCTCCCAAACTTGGTTAGTTTCCCACATGAATGTGAACTTCCCAGTCTCTTTTAGGTCCACACAGGTGATGCTCCCATTCTCTGTTACTACTGTTGCGTGACAAGGGCTCATACTCAGTAACAAAGAAAAGAGTGAAACCAACAAGCTTTGTATATTTTAACAAAACAATCTATTTCCCTAGACAACAGTGTAAAAGTTGGAAAATAGGACTTACAGTTTGTGAATATAATCCAAAATTTGATCCTAAGAATGATAACACAAGTCCTATCACTAAATAGCCCTATAAGAATCCAGGTTCGAGTCCCAGCGACAATCGAATATGGAAAAAAATGTCAGATGTGGTCCAATGTCTGAACATCAACAATTCCTCACTTGAATCACAATTTTGTTTCCAAATATTTCCAGAATTATCTTTCATAATCTTTTATAGAAAAGTCAACTTTTTGAGTTTCCAGGGAAATAAATGATTAAATCCAAAAATCAGACGAAGAACAAACAATCCTAGCAACAAATTAAAAATAATACACCTTCTTCCTTCAAGGTGTTAGAATGACTTTCCCGAAAAATATTAAGATTGTGTATATAAAACCCCAATTCCTCATTTCAAGTCTCTCAAGATTGGTCATGTGGTCTCTTTCTACACTATTTTGATCATGTAGACCAATTTGTCCCCACTTAAGAACCATTCATAAAAAGGTTGTTTACACACAGTGATCACAAAGAGAAAGTATGCCCCTGATACTGACTAATCATTTTAACTTCATGTTGACACTGTTACCTGGGAAGACGGACTAAATGATAATTCTCTTGTAATAGATATTTGTTTTGAATATACAAACTTTGTTATTGCAATTAAATACAATGAAATAAAAAGAATTTTAAACCTTACACACAAGCAATTTAATGACATATACATGACACTGTCACACATACTTGTGAATCTCTCAACTGAGAGGGTTTTTTTCCTCTGCAATTGGGAGTGTCCTCCATCCTTCCCGTCACTCAAAGACAACTTTTCATATAAAATAAACCCTGTACAAAAATGTTTCCTTTTTTCACATCTTGTTTAGAAGTAGTTTATTTATGGTAATGACTTCCTGTTATCACATAACTAACTTGCTTGACTATGTTTTGTATGATCAATAGTTATTTGGAAAAGATTAAAAACAAATGGATTATGACTGGATTACTGCAGAGCTCAAGCAGAATTAACACTTTACTTGGATTCTTTCAGAATGGTTGTTTTTGCATAGGTTTAATACTTTAGAAGTGAAGCATGTGGAGATGGATTATTGAACTGCAGTGCAGGTGTCAAGTTTGACTTGAAGTTTAGGGACAAGTTCACTGGCAAATGTCATTGTGACCTACATTTCACATTTTCCTGGCTTATGTTAAGTTTTTGCATTTAGCTTATAACCAAACAGATTTTCGTCATTGTTTACATGCTGTTATGCCAGAATTTTGTCTTGAAACTGGGTGTGGGGTTGAGTACTGTTCTGTGAACATAAAAGTAGGTCACTATGACCCATACAATAATCTCCCTCTTTTAAGGCCAACCATTGTGCAACAGAAAGTAGATATAACATAGTGGTGGTGGTGGCATTTTTAGAGGAGAGATCACACATTAGTAATAACTACATATAAAGTATAAACAGAGTAATATGCTCGCAACATTAGACAGGTGGCTGTTTTTGTACACAAACTTGTTATTACCATTGGAATCTGGCCATTTAAAGTAGGTGACTGCTGATTAAGGGGGCCATTTAAGAGGGAGCAGTATTTCAAGGTTTGATGACTTGGGTTCAGTCTCTAGTACTGTTCATGTCAGAATTAACAAACTCTGTGATTGCATGCATCATCAGAAGAGTTGTGGCATCTAATTGGTCCACATTGTTAAGTGACCTTCAACATGGCCACCATGGTAGCTTTCTTAAAAATATTATCTGTACTTGTCCAAGATGGATGGCCACATTAGCATTGGGCTTTCATAGAAATAATTTCTCAAGTTACCATAGTTGGTCCTAGACGAAAATGGTGCCAATCTCAAAAAAATAGGTTCATCAGAGCAGCTACCATAATTTAAAAATTTTTATGGCTGAATAATCAATTCATCCAGTTTGTTGCTAATAATGGCCATCTTGTCACTACTTCCACTGACACATGGGTTTTCACCAAAAGACTTCTTATGTCTGCATGACCCTACATGAAAATGATGCAAATCTGAAATCCAGTATGTCCACCACAGCAACTACTCTTATCATCTTTTATCATTGAAGAACATCAGAAATGCTTTTAACACTCAGAAGAAAGAAATAGTGTTATCTTGAATTCCTGGAAATCCTTTTAAGCCAGGCTTTCATAATGCATGACATGTCTGTATTAATGAGGTAATTGGGTATCTGATTGGCAAAGCTTGTTACATATTTCTTGTATGGTTTTGACTAAGCATGGAATGTACACTTCTGTTTTGAAGACTTCATTTGAGCTTGATGAAGAGCAATATTCAAGAAGATTAACTTAATGAAATTTTCAAGCTTCTGACTGACTGAGTTTGTTACCACTTTTGATGAAGCTTTGTAAATCAGTTTCTATTATCAGGATGTCCCAGGATGTTTTTATTTTTACCATATTATACATATATTAGTGATGTAATCTTTAATCTGATTGGCTGAGCTTCATTCTACTTAAGAGACTGTGTATCTTTTACCTGACTTTAATCAAACTGAATAAAAGCGATAATATCATCAGAATGCTGGTTGAGTTTATAGTGAGACCTACAGTATGCATGTATAACAGGTGATGTATTGGAGCTAATTGTTTGAACTTGTACCACTTTGGAGATTGATTTATTTTTTAAGTAAGACTTTGATAACACTTTGATTATCTATATATATAACATGACTGCAATACCTTTTCTCTTTTTCTTTAGACATCAAGTGAGAAATACCTTTTACCTTCCCAGCGGCAACAGGACTTGCAAAAAAAGTGTGTTGTTATAGATCTAGATGAAACTCTTGTTCATAGTTCATTTAAGGTGAGGGTGTTTTGTTATGTATATTCATTTAGTTTAGTGATAGCATTAAACATTTTTCATAGTGTTACATTTAATCCTTTCTAGAATATCTTTTATCATGAAATTTAAATGTCTAATGGCATTGAAAAGAAACATATTAAATTGCTTATTTAAGGTCACTCAAGAGAATCAGGTCTTTCTCACTACTAGCTTAAATATCATGTACTAAGAAACTTCTCAGGTTTTGTGCTTTAATGTTTTTTATTCTCTGCATGGACTTCTCCCATTTTAAAAGAATCTCTTTTTAGTTATTTGTCATAGACCAAGGTGACAAAATACCATCAGTATGGTTATTCTTAGCTCATCACTTTATGTCACTATGTAACTTGTCAAAAGCACTTCCTTTTGTCTCACCATACACTAGTGACATCTTTATCAACAATGTTAATGATTTATGCAGAAAGTTTCGAAAGTAAAACTTCTGCATCATTTGCTGTATCATTCAGGGTCCCCCAGTACTCTGAGTGGTCTAAAGCACTCGCCTGTACCAATCTCTGACATCTTGCCTCCGTCTGCATTAGTCCAATTTTAAAGCACATGACTGTACCAACCTTTGACATCTTGCCTCTGTCTGCATGGGTCCAAGTCTAAAGCACTCGACTGTACCAATCTCTAACATCTTGCCTCTGTCTGCATGGGTCCAAGTCTAAAGAACTCGACTGTACCAATCTCTGACATCTTGCCTCTGTCTGCATGGGTCCAAGTCTAAAGCACATGACTGTACCAATCTCTGACATCTTGCCTCTGTCTGCATGGGTCCAAGTCTAAAGAACTCGACTGTACCAATCTCTGACATCTTGCCTCTGTCTGCATGGGTCCAAGTCTAAAGCACATGACTGTACCAATCTCTGACATCTTGCCTGTCTGCATGGGTCCAAGTCTAAAGCACTCGATTGTACCAATCTCTAACCTCTTCCCTCTGTCTGCATGGGTCCAAGTCTAAAGCACTCGACTGTACTAATCTCTAACATCTTGCCTCTGTTTGCATGGGTCCAAGTCTAAAGCACTCAACTGTACCAATCTCTGACATCTTGCCTCTGTCTGCATGGGTCCATTTCTAAAGCACTCGACTGTACCAATCTCTGACATCTTGCCTCTGTCTGCATGGGTCCAAGTCTAAAGCACTCGACTGTACCAATCTCTGACATCTTGCCTCTGTCTGCATTGATACAAGTCTAAAGCACTTGACTTGACCAATCTCTGACATCTTGTCTCATCGTGGGTCCAAGTCTAAAGCTCAGCTAGTGTGTGTATGTGCAAAAGCTTGCTGGTAGATTCCCTTAGGTTGGTGATTCTTAGTGGGGGGGAGGTTCCAGATTCTTACTCACCAGTTGTATGTACGGGCAACCATATTGAGCCTATCATCTGCTGAAAAATGGCATTAAATTGACAACAGTATCAATATTGCTGCTTTAAAGTGAAACTTGGGGATAATGTCACTAAAAGACTTATGTCTATGTTGCTGAGTTTCTGTCTTTCATGTCTGATCAACTTCAGCAGAAAGCTTGTTGCTGTGGCAAATAATGTTTGAATTTTTTTAAAGTTATTTATCTTTTATAATAGTTCTGCTTTCAACTAAATCACTGTAGGTCTTACGTTTGTATGTTGACATGTGGGTTGTACTATCAAAGCATAAATATGCAAGTAAGACACTTGAGTTCAGTGGAAGATAGTCTTCAATAGCCATGGTTAGATATTTCAGTGCTTCAGATCTGTGAATTTCATTGGATGGGGTGCCGCATCCAACCAAAATCAACTGGTTCAAGTTTGATCATTGTTCCAATATGAATGCTCTGGTCAGTACAAATACGTCCTTCACCTCAAAACCATGTGTGATAGCTTCTCTCTGGTATATAGTCACGATTTCAATGTTAAATTTACAAAGTATCCTTTAGAAGTCATTTGCTTTTACCATTTATGTCTGGCATGTTTCATTTGGCATTAGAACTATCTTTAATCACTATCCCTACAACATCATTGTAATAGAAGTTATGAAACTGGGGTGATGATATTTGTATCTTAAGGTCTAGCTAGTCATAAAGGAAAATAGCACACAGAAAATGTGGCTGGGACTTTACTGCAGATCTGGTATGTATTGTATAGCTGTACTGGCCATAAGCCCAAGGATCTTAGGAAATTGTCTGTTGTCTTTCTATCAGTTAGCATAAGATTTTTGTCACTACAGTTCCAAAACTACTTGGAAAATTGATATAAAATTTTACACACATTTATTCTTATCAAAGTTGGTCTTAATTGAAAATAGAACTACTGAAACATCCAGTATGACTATCACAGAAGCTATCTTGAAAATAAACTCATACCCAGCAAGTTATTATAGAAATAAATAAAAAAACCTAATGATGTTAGCAAGCACAATTTTATGAAATGAAAGATGCTCTCTCTCTCTCTCTCTCTCTCTCTCTCTCTCTCTCTCTCTCTCTCTCTCTCTCTCTCTCTCTCAAATTATTTACATAAATGGTTACTATTATCAGAAGTGTTGATGTTTGGGTCTAATTAATAATCAATATTACTTCATATCAATCTTATGTTTCATTTTTCTTTATTTTCCAGCCAATTAGCAATGCTGATTTTATAGTTCCTGTAGAGATCGATGGGACAATTCACCAAGTGTATGTCTTGAAAAGACCATTTGTTGACGAGTTTCTGCAGAAAATGGGAGACCTATTTGAATGTGTCTTATTTACTGCTAGTTTAGCAAAAGTAAGTATACTTTCAATGCTTCTTATAGTTTAATAAATTTTGTTTAATGTTTTGTGAATCATGAAAGTTTGTCATGTAGTTGTGTCAGTTGCAGAAAAATATATTCTTACAAATTTAAGTTTTGGTTTGAAAAATGTAGTCAGAGTTCAGATGCTGGAAATTTCTGATGCTTTTCCACAACTGGAAAGAGAGATGCATCTCAATTTCTTCATAATTTGCCAGTAAATTACATGCTACATTTTATCTACCTATCACCGTTTTCAGGGTGCCATGTAGCTGAGTGGTCCAAGGAGATTGCCTTTGCACATCACTCAGTTATCTCATGTGGGGTTCAGTCTCAGCTCAGCCACATGGTTATGTGGGGTTTCTTTTGGGTAAATGGTCTTTCTGCACCAGTTATACTAGTCACCATATATAATCTTTCATTAATCTGTTGTGTGCTGAAATTAGCTTTAAAGTACATGTACCTAAATTGGTCTAGACATTGGTGTGCCTGAGACAACAAACATAATCATCTTGAGGCTTCCAATGGGATGAGATTGTTCATAGAGAGATGAAAACCTAGCAACAAGAGACAATTTTTCACAAACATCTTTGTGAGATGCCCCACCTTCAACTTCCTTTATACTTCGTTCCAAGAGATTTTAAATTTAATTTAGTTTTTTGCCCATCATAAGCATAAAGTTAGTTTTTTCCTACAGAAAAGGAAACTTTGTTGGCACAAAATGTGTTTCATTCATTGATCACTTTGGAAAATGCAATAATAGATAGGTTAGATTGCATTTGTTCAAATTTGGTGGTGACTTCCTTTGATGAAGTGTGCATTGATTTTATTTAGTTGGTATTCTTTGATAAAAAAATCCAATAATTTAGAACAAAGTATGGGCCAAACTTTGGCTTCTTGTTGACATGAATGATTAGAAAACAAAGGATATATTCAAGTTGGAGACTAGGGCTTCTGTGTACATTTATTTTGTTCCTTGGCACTGACATTTAATGCTTGACAAATAGGAGAGCAACTAGAGGCCATGGACCTGGAACTTTGTATTTTTGTTTACATGCAGTTGGTCAATGTCATTATAAGTAGTGAGGAGTATATAGTCAGGAATATTTGCCTTATTTCAGGATTTCGTTTTTTATTCAATAATGCAATAATGGTATTTTGTCATTTTAAGGAAATTTTAAGATTCTTCATTATAATTCTACAAAACTAAAGTGGATTTTGTACATGGTGCAACTTTTCTGTTTGTTTTGCTTATGAAGAATCACATGTTAGGGGAAATTGTTTATTTAACAAAAGAGATACATGAACTGTGAATTAATATTTAGGGAGCCGAATTTCAGTATTTTCTGAGCCTGACATCTATGATCCAAAGAAACAGATGAACCTGGGAAGAAAATAGCACCCCCCTCCCCAGAATTGCTTAGAGCCTAAATATTGCAGAAAATGTAATGTTTTGCAAACCCCCAAAAACAAATGAATTTTTAGTGTTTGGTAAACTGACGTTACTGTATTGAGACAGTTTTCTTTGGCATGCCTTAGGAAGCTTATGTTTTGATAGAAACCTTAAGATTAAAATATTGCCATTGTCTTTTTCAGTATGCTGATCCTGTGGCAGATCTATTAGACAAGTGGGGTGTATTTAGGTCAAGGTTATTCAGGGAGTCTTGTGTCTTTCATAGAGGCAATTATGTAAAGGTAAGGATTGTGTGCATGTCTCACCTATGAATTGCAAGACATGGATATAATTGTAAGGATTGTGTGCATGTGTGTCTCACCTATGAATGGCAAGACATGGATATAATTGTAAGGATTGTGTGCATGTCATATGAATTGCAAGACATGGATATAATAGTAAGGATTGTGTGCATGTCTCATGAATGGCAAGGCATGGGTATAATTGTAAGGATTGTGTGCATGTCTCATATGAATGGCAAGACATGGGTATAATTGTAAGGATTGTCTGCATGTCTCATATGAATGGCAATAATTGCAAGACATGGATATAATTGTAAGGATTGTGTGCATGTCTCATGAATTGCTAGACATGGATATAATTGTAAGGATTGTGTACATGTCTCATATGAATGGAAAGACATGGGTATACTTGTAAGGATTGTGTGCATGTCTCATGAATTGCAAGACATGGATATAATTGTAAGGATTGTGTGCATGTCTCGTGTATGGCAAGACATGGGTATAATTGTAAGGATTGTGTGCATGTCTCATATGAATTGCAAGACATGGATATAATTGTAAGGATTGTGTATGTGTCTCACCTGTGAATAGGTATAATTGTAACATTTGCATTGTTTAGTTGTCTGATATCAGTGCTTAGATTCTCTGAATTTTTTAAAGTCAGCATCAGTTCATGTTTTTAACTGAAACTGTGGGATAATGTCACAATGTGCCTAATGCTTGCATCTTGATGTGAAAGGGATTCTTGTCTTATGTAAGCAGGAAACTATGTTATTGCCATTCATTCAAAACCACAGGCTCCTGCTGTTCATAGACAACACACCACACTCCATAAAATCTTGTTTCCCCAGGGCAAGTGGCCAAGTGAAAATGTGTATTTCTTGAATTTATACTGAAAATTATTTTTTACAATAGCTGATTGTAAGCACACTGCCTGTTAAAGGTTTAAGTAAAACCAGTGTGCCTTAATCACTATGGAGACTTTAGCATCAAAAAATTTATAAGCATTTTTGAGTTGTTTTTTTTTTTTGTTAGAATAGCAATCATGCACATTTTTCTTTTAGAATTGGTCTTCAAAGACATTTTTTGGTGTATTGAAACCCTTGCCTTTTAACATGGGGCTTCAGTGACCTCTTTGGGATGCAGTGGATGTTGATACTGGAAAAAAAACATGATTCTTATAAATATTATGTACACTATCATAGAAATGAGATGAAACTAAGTATGAAAACTTTAAAGTTTAACTTTTCATCTTCATGCAGATGAATTTAAAAGACTTTATATATTGCACATTTTCAAGGAATGATTCCCAAATCATCCAGTACTCTTTGGTAACATCAGATAGTAGTGGTGGTGTAAATGAAGCTGTTACATTGCATGGCTGGCAAAGTTGTCATAATAACTAAAGAATAATCCTCTTGCATTGTAAATGAAACATTCTGTAAGTAATTATTTGTTACCAGTATTTGAACATTAATCTTTTCTTTAACTTTGTCTGCTGGATTTTATATTTAGAAATTCAGTTCAGTTCTGTTTGACCTGATTTCTTTTTTTTTACTTATTTTACTGTATCTAAGAAATTCAGTTCAGTTCTGTTTGACCTGATTTCTTTTTTTTTTACTTATTTTACTGTATCTAGCTGCTGACCTTGATTCAGAAACAGTGGCAGTTGTAGTAAACAACTTTTTCTTCATTGTTTTTTTTTTTATTTTTCATTCCCATAGTAAGAACCGTTGATTTCAGTTAAGGCCCTACTTGAAGTATGTGATGTTAGGCATGTAAAAAGCTTTTGTGTTGTTCTAGAAGGGTGGCCATGCAACCTTAATCCAGGCATCTGTTTTGCATTTAAGTCTTATAACTCATGTTATAATAAGAATGAGTCAGTTGGTCTTTAAACATGTTTTAACCAGTGTGAGTTGAATTTATATTTTATTGAATTTTAAGTGATTATTTTACTAGTTAATATGATTGCTCTTACAAAAGTCTTGGAAAAAAACATAAACCAGAATTTTTTGGAACTCAAAACTGAAATGTTTTCTGTGATTCAACAAAGCACTGTTGACACATCAGTAGTACAATACTGACTATTGAGGACGGCATCACCTTCCATTTTATATTTAATTGGGACTCAAACTCAGATTCATTTAGGACTTTTTAATAATAGGACTTCTTTTTTGGATTTGATTCACTTTTGGATTTGATTTATAAAACCATAAGTTCTTTTTCTCATTTCTCCCTTGGTTTTCAAAGGAATTTTACAAAGCTTGTTGTCTTCACTTTTTTCTTGTTACTTTTTTAAGAGCCTAGAAATGTCCTATCCTGTCCATTGTTACGCCATGGTGACCAACCTGGACACATGATGCTAGGATTTAGACCCACAACTTTGATATCGAAAGTCCAGCACACCAACCACTGAGCCATTGCAATTTCTGGTCCATTATTGCATCATGTCACAGCATACATTGGGCCAATTATACATTCCTAACTCACTTGGTACAGCTGTTCATTAAAGCACGTTTTGATGCACTTGATATCAGGTCAGTTAAATTCATCTGTGCAGCCACAAATTTGGGTTAATCAGTCAGGTTTTTAGATTATCCTCTGTTTTGAAAAAATCTTTTTCCTACACAGCTAGCAGTCTTCAACCTAATTAACTACAGCACAGAATAACAACAGGAATTTTTACTCCTACCTTTCCCATGTGTTAACTACAATCCATACCTTAACAGGCTTTTTTAACAAATTAAACCAATTTTCTGGTAGCAATTTTATCCTTTCAAATTGTTTTATGCATGTTACAAGCCAAGTTGAAGTGTAGCAACTTCATATTTTTGTTAAGTTTGAATCACAAACTGTAATTGATATATGGTACTTTATTTCTTTTTCAGGATTTAAGTAGGCTAGGTAGAGAATTAAGCCAAGTTGTGATAGTTGATAATTCACCAGCCTCCTATATCTTCCATCCAGACAATGCAGTGAGTAAAAATTCACATGTTGATGATCAATGCATTTACATACATTGTGTTGACTTAAATTTTATTTTCTCCCGCATATTTTGTAACAATAAAAGATCTTGCTAAAGGATTGTGTTCCTTCTTGGTGTGCTTTATGTGCATGTACTTTTACTTCTCAGATGTTAAGTGGTCCACTAAAATAAATGGAAACAGAAACATTTCTTGGGCTTTTGAAACTCAATGCAGCCTGTGTCGATTTCATTTTTTGGGTTGAAAATAAAAACGACACATATTGAACAGAATTGCAAAGGTGAAGATGGTATACATCCTTAAATGTCATGTTTTGTTTTGAATTTGCATATCCTTGGATATCCTGTGTATAAAATAAGGAACAGAGGATGTCAACTGTGCTTTTTTGATTGATCCCTTTATTGGAGATAGATAAAATGCTTATATTTAAAGAGGGTGGAGCATTTAAGCAGAATATAGTATACTATATTTTCAGGAGATGTAGGAATCAGTAGTAGGAGGTAAGTATGCAAATTCAAACAATACTTGAGTGCAAAAAATATTTTATCAGCATGAATTCAGATGTGCACAAGGTATTACTTAAAAAATACAAAATCATAGTTTATTTGAAAAATACAAAGTCATGGTTTGTTTGAAAAATATTAAGTCATATAGATTATTGCAAAAAATTAACAGTCATAGTTTATTTGAAAAATACGAAGACATAGTTTACTTCATTTAAAGAGATAGAAAGTCAATTCCTTAAAGTCAACAAGGAATTGTTTTGTTTTTGACATTTTATATCATTTATTTCCTGTTTCATTATACAGTAAAACTTGTTACAAGTTACCTCTGTTATGATTGATGACCGTCCATCATTGATAACACATATCATAATGTATGTTTAAAAAACTTTATTATAATATAATATATTTACTGTAATGAGCAACCACCTGCTGAAAGCTACCAATGACCACGATGTCTTGGCAATTTTCATTTTGACACTTATATGGATGACTGCATCACAAAAACAGGAATATACTTAACCAACCTTTATTTAATCCTTGTAACAATGATCACTTATACTGTTCTATAAAAAAAAAATAGGCTCCCTACTTAAATTTTCTAGGTATGCCTGTAGTGTTGTATATTTTAGATTGTAAACTAGGTATGTAGCTGTTCCAGCGCTTAACCTGCTTTCCAGCCCTTATGTAGCTACTACCCATATGTATTACTGAGGACCAGTCTATCTGGCACTGTGAATGACCATATTATGAGAACAGAGACAGACCTTTTTGTAATCATTTGTAAGAATGACTATTTGAATAATAAGGATTGTTTATCTGAAACAGACATAAGAAAACCAAAACAACAAAGGAATCTGGCTACTGGTTTGTAAATTTGGCACGTGAAGTATATAGTGAAAGATGTTATCAACCATAAACCAGGCTAATGTACATGTCTCAGATTACCAGTGCAGTGCCAAAGTTTAAATTTTGGTCATATATTGTCTTTAGAGTTAATCTGTATTGCCAGGGGGTGAATATGTCTTTTGTCTATTAAACCAGCAAGTGAGAATCATTACCAAGATTCGATTCATTATCTTTTTTCCTGATGTTTCAAGGATTACATCCAACAAACCAAGCTGTTGTCTATTCAAGTTGTTCCAACTAGGTTACACAAATTGTTTATAGAGTGAATCGCTTTATGTCATATATGAATTAAGCCATAGACTTTTGTCTCTGAATAAATGAGTCTGTTCAGGGCTAAGCAAATCCCATAGACCAACGTCCCAGACTAGTCATTTTTGAAGTCAGGCAAGTAAAATTTTCCAAGTCGTTAGTCCGGAAAAAGTGCTTTTTAAAATGTTGGGCTAGTCCTTATTTTCCTGCTTTAGTCATCATATCTACCTTTTTTTGACCAATCATGCCCTCCGGGCATAGGGTTCATTACAAATAAAATTGTTATCTTATTACAGGTTAGGCTCCCAATTTCATTTGTAACAAACCTCTGTGTTCTGGTCGTGATTCTAGCCCCTGTATACATTTACATTCTGTTACCGCTTGACTGCATATTGGGCTAAGCAATCAAATTATTGGCAAATCAACATGTCAAACAAAAAAAAGCCAGTATGATCAATTGGCAGTGTTTTAAATATTATGTGACTTTCATTTATATGTTCAATTTATTTTCCCACAGCAATATTAGAAATGGTTAATTGTTGATATCATGTGACAATTTGAACCCTGAAGTCATTGACATGTGGGACACAAGATTTGTGTAGTCATGTAACTCAGAATGCAAAAGACGAGTTCCAGGTCAAATTTCATCAACGCTATTGTTTCCGCCAGATAAAGCTATAATGAATGCTATACTCGCAATATCTGAGAAAATAAATCATATTCCTATCCATTTCATGCAGGTATATCTCAATGACAGTTTCATTTAAGTTTACTAGGTTGGTTAGTAATCATCTACCATATGCCAACACCAAATGGTGTCTGTGAATTCCATCTTTTCGATATTTTATGGAATATGACCCTACACCCTAACATAAATGTAAAAAATTTCAAAAATGGGGTGGCAAGGGTCAGAGGAAACTCAGACTAGATCATAACGAGCGACTCACTATGATTTTAATCCAGCGAGTCAGTTAAGTGAATGATAGGTATTTTACTGACATCAGTGTTGGTTTTCTTTTATGGACTGATTAAATGACAGTAATGATTCTTTAATTTATAATTGATTATACAGATGATTAACTTCCATGTGTGATATTATGTATGAAGCAAAACAAGTATGCTAATTAATGAGCGGTTTCAGTTCATATTTAAAAGAGAAAATTGATGTTATGATCACTTTAGAAGTAGTTATCAAGCAAGCTGATAAATACTCGTAAATAAAATAAGTTTGCTACACTATTTTCGTAAGGAAAGTTATAATGGCACTTTGGAGAAGTCAAAATTTGTTTGAAAATGGACAGATAAAAAGTAAGATGGACACTTGAATGTGTGGTTACTATTTCTCCAAAGAGACATAAGCAACAATTTGTGATGGCAAAAATATTAAATATGACACTACTAAGAGACAGAAATTTTCAGCCGCTTTGGGTTGATAGTTATCCCAAGCTTGAATATATTGACTCGGAAAGGAAAGATGTTTTGCATTTACTGAAAACACTATCCAAAACTGGCACAAGTAGAAAATTCACCCAGATGAACATTTCTGCAAATGGACCAGAGCTTGAGGACTTTAACCCAGACACAGCTATCACCTGCTGGCTTAGTGCTGGTGCAGGTGGCAGACATATATATGGACATATTTTCAAATCCATCAGCGAAAACATATATAGATCAATCTGAAGAAGCCAAATGTATAACGACCAATATTTTTTGAAAAATTTAATTCTTTTGAGAAATAATTGTTGTATATTATTTCGTTTGTTGTTTTATATGGATTAAGTACATACATTTTATCAAATCTTGTTAAGTGATTACCATTTTGGGATCAGTAAAAAGTAAAGTGGGACTAGTGAAGAGAAAGGTGGGACTAATTAATTTTCGGAAACCACTTGTCCTGGACTAGTGGTTAAAAAAAATGTGCTCAGCTCAGATGTTTCTGGAGGAGATAACTTTCTTTTTAATTAATTAATTATTAGATATACAATGATGTAAGATTTGTCATATTTTCCCAAAGCCTAGTCGAAACAGTCTTAACAGTAAATATTACAACTGAGCTCTAATAATATTAACACCTGGTACCTAAATAAAAAGGGAAGAACCTCAGACTAAGAGGAGACAAATTTTAACACTGGAGAAAATAATCGTTGTTACTGGAAGAAGTGAAAAAGAACAGACAACTTGCAAAATAGCAGTTTTAATACCTGTAAAACAAATTTAGGGTGTTGTAAAGGAAAAGAAGTAAATCAGAAATGATTTCATATGCTAATACATGTGATCTTCAAATGTAAATGTGATTTCATGTTTAAAGATAGAAGTATATCTTTATTGCTATATAATTTTGTTTTCATAAGAATACAGACATAATTTTAGCCAGAATTATTAATAAAGAATAGAAGATATGTACACATATTGTCGTTATATTTTAAATAGTTATGAAACTGGACCTTGGAATGTCTTTTTTGTCAGTAATACAAGATACACTATTGCTATTTTGATACACTTTTGCCAATCTGTAATGTGATACACTGTAGCAAGAGTCAGTATTGCAATACAGTACTATCAATATGTAGTCTGATATGTTATTGCCAGTCTGTATTGTGATACACTATTGCTAATTTGTACTGTGATAGACTATTGCAAGAGTTTGTATTGTGATACACTATTGCTAATTTGTACTGTGATAGACTATTTCAAGAGTTTGTATTGTGATACATTATTGCCAGAGTAAATATTGAGATTTATTGATATATCAATGATGTCAAAACATCTAGTCAGGACATTCACCAACATTTATGTACAGATTAAAGTAGTGAATGTTTATGTTCATACAAATCATTTGCCAGCATTTAATGTTCACCACCACTAAAATTGCCAGCAAATCCTTCCTCATTTTTGCCTCTTTTTTTTTTGTTGGTTTTTTAGGTGCCAGTACAGTCATGGTTTGATGATATGCAGGATAGTGAATTATTGGACCTTATACCATTTTTTGAAGGGCTGGCCCAAGTAGACAATGTGTATACTGTATTACGGAACTCTAATAACATGCACTTGAGTGATTCCTCCTAGTACTGGGAATTCACTGGAAAACTGTAGTCATCCAGATATACTGGACACTGTTCCATATTATCGATTATATATGCAAATACTTGGCACAGATTTAAAATGTGTCATGTCTGAGCTTCTTTTGCAAGCAGTGAAAGCAAAAATGCTCAAATGATTATTGCTGGATTCGTCGGTTGTGACGGAGGTCTTCCAAACAATGCGTATGTACAAAGGCTGATGATTCATCGCTCTAAGTAATGAAACCAAATTGTAAAACTTCTGTATCCCTGTACCACGTTCTTGAGGATCAAGCATCCCTCAAAGGAATTTTGAGGAGGATTATGGATTTAATTCAAGGACATTTTACAGTATTATAAATAAAAATTTATAAAAAGAAATAGACTATATTCATGGAAAATTTGTGCTGTGTGTACCAGCAATGAAGATATTAAACCAAAATTCCTGTGATGTTCAGAATTTCAAAGAGGGTACTGGATGCTGTTACCATGCTGATGCACCGTGAAGTCAAAGTCTGTAGTTGAGAGAGTACGAGAGCCAGGCACATTTTAGGACAAGACTACATCAGATTTCTAACTCAGGAATGTTCTCTTGGTGCCTTTATGCACCTTTTAAAACAGGAGCCTGAAGTAGAGGGGCTGAGTGGGTCAGGCAGGGGGTTAGATTGAAATTGATATCCTTTTATAATTTACTAGCTGCCTTCTATCAGTGAAAAATACTTTCAAGGGAATATATAGTTTCTTTCGCTTATAAGTAATTGGACTCTTTCATCATGTGGTATAGGAAACATGATATTCTAATGAGTATTATACCAAACTTGGTGCAGAATCAGACCTTAGTGAATTAACTTCAGCACAGCACTGTACCCCCTCGTCCTATATTCACTTCATGTCATATGAATATTAGTAACTTAAGAGTTTTGGATCAGTTTGACCAATCTGTCACAGTATTAAACTTTTGACGTTTTGTAAACTATTTGACCATATTTAACCCTAGCAGTTTTATCAGTTGTCAAGGAAATACCATCATAAATATGCAGATGGAATGGAGTCAGATTTTTAAAAGTAATAAATTTAATTTCCATGTCAGAAGTGTAATGCAGTTTCTGTTTTTTTTGTATGTTCATTTTTGTTGCTGCAGTTATAATTTTTTAGGAACAAACAAGTGTAACATGGAATGATGGGAAATCTTATGGTCTCGCATATGAAAATAGAAGGGTATATATTTCATGTGAACATATAGGAATGCAAAACTTTAAAAAATATGTATTTAGTCATGAAGTTTCTACATTCTGTACTTAAATATATAACAGTACCTAGTATTAGTAGTACCCATAATACTTTGCACAAAATTACACAGTAATTTGCGTGCCATTTGATCTTTGTCATCCATTGGCTATGCTTCTAAAAACCACTTTGGTGGCCTAGTGGTTAGAGCATCCACTTCAGATGTGGGAGGTGCTGGGTTTGAACCCTGACCTAGTTTTAACAAAAACTATCAAATATGGTATACACAGCTTCCTCAAAGCGCTCAGCATTAATAGGTTAGTGTTTGTACTGGTCAGACTTGTAAGGATCATATGACTGGGAGGGACATCATGCTACATGTCTGGGGCATGATGCCCTAGTGCTAGAGATCACTATAAACTGCCACACTGCAGACATCATGGTGATATGACTGAAAATTGTTAAAACTACGATAAAAGTCCTAATCATACATACACACGCTTACAAACAATACTTGAATTCATTTACTACCTGTTATTTAGGCTTTCATGTCAGATTTTTAATTAAATTTTCTTGATTTAGTTAAGTAAATTTCATGTATCTGAAAAGATATGCCTACTTAACCATTCTATGATTTTTAGTGACTTTTATTTAGGAAATATTGTACTATTTGGTTCAGTTTTGGTTTCACCTGAAATATGTCTCACCCCTTTACTTCAGAAACTGATTGTGCATGGTGCCTTAATGCCAAAATTCAATGTAATGCAGAATGTATGTTCAATTTGTGCATTTTTTGAACTTTTCAAGCTTGATATATTCTGTATGTTTGCCGCCATGTTTTTAGTGATATAAACTATTCTATAAATATTATAAACTTTCTAGTTTGATATATGCCTTTTTACAAGTTTGCTACCAAGTTTGAGACTTAATATATGTACCGTTACAAATTCACTACCAAGTTTCAACTTTATTTATAGATGAGTCACAACTTTATTTGTTATTAGCAACTAAATTCTAACCTGGTAAGAAATTCATCCGTCATTTTTGTTGCTTTCCAATTAATAAATATCTCTATCAGAATTATATACAGTATTTTGATGAATTTGATTGCAGTTTTTTATATTATGACATCATTACCGGAAGACTTGTTAAGACACAAAATAGTATATAAAATGTTAAGACACACAGAATAGTATATAAAATGTGGGGGTGATTGAAGATTTACAATATGACACCTTTTTAAATTTAATTGTTTCTAGATTTATTTGGTTTTATTAAAAACTTGTTTTGCTCTTTTCAATGAAATGTTTGTGTTACTAAAATATGTTTGTAATCTAACTCATAATATATAATTTGAGAAAACATCCTCTTGTAAAGTGAATTTGTCCTGGAGACAACTCTAGTATCATGTTATTAATCTTCTAGAAATGTGCTTAAATGACAGAAAAGCCTTGTCATTGCATTTCTTAATTATAGGTATTTAACGTGACAGCATACAATAGAAAGCAGTTATGTAATTATAGTTTTTTAACTTGTTGGTGTACAATAGAAAGCACTTGGCAAGAAAATGACCGGAACATAAATCTTTTTTCAAAATTCATGTTGTATTTCAGTATTCAGTTTTATGACGGTTTGTAAATGCTAGCAAATTTGGAAAAAAGGAAAATATTTGGAATACATTTTGTTATCATTTGAACTTGGTTGCAAACTTGGGAAAAGGGAAAATTCAGTACTGCTGTGCATTTATCTTGAAATATTACATGTTCCCATTTATATCACTATATAAGTAATCATGCACCAATTATTGATGTGATTGTTATTGTTGTTGATGTTTGCATCTGTGTAAGAAAGTGAAATAGAGATTCTTTAGAAACAATGATGCTAGCATAAACATTCATTTTAATATATTTCAGTACCCATGTAATATGAATTCTTGGAATATTAGTTTTCTTCATATGTGCCCAAACAAACTGCTTTTGGTAAAAATGTTACATTTCTCTGATTTATAAATACAATAAATTACAACAATAAATTTAAGAATCTAGATGAAAAGAAAACAAGTAAGGACTAGAACAATTTCAGATTATTCTCACCCTCAAAGACAAGAGATAGTAAAGTGGATTTTTTTTATCTGATGCTTGCTTAGGTAGCAAGCTACTTTTCAACACCTGCTCAACAATGATCAGGAGAAGAATTTTTAATTTTAATTTGATAAATGAATGGCATGCCACAAAATTGAAGAATTTGTAGTTCTATTATTTAAGAAGCAAAACTTTTCTAAAAATTTATATATTTTTAGTACAGTTTTACATGACATTAAGTTTTTCTGTAAACACATTATCTTGTTGCACAAATAAAGAATATTTTGGGTTCATCAGCGTTTTCAAATACACAGTTTCAAGAAGAAAATATTTATGATGTCTAGTTGTTGTCATTCAGTATGGTCACTATGGCAGCTTCTTGAAAATCATATTATTGTAATTCCTCCTGAGTGGGAAGTCATATTGATGTGGGGTTTTCACCAAAGGACTTCATATTTTCTGGATCATTTATGAAAATGGTGCTAATGTCAATTCCAATATAGCCACCATATCTACCATCTTGAAGATTTGTTATTGTAATCAATGGATAGCCATACCAACATGGAATTTCACCACTTTATTGTGACTAGTTGGTCCTAAATGGTGCCAATCTGACATCCCATTTGTTTACCCCAGCAGCTAATTTGAAAATGCTGAATATCATAAATGTTTTAAAAAATTTAAAATTTAAAAATTAAATTTAAAAAGACTGAAAGGTTTATTCCAGAATTGTTGGACATTTTTGTTTGGGCAGTAGAATGTCGGTAAGAGGGCATACCATATTTTTTTTATTAAATGGAATAAAATGTCTTTGTGTCATTTACCAACTTGTGTTCACAAAGAAATGAATTTTTATTTTGTTCAGGTGTCTGTATTAAGATGCAAATGTCTGTGCAAATAACATGGTTATATCACATATATTACTTTGGTATCCTTTTATCTTAATTTTGTCAGTTTTTCTTGATAAAGGGTCATTTTTGATCATTCCTTTGAAAATTAGGTCAAAGTGATAAGTGAGAATTACTAGCTGTTTTCGCATAGTTTTGATTTACATAGTTTTTGTTCCTTGGATTAAGATATGCCTCATTTGTAGTTCTTTTGGTCGCAGTGTTCTTCTTTACATTGAATTTCAAATACTAGTTTGCGGGCATGCTAGTTCTTGTACTTGTTCAGACCCAGTACTTCCATTAAGTTTAAATTTCTCAGTGATCACGTTATTCCTTGACAGGGCATATAGTGTTGCCAGTGTATTTTCATATGCATGGCACAAATTCAGTTTCCATACATCAACTTTGGTTAGCTGGTTATTAAGAGTTAGGGCTATTTTTTCAGCACATAATAAGCTCTATATACCAGCCAGTATATTTGGTTGAGGGAAATTTCAGGAAGCACCAATGACACACAGGAAGCTAGTGGCAAGCTTTCTCACTTGACCATGTTGGTTGATCCCAAGACTTGAACCCACAAGGACAGAGGTGAAATATTGATCTGTAGAGGCAAGCATGTTGGACTGCTTGGGACTCCTAGTAATGTATAAGGACTTAAAAAGAATGTGTCAGAATTGAATTTGATACTTAATATGACAGTAATTTGGTGCAATTCAGATTTCACCATTTTTCATCAAAACTTGATGGTTGTGGTTGCAGTTTGACATGATTCACTTCATTTCCAGTTGATAAATTTTAGGAACTGCCTGGGAATAAGTTTAATTTTTGTAAGGGCATAAATTGTCAATAAATTTAAGCCAATTTGATACTTGTGTCAAATGTGACCAGGTCATGACCCTTTCATCCTGAATCAAAGTTTATACAACTGTACAATATTTGTGAGGTGATTTTTGTTGTTTAAAACTTCGGGTATAACAAGCTCATTAGATGTTATTTTATAATAGTTAAAATATTAAATTTAACTTATTTAAATCACGTGTCAGTCATATCTTGGTAATTGAGTTTAATTTTATAGTGATATGTGATAATGTAGACAATTACACAAGGTTTAACATTTCAGTGTGCAGCTTTACTTTAGGGTTAGTATTTCATTATTTTCATTTTGGAAATGGCATTTTCATTGGTAAGTTATATTTGATTCTTCACTCTGTTACTTGAGCCTCATTCAAACAAATTAATTCATGGATTTGTGTTTTCTGCTATGATTTCTGATTAAATATCTTAATGTAGTTTTATGATCATAATTAGAAATTGATATTTGTTCTGTCTATACTTTAATACTATTTATGTTGACACATGTTGTGTGGTTAGAAGCATTTTAGATATTGAATGTATACAAGTTTATTTGTTTTATTGTTGGTTGATCAAGACATTCAACTCCATCATGTAGATTAAGAAATTATGGTGACAGAAAAAAGAAAAACCCTCCAGGTCTTGTAATATGTAATGACATAATTTTTATGTAGTTAATTCATAAACTTAAATTTAGCATATTTATGTCAAATTTAACTTGTATCTCCATTTTGATTAGACCTATAGTGACAACAGTTTGTTTTTCTTTGTGATATTTGCTTCTTATAGTTGTATTTATCATAGTATCTTCAGAATCTTTATGCATTTCATATATTTGGTGCAACTAACAAGTTTAGTGAAAGAATATTTACAAAGAGACATGCATATGTTAATGAGTTATCTTCTATTTCCTGGTTTTAAAGAGCAGCTGTTACCCATGTTCCATGTTTATGTTTAATTCAGACTGGATATAATATTTAGATTTTAGTATTATATACATCAATTGTTCATTTCTTCCCACATAGGGCTTTTGTTAACCAGACTTAAGACCCAATATTTTTAGTTGTCAGTCATTGACTATTCACTGGGGCTGAAGAAAGCCAGTATAAGTGATGCATGCTGTTTTGAGTAATCAAGTTTTAAATGTATCCAGGTTTAGGAATTTTTCTCCTTTTTTGTGGCAATAAACATGCTTTTTATATGATGCGAAGTCTCTAAAATTTTACTCTGCTAGTCTGTCCTGGCATGGTGAAGTTTTTTAGACAGCCAACTTAACACATTTCAACTACAAGTATATCTTGGACTTGAAAAGAAAGGAAAAAAAAAAACGACCCCTCCTCCCAGGGTCAACAGACCAGTTTTAACTTGCTTCAGTACAGTGAACATGCATTAGGTAAGGCAGAACTTAAACTTTGATGTGTAATGCATTAGACAATGAAAGATCATTTAGATCTTAAGACTTTAACTTATCCAAATAACTTTAATGCCATACAGTATGCCATGAAAAAAAAACAATTGTATATTGTTTATGTTTGAACATTTGACCCAAACATAAAGTTTGTCTCCGATGTAAACATTTTAAAATCTATATTGTAATCTCTACCAGATATAACAGTAAACTAGTATAAGAATACACATGAGGGTATTTTTAAAGTATGTTGCTGTATATTAAAAACATTTGTTTTTAATCTGGTTATTGAATGTAAAAGTATATTAAAATTACCTCATTAACAAAGTAATTTAATAATGATGAATTTATGTCAAGATATGTGTTGAATGCATTTCTATGTATTCAGTGATTGATAATTTTCTTTTCTTGTTTATTAATCAGTTGTTGTTTAGTTAAATAATGAACTTGTTGACCTTGCATGAATTTGTTATGATTTATGTATTTCATGTTTTGAATGTGGAGAGATTTATTTCCTATTTGGTTGATGAATTTTCTTATATGCACATATGAAAAATGCACAGAGAAACAAGGACTAGAGTGAATAGACAGTTTACAAAAGAGTCCTGGAAAACACCAAAAATAGTTTGCCTGGTTCTTGGTATTTATTCTTTTGACATTTTAACATCTCTGGAAATTATATGATTTTATTCTCATTTTTATAGTGGTATGGTACTGTGCTTATACTATAAAAGCATTCTTCCTGTGTTAATGAAATATTTCATGAAGTGTTTTCTGTAACAAAATATACTTTAATCAAATTATTTTTGAGGTTTAAAGTGTTGCAGAAAAGAAATGACCATTTTGGAATTTAAAATCAGAATAAACTTAAAATTTACTGATGGAGTTCTAGTGCTAGTTTTATTGTACCTGTATTTTGATGTTATGCGTAAGCAAAATTCTTTTTGATCAAAACTTGCAAAAACTTTTTCCTTACTGAGCACACATTTTCCAATCCAACCCGCTAGGAACTTACCACTGTGTACTTCTAATGTTTTATTACCACTCAACATTAAGGGTTAAATCAATCTATAAAAAAACAACCCACAATAAAAACCAATTTTCTATATGCTCTGTTCAGTGCAACTATGTTGGTAGAGACAAAGCACCTTTACAAGAGAGCTACCAAATAATGGCAAAGGGAGCTTACTCTTCTGTTACATAAATGTGCATACTGGTGATCTTGGCCATGTTTTTCAGTGAGCAGCTCATTTTTAAACTAGCAAACCTCATGAAGTTGATCCAGTATTACATTGAATATATAGTATATTATTGGCATGATTAATCATTTCCACAATATGCTTATTTTACCTGAATACAAATTATCATGTTTGTCACATTGATATGACAAAAATTTATGATAAATTACTTTTTTCACAAAGAATTGTGTGCATAGCATAGTAGAGAGCAATATTTATTAGCT
Source organism: Potamilus streckersoni (assembly GCA_016746295.1). Taxonomy (NCBI): domain Eukaryota; kingdom Metazoa; phylum Mollusca; class Bivalvia; order Unionida; family Unionidae; genus Potamilus; species Potamilus streckersoni. The sequence goes on along the minus strand of JAEAOA010002192.1, from coordinate 103,222 downwards.
GTAGTTCTGTGTTATTAAATTACTTGCAGAGAGGAAGACGATTTTCACTCCACCAGTGATGACATCAACCAAATAATTTTTTGCTGAGGCTTCTGCTAGTCGTATCACGTATATAGTGATAAATCAATATAATTTGTTATGGGGAGTTAGTTATTGAAGTGCACTATGATACAGGCAAAGTCAGCTTATACTGAGGGTACATTCTACAGTAAACATCCATATAACACTGTTCAAGACTTGTGAAACTTTAACATGATACTGACAAATGTTGTACATTATATGAAAAAGTAAAATTCAGCCATTGTAATAACTTGTGTTATGTAGAAGTTCATTGTAGAGAGTGACCACTGTAATTTTACAGAAATATTTTTCACAGTGAAGCCTTGTTTATTCAGATTCAATTTATCCCAGTTTAGTGTTAGCAAAGGAATAACAGCTACAGGAACAGATTTCCTCCTAACCTTGTACATTACAGAAAGAATTATGATTGAAGTTGAGCATTACTAAGATGATTTTTGGGCCAGTACAGACATTTTATATTAGTTACTTGTGCTAAATATATGTCAGGGACAGACTCTATGATGCTGAAAAATGAATAGTTAGGTGTTCATTTTTTTTTATACATATGAAAGAGACAAGAATACAAGTGTTGGAATAAATTTGGTTTCACTGTCAATATTTCATATTTGGCATGTTTTTATTTACTGTTTAAAAATAGATTGTTGGCACATTGGGCATGAGAGAATTCAGTAAATCAAAACACTATTCATACAAAGGATGTTATTTGGAATCTTGGTTATGCATAAATGTTAATGTATATGTAATATAGACTAAAAACTGTATATAGACAAATTAATACAGAGGACATTATTATTTTTGCTACTCAAAAGTCATTGTAATAGAGATGATTAATAGTAATAATTTTATTAAATGTATAGACAATGTATTAATATACATATATATATATATATCAATACCAAGGGTCAGCTCCTTGGAATTATGAAAGCATTCATGATTAAGTGGAAACTGTTTACTCCATTAAGCTCATGTATATAATTTAATCTTAATAAATGCAGTGATCAATAACTGATATTTAAATAAAATTATACCAGGATGAAATCATAATCGTCATCTTTGTGATATATTTTAGCCAGTCATCATCTTGTTGAAATGTTGCCCAAGATACGTTTTGGTATACCAAACCACACCATTATCAAGATAAAATTTCTTTTATAACATAATGTGCACATTTTGAATTATTTTTCAGGGTTGGTAGGAGGTGTTTATCCATGGGATTTCTTTTTTTTCTTATTTTTAGCTATGATGATTGAGTGTTTGTTGGACTACTAATCAGAAGAGTGTATATATATATATATATATATATATATATATATATATATATATATATATATATATATATATATATATATATATATGATCATTTCCAAATATCAGATCATCTACCACACTGAACTTGTGCCATAAAATAAACCAAATGCTGTTATAGTTCTGAATCACAAGCTTGTGATGGTTTGGCCACTTTATTTTCTCTTATATAACAATGTACTGGCAGATCAGAATTGAGCTATCTGTTCATGAATCAATCATGGTTGATAAGTTAGGATTTGTCTTGCATGATTTGAAGCAAATAGTGGCAGATTAATCAAGCTACTTGTCACCATGTACAATTTAAAATCAGCCAATCCATCAAGATACTCATCCTTGTATAGAATTTGAAGAAACCATTGGCAGATCAGTGGTGGTCTCATTCATAACTGAATGCTTATTTTATTTGGGTCAAATACATCAAACACTGTAAACTACTTTTTTTGTTATTCTATGCAAATTTTGATCACATTCGATCCATTTACATTGTACATTGACATAGTGGCATTTTGAAGCCGGTCTTTGGATTGGTCCCAGTAATTTACTTTATATTTATGACTACAAGAAACAGGTGAAAGTAGAAAAATGTGTTTATTTGCAAATGATAAATTTTATGAAGATACTTTTGTAATGACTTTTATTCAGAGATGTAGTTTTCTTACCCTGACATTACCCTGACAATCCAAAAAGTGAGTATGTTGAGCTAGCTTACAGTGTAGACTGGTATTCAGAATATTCCAATGCTTTATTGAATGGCATACTAGTGTATTACCTTATATAAAGCACCGTATTTATTTGTGTACAAGATGCATCCAATCACATACTTTGAAATTGGGTGTGGGAGTCTGGGCTGGATTATATATATATAAAATCTTGTGCTGAGATTGGCATGTGGGTTTTTTTGTGACCAATCATAAATTAGGTTACTTATGGACAGCTCAGTTCTGATTGGTTGGCCATTTGTGAAAAATCAATGGACTCAGCTTAGTTTTATTATCTCAAGGTCTGGTGCATCTATAACATCATCACAGTGTGTGCTGCTTGATTTTGGTAGAGTGTAATACACAAGAAACATGACTGTAAAAAAGTGCTGCATCTCTACATGTAAACTAATCCTCTGTTGTATGTGGAAGCCTGACTCAATTATATCTCTTTGTACTGTATTAGTGGGAATTTCTGCAGGGTTACACCTCTGATCATGTCCAGTATTTACATAACCTTTCAGCATAGGACTCCGAGTGGTCTAAAGTGCTTGCCTTTACCAAATGCTGCAATGTCATCTTTGTACACAGTCTTGGATTCAGTCTCGGCCAATGTGGGTATGTGAGAAAACTTACCACTGGCTTCCCATTTGTCATTACTTTTTACTGTTTTTTTTTGGTTCTTCCTCTAGTTATACTGGTTGCCATGTATAGCCTATTATGTGCTGATAAATTGCATTACACCCACAACAACAATACTACTACTAACATTTTTGGGGCCCCATGTGGTCTAAAGTGCTCTCTGCTATAGATCACTGCCATCTCACCTCTAAGATTCATCAAATGTGGATATGTGAGAAAGCTTGCCAATAGCTTCTTGTGGGTCAGTGGTTCTTTCCGTAGATTTTGGGTTTCTTCTTCCACCATTAATACTGGCTGCCATCTCACCTCTAAGATTCATCAAATGTGGATATGTGAGAAAGCTTGCCAATAGCTTCTTGTGGGTCAGTGGTTCTTTCTGTAGATTTCCCAGTTTCTTCTTCCACCATTAATACTGGCTGCCATGTATAGCCTATCGTGAGCTGAAAAATGGTGTTAAGCCCCACAACAGCTAACATTTCTGTATAATTTTAAACAAAAAATTTTCCATTGAAATCTTTACTTTCTTCTTCCACCATTAATACTGGCTGCCATGTATAGCCTATCGTGAGCTGAAAAATAGTGTTAAGCCCCACAACAGCTAACATTTCTGTATAATTTTAAACAAAAAATTTTCCATTGAAATCTTTACACATGTGAGGCAGAAAAGAATGCATTTATATATGTACATGAGCAAAAACAAAAGTATATAGTTAAACTTTATTTCAACCTTTTTTGATAGGTTGGTCTTCACTGTGCAATTCCCATCCTTTTAAGAGAGTCCACTCCCATTTTTAGAACATCATCCTTCTCATGAGAAGCAACCTCTTGTACAAGACCATCTGTTTACTGCAATAGGCTTATTTATGGAATTATTGACGTTTATAGTCACACATGAACCATTTAACTTGGTGAATGAAATAGCAAAGCACCTTTATTACCAAACACATGTATGATTTTGGTTAACATTTTGTCAATTTATATTTTAATTTAAAAATTTTTTTTAATGTTTAATGTAAATTCATTTTTCAATTAATGACATACTCAAGAGATTTAGACAAAAAATCTTGCAGAAATTCCCTCGAGACAAGAGACAAAGAATGCGGAATGATTAGGCTTGCCAGTCTAGGCAGGGTACATTATACCACTAGGAATGCCAGTCTAGGCAGGGTACATTATACCACTAGGAATGCCAGTCTAGGCAAGGTACATTATACCACTAGGAAATAAACTGCTGTTTGATTCATGAATGTGTGCATCCCCTCCTATGATTATTCTTTGCCAGTAGAATTCTAAAATTATAAATAATTTGGTTTTCATCATATTTTCTTAAGTTGTGCCTTCTCATTTAGCATCTAATGTATTATAATGAAAAACTTAATATATATGAATCATGTATTCAAATTTGTATGATACAAAATTCAAAGAAGAAAATAAAATATTGATCAAGCATTTTAGTTATTTCTAACTTCTTTTTCTTTTTGCGAGAACACAGTTCTTAAAAAGCGTCAGAAAACATTACAGTTTTAAGTTGATACTAACTAGTTGAGGCTGATTTACCTGTAAAATATTCAAGGTATTTCATTGTCTAAACATATCCAAAAAACAAAAAGAATTATTGGCTGGCATGCATTTTCTGTTGCTACTCTAATTGAACATTTATCAACAAGGGTAAGGCTCCAGCTGGCAGAGTGGTATTAAGAACTCCAGTCACTGCCATCTTATCTCTGTCTCAGCCAAAGTGTGTACTTGAGAAATCTTGCCAGTAGCTTCTCATAGGTCAGTGGTACTTTCTCAACCATTTTTATTGGCTACTATGTAAAGCCTATCTTCTGCTCAAAAATGGTGTAAAACCATAAAACAACAATAACCACCACCTCTGTATGGGTTCGACCAATGTGAGTAATGGGTCTGTAGTTCTTACATGGATTTTCACTCTACCAACTATAAGGGGTGCCATGTATCATGTGCCAAAAACATAAATGGTTGAACCCCTCACATGAAGTAAAGATAATTAAGTAGAATAATGTAAGAATATGCAACCACATGAAATTTATGGGAGGTCATGTAAACCTATTTCTCCATTTGCTCAAACAATTTGTTAAAGGAGACCAGAAATCAATGGTAATATTGAATAACAAAAAAAGCACTATAGAAGAAAACCTTATTTTGAAGTATCATCTGTGAATGTAATACCAACTGGCAGATGCTTGAGTAAAAGACAATGCTGTTTTGTGTTGCTTACAGGTGTAATGGCACATTAAGGATACGCTTACAGGTGTAATGGCACATTAAGAATAAGCTGTGGACAATTTTTTTCGTTTCCAAAAGATAAAGTAGGGTTACATTATTACAAGTGAGATGATTTCAAAGCAACACCATACACACTTGCGCTCATTACATTTCTCAGTACAGGAGTGTTACAAAAGGGATCCTGAAAAAATGGCAGCTCTAGGATATGCAAATGCTATGTTTAGACTAAAAGTTGTTGCTGTTCCAGAAATATCGTGGGATATTTTAAATCCTGGGAAAAGTGTTACGAAAATAGGTAATAAAATCAAGTAAGTGACCATAAATGTAACAATGATTTCCCAGATGTTTTATCTACATCAGCAATGCTAAAAAATTTATAACCTGACACCAACAGGCCTTCTAATTTTAGTTCAGATCCATCTTGTATTTAAAGTGAGGTACCTCCCGGGAATGAGATGTCTTTTCAAAATCTTGACATACATGCCATTACACAGCACAAACTAAATTAAATCACCAATGTCCTAGGTGAAATTGAATCTGATTTTAATTAAATGGAAGCTTTGCTAAAAATAAGTTTCTAAACCCCTGACACTGTTGTGTTTTGAGAAAACACAATTTTCAGAAATCTTTAAAATTTTTTATGAAAACAAATATTTTAAACAAAATAACCAAAAAATCCATTTCAGTCTATGTCTGTTACAAGTAGTATGTATAAATGGTAATCTGTAATGACTGGAATAATACTCCCATAGCAGTTTAAATAGCAGCTATTAAAAGAAAAGAGGTCAGGTATAAAATCAAAGTTTCACATTAACTGGCTGACAAGAGAAATTGCAGAGAGGCGACTATTGACCCCAACCCCTCGACCAAATGTGCTTGTGCCAATGGGATATGACATTTATCCCTAGGATATGCCTTATTATCCCCCTAGGATATGCTCCTTTTTACATATTCTGGTCAGCTGTAACCACCCTGCAAGATATCTAAAATTCTGACTTAAGTACACAAGCAACAAAGCCAGTTTGACTAATTAACACAGGGTTCCCGCAGGTCATGGAATCCTGGAAAAGTTTTGGAATTTAAAAAATAAATTTCAAGGGCCTTGAAAAGTTATGGAATTTGTAAAAACTTTGCAAAGTTTTGTAAAAGTCATGGGATTTATGACAATGGAGTTAAAGAAATTTATTACTTCAAATTTCATAGAGCACAGAGAACCGATTAAATAAAATGATAAAATTACAATCGATAAATGGTTTCAATTCATATAACAAAAGTAAGGTCCCCTGAGGGAAGTATCACATGATTTTCTAGTGTAGTTCTCTAAATAAAAGAAAGCAACTGGAAAGTAATGTGTTTTGTTAATATTGTAAATAGGAACACATACAAAGACTACATAGAATTATTTTCTTTTTTCTTTTGAATACAAATTACATTGAACATTGGATTATGACATGAATTACTACATAAAATCAAAGTGTGCTATCCCAGGTAAATTTAAAATGTACATATTAAAAATATTTGTTGTTAATTTATTTGTTATTATAGATTGAAAGATGTCATTCTTTATGTTCACTTACTTGACAATGCAAGATAGCGCGGTTCTTGAGTTTTATTAAAAAAGGCCCTGGAAAAGTTTTGAAAAAGTCATGGAATTTGTTTTTGTTAAGTCTGCAGGAACCCTGTTAACAATTAATCATTATCTTTGTATTTATCTTGTGAAAAGGACTGCCCTTCAGACATACTTCAAAGTAGCCAAGTTCAACAGAGTGTATGTAAGCACCAGCAACTGATTGGCAAAACAATGATGCCATATATGTATTTTGTTGTAATTTATAATGCCTACGACTTCATTTTGACAGTTCAAATCTGCAGTCACAAGTTACTGTACATATGGCAACTGTTTTTCCAATGTTTTATGTCCCACCTTTTTTTACTTAATTAGATTTGTGGAGGCACATATACTGCATGGTATATTTTATTTTATTCCTTCTTTTAATTTAATCATGGTAACTAATCTTTACATATATGGTAGAGAAATTATCAGCTGTTAACTGGCCGAGTTTCACTGGTGGAAATGGAGATGAAATTTTTTTTGCTGAGGTCCTATTTGGTAAAATATAAATTTTAAGGACCTCAGACTAAGAGTCCCTAAGCTGTAGCTTGTTTAGCTTATGCCTAAATCTAGCACCGATTTCATCACTACAATATTCCCGAATGATAGAATCTCTGGATTTAATGCTAATATATCTATTTATATACAAGTTTTTTTTCTTCTGAGAAATGAAAATTGACAGACATAATGGAATATTCGGGAGTTCTCTGCAAAAAATCAGGAGATATTACTAGATTGAGAGGTAGGTGTGAAAATCAGGGGTTTTTTTTCTTTCTGGGCATGAGAGTTGACAGGTATGAACTGTCCAGGCTTGTGGAATTTCAGTCAGGGCTTGCAAGTTCATTTAAGGCACCAGCCTGGGGCCTGCATGTTATATACACTGTAATTGAACCATAAGAAGGAAGCTTCTTAATGTTTAAATTAATTACTTATGATTTCTGCTTTGCAGATTTATTTGTAGTTTTTTTTGAAAAACTAATGCTTAAGTTAGGACCTCAATGCCTTTTAAACCTCCCAGGCAATGGATATTGTTTCACCAACAATTTGGTTCCTGTTCTAGTCTCTTTGCCCAGAATTCAGTATTCTCTCTTAGTGTTGGATGTGTATTTTCAAAGTATCAGTCCTTAGGTTGTATGTGTATTGGGGGTAGGTAATGAACATGTCATTTACATATAATACAATTGAATCTCATCCTTCTTAAATGAATTTATTGGAATATGGTAAAGTTTTAAACTTTTGCATTGGGCATCATTACTTCATTCTTATCACATTTTTGCACAGCACACAATGTATAAGGACTTATTTTAAAATTACATTTTTTTAAATTTTAAAAAATAAAATATGAGTACCTTCTCACTGTTGTTCTTTTATGCTTTCAGGTCATAAACACATTGTTAACAAACAATTCAACATATATAGTTCTGAACATATCTCGGAAGCAGATTCAACTTTTGAATGAGCAACTGAAATCTGGTCTCCTCCTGTCTGCCTTGCTCACCATGTCCCTGTTTGTATTCGAGACCTGGCTAGTATTGCATCATGGGACCACACGATCAGTCTCATCAAACATGCAATATAATCACCACCTGCCTACCATACTGAATTTATAAACATTATAATTGAATTAAAATTTGTAGAGAATTACATACATAAAACGAAAAATTTTATTTCTGCTCTCCTTTAAGTTTATAATTTTCAGTCAATGACTGCCATTATGACACTTGAAATTATATTAAAATTTCTTGTTTTTGATTCAGGGTGACTGAGTGACCTTTACTAATCACTGCTGTCTCAAGCCTGGTCAGAGTATTTCTAAGTCAGGGGTGTGGCCAATGTGGGTATGTGAGAAAGCTTACCAGTAATTTCCTGTGGGTCGGTGTTTCTTACAGGGATTTTTGGGGTTCTTCCACCACTCATTAGACTGGCTAAAATAAATTGTTTGCTCAAAAATTATGCTAAACCCGTAACTAAAAACATTAATTTTTTATTCTTTTAAATCCAGCCTCTTCCAGAGCTAACCACACTGAAATTCACGTTGGTACTGGTAGAAAAGTTCCTAAATATTTTTGCATTAAACAATAAGTAACATATTTCATCCAATAATCAATGTAAGCTTAAAAAAATATTTTCTGTTAATACAAGTAAATTTATCTAGCTGAAAACTGATGGCAAGTTTATACAAAGTTTATATAAGAGTTACATCCCCTTGTCTATGATGGAAACTTTCCTAACCATATGTTATCTTTTTTCCATAGTACAGTTGTGCACTAGGTTTCTTTTTAGTTCTTACGTTAAATCACACATTTATTATCAAAAAATTAGCAGATTTCATACAAAAATTTAGCTTATTAAAATTTTCTCATTTAAAATAAACACAAATTATAAATTTGGCTAGCAAGTATATATTACTACTTTTGAAACTAATTTAAATATACCCATTTGCTATGAATGTAACTCACAAAAATAATTAATTCCAAATGCATCAGTCTTCACAGCTGAGTAAACCATCCATCTAACTGACTGTTTGCTGCAGTTAATGGCCCAGGGAACATGGCAACATAATGAAGTTGACAAGATTTACAACTGCATCTTAAGAAATAGATTTTTGACATGTCCTACATTGATAATGAGAACTTCATGTAGAACATGCACTGAACAAAAAAGCACTGAACCATATCCAGTATCATCACATCATGTGCTGGAAAATTAGTTGATGCTGAAATCAGAATGGAATGGATATTGTTGACTGATCTACCAGCACACGAGGTTATTCTGGTACCATTTCAATTAAATATAATTACAGTAGTAGCATTGGATATAAATTTGCTGATGTACAAGATTAGCAGATTTCAAATTTATGTAAATAAAGCATATTACTTGGATGTGTTTATTGTCTCATCTTGAATTGTTTGAATCACTTCTTGTCTAAAACTTGTAGATCCTGACAGGACCAAAAAGATTCCATGATGCAAAATAACCCTAATTTGTATTTAGTTTTGTTACTGTGATTTAAGTTTTAATGGTATGAATTTTTGTAGCTTGTCAGAAACTGAAGTTTGTTTTGTATTTAAATATGTGGATTCAAGAAGGGTCTATAATTTTCTGGCTTCTAGGAACTACACAATCCCTCCCCCAGTCTGCACTCAACAAATAATATTACATTCAGAATGTGTTGGTAACAATCTGGTTTCCCAGACTGAAGTTTTCCAAATTATAAATGTGAAACGTTTATCTTTGAAAATTGAGTTTTTAAAAGACAGTTGTAAAAAGCTCAATAAACTGTGATAACCCAGTTTAGAGTAGAACAGTGCAAGATTTTAAATCATGAGAAGCAATGGGGTAGCCTTATTTGTCTTCTATGTATTTTATATGAATGCTATTTTGCAAGGAGTCAACAGTTTTGTATAGCTTTTCATTGTTTACATCTTTTCAACATTGCACACTCTCATCTCTTACTTGTTTTCCTAGAATACTGTGAATATAGACAGAATCTAACAGACCCATTTATGGTATTGGGGTGTGCTAAAATATGTGTTTGTTTGGTTATATAATAAAGTTAAACAATAATATTTATACATATTGTTTTGTAATACTTTTGATCCATTATCCTTCATTTTCCCCACATTATATTCTTCTCTGTTAAAGCAATAACTCCCTATTTTTTGCAAAACTGAACCAAAGTTGTGCAGTTTTGGTGAAATGGTGTTTCACTAAGAGGGATCAGAACACACGTTTGTAAATAACCCCCTGAGACAAATTACACTGCATAAATATTAACTTACAGACAAATTACACTGCATAAATATTAACTTACAAATTACACTGCATAAATATTAACTTACAGACAAATTACACTGCATAAATATTACCCTACAGACAAATTACACTGCATAAATATTACCCTACAGACAAATTACACTGCATAAATATTAACCTACAGACAAATTACACTGCATAAATATTACCCTACAGACAAATTACACTGCATAAATATTACCCTACAGACAAATTACACTGCATAAATATTACCCTACAGACAAATTACACTGCATAAATATTACCCTACAGACAAATTACACTGCATAAATATTACCCTACAGACAAATTACACTGCATAAATATTACCCTACAGACAAATTACACTGCATAAATATTACCCTACAGACAAATTACACTGCATAAATATTACCCTACAGACAAATTACACTGCATACAATTACCCTGCAAATAAATTAGAGACAAATCACCCTGCATGCAAATTAACCTGCAAATTACAAATTACCCTGTATATAAATTGCCCTGCATACAAATTATAAATTACCCTGTATTAAATTGCCCTGCATATAAATTACAAATTACCCTGTATATAAATTGCCCTGCATACAAATTATAAATTACCCTGTATAAAAATTGCCCTGCATACAAATTACCATGTGTACATACATATTCCCTGCATACAAAAGTGCATACTAATGACTTACATTGCATACCTTCACCATATATGAAGGACAAATGGACAAGAGTGATGCAATGTTTTTCTTCATTTTTGGGGGAAAGTGTGCCAGCATCACAACATTGTACTTTCCTCCTACAAGTGGGTGGGTGGGTGGAGAGATAAACCATATATCCACTTCCCTTTAATATGTTCCACATCCTGAAACAGGATATGGGATACAAATGTTGTCACATAGTTATTCCGGTTAAGTTCATATCTTGAAAAGGTATTTTTATCCTGTTGTCATGAACTTGATACAACACTGAAACAACAGGGATACTGTCATGAAATTTGATATATTACTGCATCAACAGTGATACTATCATGAATCTTAAAATATTGCTGCATGAACAGGGATAATGCCATTAAACTTGATATATCACTGCATAAACAGGGATACTGTCATGAGACTTGATGTATCAATTGCATCAACAGGGATACTGTCATGAGACGATGTATCAATTGGATCAACAGGGATACTGTCATGAGACTTGATGTATCAACTGCATCAATATCAATACTGTTATGAGGCTTGATATATCAATTGCATCAACAGGGATACTGTCATGAGACTTGATGTATCAATTGCATCAACAGGGATACTGTCATAGACTTGATGTATCAATTGCATCAACAGGGATACTGTCATGAGACTTGATGTAAAAACTGCATCAATATCAATACTGTTATGAGGCTTGATGTATCAATTGTATCAACAGGGATACTGTCATGAGGCTTGATGTATCAATTGCATCAACAGGGATTCTGTCATAAAACTTTATAAAAATGATGGTGACTAAGATTTTTTCTGGGTTATGGGATTGTGAATAAAAAGCAAAAAATCTGTTTTTTTATGTCAGTTTAATAGAAATAAGACATAAAACATCATACATACAGGGCATCATAATTCCTAAGACCGACTTGCCAGCTAAACTAAAAATTATTGTTAGATATGTAAACTGCTAACTAGTCCAATTTACATACAGAAAAAAATTCTGAATTCTGTGTAAAATACAATATATATTCAATGTGTTACTGAAAAAAATTCTAAATTCTGTTTAAAATATGATTAGCTGTATGTCACAAGAGTGCAGTACAGGTAGCTGTATGTCACAGAATGCAATACAGGTAGCTGTATGTCACGAGTGCGGTACAGCTAGCTGTGTGTCACAAGAGTGTAGTACAGGTATGTCTCAGAGTGCTGTATATCAATGCTATATGCCATAAGTGTGCTGTATATGTAGCTATTTTCTTTCAAATGTTTGCAAAATAATCTCAAATATTACTGCTGTTATTGACAAGTACTTCCAGAAATGTTCTGAGAACTGTAAATACACTGAACATGACCTTATCCTTCCCAAGGTTTTACACAAGGGTTCCATGTGCAAGACTTCTCAGGTAAACTATTCTGAAAGGAAAAAAAACCCAACTGCTTAGTATCAATAATATTTAGAAGTATAAAGAAGACCTTTACTCTATAACACGAATCCATTCACCAACTCAAGCACACCTGGTGTAGCCCATCATGTAGAAATACCACATATTACTCAAACCTGAAACTTTGGTCACAGTCACCTGCAATTGGTATGTAGGTCACAGTCACCTGCAATTGGTCTGTTTCATTTACTATAAGATGCATTCACATACCAATATTCGTGAGTGCAGATGAAATATGCTCCATGATATTTTAAGGATAATGAACATATGGAATCAAGCATAACATTTAGGTTATAATTACCCCGTTTTTTTACAGCCATGTTTCTTACTTGGAGAGGTATCAACAGACTGTTACGTGTATGTAATTAAATTGCTTTTGTGTTAGATTTGAAATTCTTTTTTTATTTCATTTTTGTTTCATTACATTTTATTGTAATGAATATTTTTAACAGATTCTAAATTCTTTTTCAGTAATTACATACTTTCTTTTAGCAAATGCTGTTCAATTAAGATGAAGTGTTACATGAGAATTATTTTTAGTTAACCTAGTTCATCTTGGGCTGGCAATAGCATAGACAGGCAGTTAAAATGATTGGTCAGTATAAGGGCCATACTTTCCTTGCATGATTACCATGTGTAAACAACATTTAATTACTGGTTATTTAGTGGGGACACACAGGCATACATGCTGAATTTCTTATAATAAGAGACAACATGACAATCTTGCGAGACATTTAAATACGCATTCCTAATATTCTTCAGGTAGAGTCATTGTTAAATTTTGAATGAACCAGGTGTTATTTTTATTTGTTGCCAGATTGTTTGTTTTCATCGGATTTTTGGATTTAATAATTTATTCTCCTGCAAACAAAACAAGTTGAAATTCTAATACAAAATTCTGAAAAATATTCATGGAAATTCATTCTGGAATTATTTGGAAACAAAAGCTGTGATTCAAATAAGGAATTGTTGATATTCATACATTGGACCACATCTGACATCATCGCCTTCCATATTTGTATGTTGTTGAGATTCGAACCTGGATTCTAATAGAACTATTTAGTGACAAGACTTGTGTTTTCATTCTTAGGATCAAATTTTGAATTATATTCACAAACTGCAAGTCCTATTTACCAATTTTTACATTGTTTTCAAGGAAAATAAATTATTTTGTTCAAATATACAAAGCTTGTTGGCTATCACTCTTTTCTTTGATACTGACTATGAGCCCTTGTCACATAACAAGACCTATTTTCATTTGTGTATAATAAATGGGGTCAAAGATAGCATGTGTACAACAAAAATAGAAATACAAATGTCACTTGAGCATGAAAATTGTGTCACAATGACCTAGTTTTAATTTGACTGAGTTACTTTTGCCGAGATGTATCCATATACAAATTTTCAATTGAAGGTGAATGATACTGAATATGTAATGAACAGCTGCTGAAGAAAAAAATAGTCACTCGTGTAAAAACTGGTGCACACTGAATTAAGTGTTGGTGTGGATGAGTCGCTGATGTATCCATGTATCAGATTTCATGTGTAAGTGAAACAGGATACATGATGAGATGAAAATACTGAAATCATTTAAGCGTGAAACTGGGACACACTGACCTTGATAAAGTTACTTTCACTGAAATGTGTAATTATCTCACTGGATAATAATAGACATATCATGGTTTTGTTCATAAAAAAAAAGTGTTTAGATTTTCAGACCATATATTTCATCTTTATGCTCTTACTCAAATTTTATTACAGATTTTAGTAGCACTTTCAACGTTGTTTGGAGAACAGAGCTGTGTATGAAAGTATTAGCAATGTCAGTGGGAAAATATTAAAAGTAATTATAAGTTACTGCATTTGTATGGGAAAATTTATTGGATGGATATGCTGCATGATCTTGGGAGTGCAGTATATCTAACGAATTCATATTTTCAGATAAAATGCAGTAACCTTGTTATTATATGCTCATTTTCTTATTTTACCTAAGGCTTAATTATATAAACAAAAATACACTACAAGAAATGAACTGAATTTATGATGCATTCCAAACTAATGCGCAGGTTCATCAATATACAACATTATTAATGCATACATAACTCCGACCAGATAAATTTCAACTTAGTCAAATGGTAGACATCACTTTAGAAAGAAAATGGTGCTTTGGTCTACTTAAAATTGAAATTTATATTCATATTGTGAACGAATGTGCTTTGCCAAAACTTTTCTCTTTAGTCTGGAATGAATAGATTTTGGTACTTTCGTCGATTATACAAAATTTCATGAAAATGAATAAATTTATCTGTGCCAGTTTGAGATAAATAACATCTGATTTCAGCAGTGAGGGAGCAGCGTGCTGACATCTGCAAGTGTTTTTGTTCTGTCATTGAATGTTTGGAATCATAATGTGAGGAAAATATGAAATCTTAAAATTGTAATCATCAAAAAGAAACAATGGAATATAATGTTTATTACATTTTGAGTGCAGTAATGAGGATATAATTGCACTTAGTCAAAATTACAGTACAATTTTGAAATGCGTAATCATGCTTTTGATCCCATGACACGACTCATGTAATTCGGACTGCAGAACTAAGAAAGTACTTTTGAGGAAATTCAGGA
Organism: Potamilus streckersoni; assembly: GCA_016746295.1. Taxonomy (NCBI): domain Eukaryota; kingdom Metazoa; phylum Mollusca; class Bivalvia; order Unionida; family Unionidae; genus Potamilus; species Potamilus streckersoni. The sequence continues at coordinate 88,074 of JAEAOA010002192.1, read as the reverse complement.
TTTAAAACAAAGCATATTTTTATTACCAGCTAAAGAAGACAGTTTATCCCTTGTCACTTGCATGTTATTTGTAGGGACCCAGGGATTTTATGATCTGTCTGGCATCTGTTGCTAGCCTAAATCTGAAACACTGTATCAATGAAGTCAATGTGGAATGTGGCAAAGCAGTTAGTGTGTGGTTGTCCATGAAACATCTGCTTTAGTTCATTTAGAAACAAATTTAATCAATCAAAATGTAAAGCATCTACTACACATGTGCATTTGATTTGTTTACAAAGTTGTTCCTAATACACTACTGGACACATGTGTCAAGCACCTAAGTGCAATACAAAGGAGTTTAATATTATAAAATATTGCATGATTTTGACAATGAAAAGTTAACTGAGATAAAGATGACTATATAATAATAAATAATATTGCATCTGAATGTTTATTCTTGCTCTGGTGGTTTATGCTGACCTGTGATGTGATTTTTATCTCCATATGTTAGTGAGATCACCTCATAATTTTGTGGCTGTTGTGTTTTTCCTATATGCCAAGAACTTGTATTAATAAATGTTTTATTTCTTCTGTTCTGTTCCATAAAGGGTGTGTGTTAAATAGGGTAGGAGATAATGAAGGAGTAATAAATTAACAGATGAAAATATAAGTCACTAAATAATAAAATGAAAGTCTCTGACCTAGTTTTGCTATCAAAAGGAGTTTTAAAAAAATGAACAGCTTAAAAAACAAGTATCTACAAACCAGTTTTCATTTGCAGGTGATATAGAGTCAAATATATTGAGTGCAATTTTCATGTGTAGATGAAATTACGTAATTGTTTTACTAGGTACAGAATACAGTGGCCTCACATAAAATTAAATATCTTACTTAGGTACAGAATACAGTGGCCTTACATCAAATTATGTCTTAGAATTGTTAGCTAGGTACAGAACACAGTGGCCTCACATCAAATTATGTCTTACCTAGGTACATTTATAAAGTGGTCTTACATCAAGTTGTCTTACTTAGGTACAGAATACAATGGCCTCACATCAAATTATATCTTACCTAGGTGCAGAATACAATGGCCTCACATAAAATTATGTTTTACATAGGTACAGAATACAATGGCCTCACATCAAATTATGTCTTACATAGGTACAGAAGACAGTGGCCTCTCATCAAATTATGTCTTATCTAGGTACAGAATACAGTGGCCTCACATCAAATTATGTCTTACCTAGGTACAAAATACAGTGGTCTCATATCAGCCATGAAAAGTGAGTGACCACTAAGTAATACTATTTTATAAAAGTATCTTCAACACATTTTTCACTAAAAGAAAAGCTGAGCATTGCATGTACATAAAAAACCACCCTCAAGCTTTTGGTATAAAACCTCAATATATATTCAATAACAAGCAATATCACTCTGGCCAACTGTAGTTTAGAAAACTACCACATAAAACGATTTAACATTGAGGTTAATGTAGGGTATGGATAGAGAACATATGAACATACAGAAGGATATGCATATAGATACCAAAGTGATCCCTATATTATTTGATCTACAATAGAGTAGTCCAACTACAGGCCTGTGGGCCAATTGTGGCCCTGGGTCATGTTTTTATAGTGGCTCATGATCATACAAAAAGTCATGGCTATAATTTGAGTACAATTACTCTGTGGTGTGTATATATATAATTTGTACTCTACAGAGATTTGAACCTGGTTTCATGGATAACTGCACCCATATCCTCACCTCTAAGTTGCAACTCCTATATCAACATGTATGTATGTATGTATGTATGTATGTATGTATGTATGTATGTATGTATGTATGTATGTATGTATGTATGTATGCATGCATGCATGCATGCATGCATGCATGCATGCATGCATGTATGTATGTATGTAAGTATGCATGCATGCATGTATGTATGTATGTGTGTATGTGTGTATGTATGTATGTATGTATGTATGTATGTATGTATGTATGTATGTATGTATGTATGTATGTATGTATGTCTCATATACATAACATTTTTGGTCCATGTGGCCCGCAGTGTTGTAAATGTTGGACCACCCTGATTTATAGTATTTGACAGTGATTATGTTTCTTGGAGTCAATGTACAGCCATTTCATAATGTATGGTATGACACTATCTTGTTTTGATACAAAATGACCTCTTTAAACAAAAATGAGGAATTCTTTGCTTAACTTTCTCTTACAAATAAATTTTAGGAGACTTTTAAAAATATAATGCAACAAGTGTCATATAACCTTTAAGTATCTGGAAATATCTTGAAGAAAAAAAATCTCATTAAAAAATGTGTAATTATATAGGTCTGAAATTGTATATATTATATAGTCAAAACTGTCAAGGTGAAGCAATAATATCTCTTTACTTTAAACTCTTGCACAAAACTGGAGCACACCCACTCTGACCACTTTACAGATACCGCACAGAGAAATAGTGAACACTTAGGGAGTGTATCTTCACAGGCTTTAAGTCTCTAGTAATTTGATCATTTCATCATGTTTAAACTGAAATAACAAGAATGACCACAATAATAAAAAATAACCTGCCATGCAATATTAATAACACTCACACATATAATAATAATTAATAAAATACAAGTGTTCACATATCTTAATATTAATAACACTGTGTTCAACACATATCAATAACACATACTACTGAACAAGTAAACATACAGGCATGGTGCACATAAAACAATCAACAAAGAGATCCAACAATACTATCTTGGAGCAGAATGTCAATTGAGTCCACAAACTAGAAACAAACCACACAAACAGTGATCAAAACTAATGCTACAAATATGTGATAAATAGATTTATAGACAGTTTTATATCAACATGTGACAAAGACATTTATTGGCAGTTTTATACCAACATGTGACAAAGACATTCATTGGCAGGTTTATACCAATATGTAAGACATACATTTATTGGCAGTTTTATACCAACATGTGACAAAGACATTCATTGGCAGGTTTATACCAACATGTGACAAAGACATTCATTGGCAGGTTTATACCAACATGTGGCAAATATATTTATAGTTTTATACCAAAATATGATAAATACATATATTGGCATTTCTATACCAACATGTGACATACATTCTTAAACAAACTCCTAGATGGATGGTTAGAAATAACAGAGTTCTTGCATATGAAGAACCAATGCAGAACAATGATTGTACTGCAGTGAAAGCTTAACTTTAAACAACTGGTAGATAGGTAGCCACCTAGCAGTGGTAAGGGAGGTAATAGATAAGAGTTTTTTCCCTTGGTTTATATGGCATTTAGGACAGAGATAGAATGAGCTGTTTTGAAAGTAGTTGTCTGTAGTAAAACATTAAGTACAAATCTAATTTAATATCCTGTTTTCTGAACATAGAAAAATTGATACTGGAATGATCTACAAGACTGCCAAATAAAAATGGAATGCATATTTAGGTTAATTTGTGTAAACTTACTTTTAAAATGTGCCATATTATCATGAAAAAAAGTATGTACATCCGAGTTACATGGTTTTTACAACCCAAGTTCATGGACATATCAATTAGTACTGTAAGAATCATTTTTATTTGAGGCATTTGTTACAACCCAAGTTCATGGACATATCAATTAGTGCTGTAAACATCATTTATATTTGAGGCATTTGTTACAACCCAAGTTCATGGACATATCAATTAGTGCTGTATATATCATTAACATCTGAAGTATTTGTTACAATCCAAGTTCATGGACATATCAATTAGTGCTGCAAACATTATTTATATTTGAGGCATTTGTTACAATCCAAGTTCATGGACATATCAATTAGTGCTGTAAACATTATTTATATTTGAGGCATTTGTTACAACCCAAGTTCATGGACATATCAATTAGTGCTGTAAACATCATTTATATTTGAGGTATAAAAAAATTCATGGACATATCAATTAGTGCTGTAAACATCATTTATATTTGAGGTATAAAACTTTAACATTGTTCACGTTGCTGCTGCAATTGCTGATGATGCCAGAAAAGTGACTGATTCAAAATTCTGCAGGTGAGACAAAATTCTAATCATCACTGTGTGCAATCTATTGACCTAGCATGACATGACCAGGGCAATGGCTGCACTTTGGCTAGTAGGTCACCTGCACCAAACGTTGTGTCAATTGCATCTCACTACTACATAGTAACAGACCATGTGACATCAATTTATTATAGTGTAAACTTTAGTGGTCTAAACCAGTTGGTAATGGCTGCATCACAAAAGGCCTCACTACAATTTGATTGGCATTGCTTAAACACAAGAATTTGTTCTGTTCTGGTATACAAAAGTTGAGGGATACTGAGGCTAATGACGACAATTCATTCAACGTAGTGTGAAATAAATTTGATTGAAATACAATAATCCTGCAGAATCCAAAGTCAGGATGACATAAATCAAACTTAATCAAGGTCTCTTTAATATAAAGTCCACAAATCCTTGTAAAACAATGATGTACCCAAGTATGGATAATCAAGGGAAATAACTTATGAAAATGATGTTGAGAAATGATGGAATTCAAACTTATTCGAGGTCTTATTAATATGAAACTGCCTGGTACTTTTGGTTTAAATCCAACTTTTCTAAAATAATACTGCAAATACCCCACAACTCTAGTAAATGATGTCATGAAATGTTTGGTGTTTCAAGACATGCAAGCTGTCATTTATATATAGCGGCAACCCAACTTTTGCTCAAATCCATTAAATCTTTAAAGTTATATTGACCAAACTATTATAAATGATAACAAATATCAAGGGGCATAACAATATTATCAACAACATCATGAAATGCTGTTAAGATAAAGATGCTTGTCAAATTTGCTTAAAATCCAATTCTTTTCTTTAAAGTTATCTTGCTGAAAGAATATTATTGATAGAAGAATCAGACGAGATTGATGTATAACTGAACTGCTAATTTGTCAATTAAGGCCTCAACCAGAATGACACCAACAGGGACAAATCTCATCTGTTCCAGCAGATTTCCTAACCTGAAAAGAAGTCAGATAAGGCCACCTTGTCTACGTTACTGATCTTTTTTGTGAGGAAACTTTTACCACTCTATGGAACTCACTATAATTTGTATTCATTCATTATGACAATACTTAAGCATTTACAACATAAAACCGATTCAATATCTAACCATTTATCTTCGTACTTCAATTACCGATTCAACTTTCACCTGATTTCATCCAAGAATTATAAAGTTATTCTGCAAACATAAGCACTATATCTTGTCTCTGCCCTTGAAGTTATTTAGTTATATAAAGGATAATTTTACATACCAAATTTGTTTATTAACCTGAAATATATTCTCAAAATATATATATAATTACCCACCACAGCACTGAAAACTAAGCTAACCAAAATAGTCCAACAGCAAACATAGACCCGGTTCTACCATTGCATAATACACTGGCAGATCAGGTTCTATGGTGTTTGTTCTACTGATTACATCTATCAAGCTGCACAAACATAGACTTATAAGCAAGTACATATGGCAGGCAGACAGTCACACAGACGGACATGGGTAAAATTAAATGTACTACTAAAAATCATTCTTCAGCAATAAGTTTACCAGTAGCTTCATATCCTCTTCAGAAATAGACCAATCAAACACCTTGGCATTTTCCTCTATTCTCTTGGGATTGGCAGATTTTGGAATGACGATAAACCCATGCTGCACACACCAGCGGATCAACACCTGGGCTTCAGTCTTATTATATCTTGCAAAAACAGAAATGAAATTTATCACAAAATATATAAAGATGAAAGTAAACATGTATTTTCTTTTATCATCTGTTCTCCATCTGTGCTGTCTTAACACAGCCTATCAAATACTTTGATAGTGGAAAAAAAATATTTTATCTCTCAACATGACATCAGGTATCATATAACAAACATTTCAGAAGACTGGTACTCTACCTGATCATGCAGCTTGGTAATTGTATTTTTACAGGCATTTGTCCAATTTTGTGAATCACATAGGCTACAAAGCTTTCTGTCCACCTTTTATGTAATTTTTAGAGTGTAATTAAAAGTCCAGTGTTATTAATCATTGTACATCTTTTCAAATAGAAAAATCTTCCTTCTGAAGAAAATATTATGCCAGTCAAAGTGAAGTAAGTTTTGAGATGTAAGCCATGCAAAACAAAAAAGAACTAATAAGAATACTATGCATGGCACATACCTACCATTTCTTTAATAGTATTCTATGTTGACAACTAACATTTTGTGCAGAAACAATTTAGCTTCTATCTGTTCCAGTGACCTTAACCTTTGACCTTAAGACCATAAAATCAGTAGGCTTTTTCCTTACAGCAAGTGCAAGCCATCCAAAAAATTTGGACCTGGTTTGTGAAGTAGAACTAAGGTCACTGTGTGGAAACCATTGTCTTATTTCAATAATGGTGGTCTTGGTCTTGACCATGCTCCAAAATCAACAGGGTTCTTCCTTACCTCATGTGTTCATTCACAAAGTTTGGTAATTGTACATGATGGATAGTGCAATTTATTAGTTGTCACAGTAGATCAATGTGTGTTAGATCACTATTACATGCTTAACTTTTTATTGCAAACAAAGTTATAACCTACATCCTGGTCATCTTATTTGGCTTTTGTAATTAGGATCAGATAATTCAAATTAATCATTTCTCTCTCAATATCAGTCATGTGAGATCAATGATCAGTGTTTAGTTGCTTTCAATACATTTACAAATTTTCAGACATCTTTGCAAGATGCCCCACCATCAACTCCCCTTAAAAGCCAGATGTTTAGTTTCCAGAGACTGTAAATTTAATCTGCGTTGGTAGCCATTGTAAATAAAAATAAATTCAAAAAGGAAACTTTCGTGAGAGGCCAACTTTATAGGACCAAACAAAAGCCCGTTTTTTTTCTTTTTTTGACCATGACATTAAAGCCTGCCGGCAAGATCAACTAATTGTTGAATAAAGTGCATGTTGTAACTGGCCACTTTTCGACCTAATTGATAAGGTGGTAAATTTAAAGCCTGGAAGTATGATCAACTAATTGTTGAACAAAAAATGGGTAGGAACTGGCAGCTTGTCGACATAAATATTAAGACAATAAAGGATTGTTCAAGTTGGGACCAAGGGATTCTGTCGACATATACGATTATTTTTTATCTCGACATCAACATAAGCATGACAATTTTGGTAGTAATAGAACATGGGACTTTGCTTTTTGTGGAGATAGGCTACTTGTCGACATAAGTGATGTCGACATAAGTGGGTAGAACTGCAGTGAACTTTTCTTTCTCATATTATTCTAACATTAGTTGCTTCTTTACTTCTGTATTTCAGATTGGATAAATTTTCATTATTTTGAAATACCATACATTCAACATTTACTTCCTGTCCTCTAGAGGATTTGTTTGCAATTCCCAGTTGTATAAATATAAATATAGACAGAAAGACATTTTCCTGTCTTTCTAGGAGGGCTCGATTCAAAGGTAACAAGAGAAAAACATCCTAATATTGTGATCAGGTAATCTATTTAACAGAAATTACATATTTTTGGTCGGTTATAAAAAAAGTTGTAAATTGGAGGAGTGGGTTTTTTTGTATCCATAGAAAGAATGTACTTATTAGGGTCTGTAAACCTGTGATGTGCAGCATACAGAAAATTCACATAAATTTTATTGTGAATAATAGTAAATTCACAGCAATTTTAATAAAAAAACACCAATAATACCAGACTAACATGCAGCAAAACCCATGATGAAAAAACTAAAACTTTCATGTCTCTTCTGTATTTCAAAGAGTTTTCAGTTACCATGTTAGAACAACAATGCTGAATTCATTTGTACCCTCCAATACAGAATATTTTTCACAATATGTGTGCATAAGTTTATTATTTTGCACCTTATGAAGACAAAGATAAAAGTATTTTATTACTTTTGGGCTAGCTTGACCAAATTTTTGTCACCAAATCGATGTCCTTTTGCCAATGGAGAGTATGCCATCAGATGGATTCCCTTCTGTCGACAATAAGCAACAATATCTTCCTTCCTCTGCCAGGGGTGGAGCTCTATTTGATTGACAGATGGGAGGGGTAGACCAGCTTCCTCCAATCCTTTTAAATGTTGGACGCCAAAGTTAGACACACCCACTGACCTGAAAAATTGACAAGATTGGTGATGAAGTAGAAGCTCTACTTAATTAACCAATGGGAGTGAGGGCAGGCAATAATAACAAGTAGCAGCTGTACTGGATTTAGAACTTGATGATTTAGGACTGAAGTATTTTGCAGTGATTGTTCTATAGGTATCACACTTAAGGCAGGTGTATTCTGTAGTGATTATTCTGTGTGGTATCACTTAAGGCAGGTGAATTCTGTAGTGATTATTCTGTGGGTATCACTTAAGGCAGGTGTATTCTGTAGTGATTATTCTGTGGGTATCACACTTAAGGCAGGTGTATTCTGTAGTGATTATTCTGTGGGTATCACACTTAAGGCAGGTGTATTCTGTAGTGATTGTTCTGTGGGTATCACACTTAAGGCAGGTATATTCTGTAGTGATTGTTCTGTGGGTATCACACTTAAGGCAGGTGTATTCTGTAGTGATTGTTCTGTGGGTATCACACTTAAGGTAGGTGTATTCTGTAGTTATTATTCTGTGGGTATCACACTTAAGGCAGGTGTATTCTGTAGTGATTGTTCTGTGGGTATCACACTTAAGGCAGGTGTATTCTGTAGTGATTGTTCTGTGGGTATCACACTTAAGGCAGGTGTATTCTGTAGTGATTGTTCTGTGGGTATCACACTTAAGGCAGGTGTATTCTGTAGTGATTGTTCTGTGGGTATCACACTTAAGGCAGGTGTATTCTGTAGTGATTGTTCTGTGGGTATCACACTTAAGGCAGGTGTATTCTGTAGTGATTGTTCTGTGGGTATCACACTTAAGGCAGGTGTATTCTGTAGTGATTGTTCTGTGGGTATTACACTTAAGGCAGGTGTATTATGTAGTGATTATTCTGTGGGTATCAAACTTAAGGCATGTGTATTCTGTAGTGATTATTCTGTGGGTATCACACTTAAGGCAGGTATATTCTGTAGTGATTATTCTGTGGGTATCACACTTAAGGCAGATGTATTCTGCAGTGATTGTTCTGTGGGTATCACACTTAAGGCAGATGTATTCTGTAGTGATTATTCTGTGGGTATCACACTTAAGGCAGATGTATTCTGCAGTGATTGTTTTGTGGGTATTACACTTATGAATGGTGAGTGTAATTTGGATTTTTTACATAGCTTTAATGATTTTTCAGTCATAACATTATGATGTCTGCAGTGTGGTAGTCTATACTGATTTCTAGTACTGGTGCATCATGTTCACATAAGACTGGTGTATTTTGCAATGATTACAATGGTTATTAGACTTAAGGCAGGTGTATTTTGCAGTGATTATACTGTTGGTATCCCACTTAAGGCAGGTGTATTTTGCAATGATTACAATGTGTATTAGACTTAAGGTAGGTGTATTTTGCAGTTATTACAATGGGTATTAGACTTAAGACTGGTGTATTTTGCAATGATTACAATGGTTATTAGACTTAAGGCAGGTGTATTTTGCAGTGATTATACTGTTGGTATCCCACTTAAGGCAGGTGTATTTTGCAATGATTACAATGTGTATTAGACTTAAGGCAGGTGTATTTTGCAGTGATTATACTGTTGGTATCCCACATAAGACTGGTGTATTTTGCAATGATTACAATGGGTATTAGACTTAAGGCAGGTGTATTTTGCAGTGATTATACTGTTGGTATCCCACTTAAGGCAGGTGTATTTTGCAATGATTACAATGTGTATTAGACTTAAGGCAGGTGTATTTTGCAGTGATTACAATGGGTATTAGACTTAAGGCAGGTGTATTTTGCAGTGATTACAATGGGTATTAGACTTAAGGCAGGTGTATTTTGCAATGATTACAATGGGTATTAGACTTAAGGCAGGTGTATTTTGCAGTGATTACAATGGGTATTAGACTTAAGGCAGGTGTATTTTGCAGTGATTATTCTTTGGGTATCTCACTTAAGACAGGTGTATTTTGCAGTGATTATACTGTTGGTATCCCACTTAAGACTGGTGTATTTTGCAGTGATTGTTCTGTTGTTATTACACTTAAGACTGGTGTATTTTGCAGTGATTGTTCTGTTGGTATAACACTTAAGACAGGTGTATTTTGCAGTGATTATACTGTTGGTATCCCACTTAAGACTGGTGTATTTTGCAGTGATTGTTCTGTTGTTATTACACTTAAAACTGGTGTATTTTGCAGTGATTGTACTGTTGGTATAACACTTAAGACATGTATTTTGCAGTGATTGTTCTGTTGGTATCCCACTTAAGACTGGTGTATTTTGCAGCGATTGTTCTGTTGGTATCCCACTTAAGACTGGTGTATTTTGCAGTGATTGTTCTGTTGGTATTACACTTAAGACTGGTGTATTTTGCAGTTATTGTACTGTTGGTATAACACTTAAGACGTGTATTTTGCAGTGATTGTTCTGTTGGTATCCCACTTAAGACTGGTGTATTTTGCAGTGATTGTTTTACCTTTGCATATAGTTTGCTCTTTAAGCAATCTTCTTCATTATGTATGTCAATTTTTGTAAGACCAATACTTATTGTGCAGTGTGAAATGCCTTCACTAAGTTTCACATATGGTGACAAATACAAAATACTTTTGAAAGTGACACAAAATTTTATTGACTGGCAAAAGTTGTTGGCAACAAATTTTTATAAACTAATTTTTTAATTTTTCACTGATATAAGCAACTTGGGCCACTTAATACCTGTTTTTGCTATCTGTGGCAGTCAGTGGATCATGTCAGTAGATGATGAATAAGACATTATTGAAACATGACTGCAGCTAATTGCAAGTTGTTAGTTTTGAGAAGCAATTAAATCTGATTAGTAGTAAATAAGGAAAGACCAGGGGATATACTCTATTCTGGAACATGTTCACAAAATGATTCAATGTCATTTGCACATGTTGTTAATTTATGTTTGCTGCAAACTGTGAGTGAGACACACTTGGGACTGCTTAGTGTTTTAGGGATTATTTCCTTAGATAACACGTTTTTGTTGTCTGAATTTAACCGAGTAACACAGGATGCCACTACAAGTATGCCAGTTGTCTGTACTGTAAAGGGCCTGAGTCACTTATATCAATGGAAAATTAAAAAATTTACTTTTTAAAACAAGTCTGTGTCAAGCACAAAGAATATGGCTAATCCTGCTCTGAAAAACAATTATTTTATATCCAGCTTAGATAACACATTTTTGTGGTCTGAACTTAACACAGGATGCCACTATAAGGATGCCAGTTGTCGAAACTGCAAAGAGCATGAGTCGCTGATATCAATGAAAAATTAAAAACTTTACTTTATAAAACAAGTCTGTATCAAGCACAAAGAACATGGCTAATCTAGCTCTGAAAAAACAAAGATTTATATCCAGCTGCGCCTGAATCAGCTACCAGGTAACTTGTTGCCCCTATTTGTGCTGCAGACTGTGAAAGGGGGTCCCAGAATCTATCAAACAAACTTATGAAATTTTATGGGTGTGTCTACTCTGACAAATTTAATGAGAATTTCTATCAATGGGTCCAGTGTTGAGAATTTTGTATTACTGTTTATGTTTTTGTCTAAGTATATAAATGACTGGTGACCTGACTCAGACAAATGTAAAGTACATCCCTCACTATAAAATCCCTAATTATAATGATCTCCCTATTATATCATATATATGATGAAATGGTTCTCTCAATATAACATACTTCAGTATACCATCATCCCTCTTATACAAAGGGCATGTTAATAAATCTGATTAAATTGGTCTCTCAAGTCCAACAGTATACCACCATTCCCTTTTTTTATCTGGGTATAATCACAAATCTGATAAAGATGCATCCTCAATATAAAGTACACAGCAGTCTCCCTATACAATGGGTATAATCACAAATCTGATTAAGATGCATCCTCAATATAAAGTACACAGCAGTCTCCCTATACAATGGGTATAATCACAAATCTGATTAAGATGCATCCTCAATATAAAGTACACAGCAGTCTCCCTATACAATGGGTATAATCATGAATTTGATTAAAATGGTCCCACACAATAAACCCATCCATTATATCACTCTCCCTCTTTTGCCATGATATGATCATGAATCTGATTGGGTTAAGTGGTTTTACACTTAGTTTCTTTCACTTCAATATAAACCTTTTAAAATGTGATTTCACATCCTTAAAAATCTTAGATTAGTTTACATGTGTGCTATTATACAGCAATGTTAGAAAATACATTCCTCACTTAAAACACAGGTTACTTTTATAGCTCTGATTAATAGGGCTATAAAGAGAGTGTTTTATTGATATTTGGAATGAGCAAGACATTCAATAACTTTTTTCAGGCTTATTCTTTGCTCTATGGTTTCTGATCAAACTTTTTGGCTCCTACCTTATTAATCCCTGCCCTTTAAGGTCCAGCATGGTCTTGTAGGTTTCCACAATTTTGTTTCCATTGGGACTGTGAATCAGGTACATATCCACATAGTCCAAACCTAGTCTGAAAAAAACCCAAAAAAACAAGGCTTGTGTGGATAACATTGCACATGTATTTCAAATCTTGCTAATTATTGTACACTTCAACATGGTCCAGTCCCAGCCTTAACTAACCAATCATCAACACCAAATCAATACCTTTCAACACAGTCCACTCCAAGCCTTGACAAAAGAAATATGATCATTATACTAATCATTATACATGCTGACACAATACAGTCTCAGCCTGAACTAAAAAAAGATACATTGTATAAAGTCTGTATATACAGTAAACAAACCTGTAAAACTATCCTCTGGTCAGTTTTTATAGCTGATTATCATGGAGTCATTAAATATCTAAGTAGGAGATAAAAAAAAACAAACTACACTTTGCTGATTGCCTAACTGGCTGAGATACCATGTCAAGAAAGCAAATTTTTAAGTAAATTATGTATTCCAATAATACATTACCCAATCACATGACTTTAGGAATATTAGCCTTCTACTGCATGAATCCAGCCCTGCTAAAAGAAGAAAATTTTCTTTTATCTGTCACTCTCAGTAGTCAAAGGGCAACAACTCTTGCTCATTACCTCCCCTAGGCACTGCCAGGTCTTGTCAGTTTTTAGCTGAGCTTGATTCTAATGAGGATGTTCACATGACAGGATGTTGGGAAAGTTTTTAAATAATGTGATTGGGTAAGTATTCTCAGAAAAATATAACTTACTTAAAAAATTTGCTTTCTCTGCTGAAGATGTTCTGCAATCACATTAAGTAGGAAAATAAGCAATAGGAAGGGGATGCTGAGCATATGACATCTTCCTCTGGTATCATATTTGGGAAGAATCACTGGATTCCCCCATGTGAATGTTAACCCATTTTCCTAATTATATAAGCAACACAGCCTGCAGCCATTTGATATGTGACCCTAAGATGAATATTGAAATTTTTTTACCTACAAAATTTCACAAGCAAATCAAGCACAGCTAATAGGCTTTGTTGCCTGATATACCAGTAGTTTGGTTTAGTGGCCATCTGTGCTGCCATATAGATTCAAGGTTTATCAAGGCCAACTCTACATGCGAAATAACAGGGAAAGTATTCAGAAGAGAAATTTGAATACTGCTTTAACAAAGCTATTTAGGTTAATTGGCATAAGTATACTTGTCATACTTTGTGTGCATGGGTGATTTATATTTTTTTATGTAGTTTTAACAATTTTTCAGTCATATCTCTACCAATTTTGCAGAGTGACATATTATAGTGATATCTAGCACTGAGGCATTATGACGCAGACATGTGGCATGATGTCTCACCCAGTCACAAGGCTGACCAGTCCTAACACTAACCTCTTAATGCTGAGCGCCAAGCGAGGCAGCTGTTAGTACCATTTTAAAAGTCTTTGGTATGACTCTGCTGTGGTTCAAACCCATGACCTCCCACATCCATGGCAGACACTCTAACCACTAGGCCAGAAGAACAGTCTGTAATACTTAGTGCAACAACCCAATTCATTTGAATTACCATATATACAATCCTACTGATACATGTTAAAGAACAAAAATTATTATACATCAGTGCATTGAATGTGAAAATACTTAAGCCACCATTATTATAGATTACTGGCAAGTCTGTCATCAAAGACAATATTTCTTTGAAGATTTTATTCCAATATATATGTATTTCAGTAGCTGAAATAGTGTACAAGTATGGTTCATTTTTAAGGCAAAGTGATTTAGGAAACGATGAGTCATTTGCAAAATGAGTCAAGTCCAGCAAAAATAAATTCAGACCTCCTGGTTGGAGTTTGACTTTGTGAAACACAGCAGAAGGGGAGCATTTTATTTTTCTACACATATATCAAAATGATTCATTCTGAAGTATACAACATCCATCAAAATAGGAATGTCACTCTCTCACAGCAAATGCTGATGCAGAAAGATCATTTTTAATGCCAAAAATTCAAAACATTTTCAGGAAAGTTTGAATAACATTATCCAGTATGGATTTAAAAATGAACACAAATGACATCTTTATTTACCTTCAATCCTCAACTCACCCAATTAACTAATGACAGCAGAAAAGACTAATTAAGAAATATCCGACTGCCCAATGGATTCTGAAGACAAAATTTGATATATTGTTTTTAATTAATGTCTGTGTATTAGTAATTTTATGGGTCTGGTGATGATGCTTGACAGCATTTAATCTAGCAGCTACTTTTGTAAGCATATTAAATTTTTTTCTTTTTCAAAAATTCAAATATCCAACAACTGTAATGAAAAATGAATATGACATTGTATTTATAGGTCATACCCCACCAGGACCTCAAAACACAATCTAAATCTGAATCCCCACAAACATTATTTAGGAATATGGCTGGTACACACCTGGACTTTTTTAAGCGAGTATATATGGTAGAAATCATGTCACTATGAGTGAGAATTTACTATGTTCATTGACATATAACTTAATTTTCTAACATCTATCAATAACAAAGAAAAAACTTTACTTCTTGTAACTGGTTTTGAAGTGACTCTGGCAGTTCTTGGCACCATTATCCCACAGCTTTGTCACCAGAAAGATGTCTTTCCGAGCAACATCTGATTTCCTGATGGCAGTGCCACAGTCCTCTTCATTTCTATCAGAAAAGAAAATACAGTACAGCCTCTATGTCTATGTAAATGTCGATTTTACAGCCAGATGATAGGTACAGAAAAAAGCATTCAATAGAAATGACACACAACGTAACACAACATTTAAGCCATATGAACGTAACACATTTAAGCCATATCAACGTAACACATTTAAGCCATATGATAGGTACAGAAAAAAGCATTCAATAAAGATGACATACAAAGTAACACATTTAAGCCATATGATAGGTACAGAAAAAAGCATTCAATAAAGATGACACACAACGTAACACATTTAAGCCATATGATAGGTAAGATGACATACAAAGTAACACATTTAAGCCATATGATAGGTACAGAAAAAAGCATTCAATAAAGATGACATACAAAGTAACACATTTAAGCCATATGATAGGTACAGAAAAAAGCATTCAATAAAGATGACATACAAAGTAACACATTTAAGCCATATGATAGGTACAGAAAAAAGCATTCAATAAAGATGACATACAAAGTAAAACATTTAAGCCATATGATAGGTACAGAAAAAAGCATTCAATAGAAATGACACACAATGTAACACATTTAAGCCATATGATAGGTACAGAAAAAAGCATTCAATAGAGATGACACATTTAAGCCATATGATAGGTACAGAAAAAAGCATTCAATAGAGATGACACACAACGTAACACATTTAAGCCATATGATAGGTACAGAAAAAGCATTCAATAGAGATGACACACAATGTAACACATTTAAGCCATATGATAGGTACAGAAAAAAGCATTCAATAGAGATGACACACAAAGTAACACATTTAAGCCATATGATAGGTACAGAAAAAAGCATTCAATAGAGATGACACACAAAGAACACATTTAAGCCATATGATAGGTACAGAAAAAAAGCATTCAATAGAGATGACACACAAAGTAACACATTTAAGCCATATGATAGGTACAGAAAAAAGCATTCAATAGAGATGACACACAAAGTAACACATTTAAGCCATATGATAGGTACAGAAAAAAGCATTCAATAGAGATGACACACAAAGTAACACATTTAAGCCATATGATAGGTACAGAAAAAAGCATTCAATAGATATGACACACAAAGTAACACATTTAAGCCATATGATAGGTACAGAAAAAAGCATTCAATAGAGATGACACACAAAGTAACACATTTAAGCCATATGATAGATACAGAAAAAAGCATTCAATAGAGATGACACACAAAGTAACTCATTTAAGCCATACGATAGGTACAGAAAAAAGCATTCAATAGAGGTGACACAACGTAACACATTTAAGCCATACGATAGGTACAGAAAAAAGCATTCAATAGAGATGACACACAACGTAACACATTTAAGCCATACGATAGGTACAGAAAAAAGCATTCAATAGAGATGACACACAAAGTAACACATTTAAGCCATATGATAGGTACAGAAAAAAGCATTCAATAAAAATGACATACAAAGTAACACATTTAAGCCATATGATAGGTACAGAAAAAAGCATTCAATAGAAATGACACACAATGTAACACATTTAAGCCGTATGATAGGTACAGAAAAAAGCATTCAATAGAGATGACACACAACGTAACACATTTAAGCCATATGATAGGTACAGAAAAAAGCATTCAATAGATATGACACACAAAGTAACACATTTAAGCCATATGATAGGTACAGAAAAAAGCAGTCAATAGAGATGACACACAAAGTAACACATTTAAGCCATACGATAGGTACAGAAAAAAGCATTCAATAGAGATGACACACAAAGTAACACATTTAAGCCATATGATAGGTACAGAAAAAAGCATTCAATAAAAATGACATACAAAGTAACACATTTAAGCCATATGATAGGTACAGAAAAAAGCATTCAATAGAGATGACACACAACGTAACTCATTTAAGCCATACGATAGGTACAGAAAAAAGCATTCAATAGAGATGACACACAACGTAACTCATTTAAGCCATACGCTAGGTACAGAAAAAAGCATTCAATAGAGATGACACACAACGTAACACATTTAAGCCATACGATAGGTACAGAAAAAAGCATTCAATATAGATGACACACAAAGTAACACATTTAAGCCATATGATAGGTACAGAAAAAAGCATTCAATAAAAATGACATACAAAGTAACACATTTAAGCCATATGATAGGTACAGAAAAAAGCATTCAATAGAGATGACACACAAAGTAACACATTTAAGCCATATGATAGGTACAGAAAAAAGCATTCAATAGATATGACACACAAAGTAACACATTTAAGCCATATGATAGGTACAGAAAAAAGCATTCAATAGAGATGACACACAAAGTAACACATTTAAGCCATATGATAGATACAGAAAAAAGCATTCAATAGAGATGACACACAACGCAACTCATTTAAGCCATACGATAGGTACAGAAAAAAGCATTCAATAGAGGTGACACAACGTAACACATTTAAGCCATATGATAGGTACAGAAAAAAGCATTCAATAGAGATGACACACAATGTAACACATTTAAGCCATACGATAGGTACAGAAAAAAGCATTCAATAGAGATGACACACAAAGTAACACATTTAAGCCATATGATAGGTACAGAAAAAAGCATTCAATAAAAATGACATACAAAGTAACACATTTAAGCCATATGATAGGTACAGAAAAAAGCATTCAATAGAGATGACACACAACGTAACACATTTAAGCCATATGATAGGTACAGAAAAAAGCATTCAATAGAGATGACACACAACGTAACACATTTAAGCCATATGATAGGTACAGAAAAAAGCATTCAATAGATATGACACACAAAGTAACACATTTAAGCCATATGATAGGTACAGAAAAAAGCATTCAATAGAGATGACACACAAAGTAACACATTTAAGCCATATGATAGATACAGAAAAAAGCATTCAATAGAGATGACACACAACGTAACTCATTTAAGCCATACGATAGGTACAGAAAAAAGCATTCAATAGAGGTGACACAACGTAACACATTTAAGCCATATGATAGGTACAGAAAAAAGCATTCAATAGAGATGACACACAACGTAACACATTTAAGCCATATGATAGGTACAGAAAAAAGCATTCAATAGAGATGACACACAAAGTAACACATTTAAGCCATATGATAGGTACAGAAAAAAGCATTCAATAAAAATGACATACAAAGTAACACATTTAAGCCATATGATAGGTACAGAAAAAAGCATTCAATAGAGGTGACACACAAAGTAACACATTTAAGCCATATGATAGGTACAGAAAAAAGCATTCAATAAAGATGACATACAAAGTAACACATTTAAGCCATATGATAGGTACAGAAAAAAGCATTCAATAGAGATGACACACAAAGTAACACATTTTAGCCATATGATAGGTACAGAAAAAAGCATTCAATAGAGATGACACACAAAGTAACACATTTAAGCCATATGATAGGTACAGAAAAAAGCATTCAATAAAGATGACATACAAAGTAACACATTTAAGCCATATGATAGGTACAGAAAAAAGCATTCAATAGAGATGACACACAAAGTAACACATTTAAGCCATATGATAGGTACAGAAGAAAGCATTCAATAGAGATGACATACAAAGTAACACATTTGAGAGATCAATAGTATGACAACATTGCCAAACTGGATGAAACAGAGCTGCATCACATGACTCAGTCAAATGTAGCACATGACCAGAAACTGTCATTCATGCTGGATAAAGTACTGTGTTATTCAATCACAGCTATGAACATAAATTACATTCTTTTTTTTACTTTGAACTTCATGACTATAAAAAATAATAATTTTAAACACTATTCAACAAAGCAAGATCTTCAATTTGACAGGTGTCAGGATGGCAGATCTTCAATTTGACAGGTGTCAGGATGGCAGATCTTCAATTTGACAGGTGTCAGGATGGCAGATCTTCAATTTGACAGGTGTCAAATTGATTCTCCAACTGCTTCCTTATCCTGTAGACACATTTCTAAAAAAAAGCAGATTAAATACACATATTTGCAAATGACCCCATCAAAACTAATAATTAATTTGTCAAGTATCAAAGAGAATCCCCACTTTACACTGAAAACATCAAAAACAACCCTCAATTTACACTGACAATATCTGAGAATCTCCACATTACATTGTCAGAATCACTAACAGTAATGCTATGGCTTTGTTTCAAATAAAAGTTCTGACACAGAAAAGAACAGGAAAGAAAAAATTAAATCAAGCAAACAAACCACATCCAAGTTTTGTTTACTGGTTGTCCATAATAAAAACAATGAAATGAGTTTGTTATCATAAAATGGCACTGATTTACTTTTATCAAGATCTTGGGGAATGAGTTATATCCCTATAACTGACCATCAACATACAAAACAAGCATCATCCAGCATGACTAAGGGAAATATTAAATAAGAAGGAAGAAAATTTTAATCCACAAATGGCAGTAAGTTTTGACAGGAAAAATGGTTTGACCAGCTATTGTGGTAGTGATATGATCACAGCTGAAGGACAATTTTTTCAAACCTAAGTGTTCTACAAAAATCTGTTTTCATCAACAAAGCAAGATGTAATAAACATAAATATTCCACAAAATCTGAACTGCATAAAGTAACACTTGATACAGTGCTATGATCAGCAGTACTACATATGGCATAAGGCAACACTTGATATAGTGCTATGATCAACATTATTACATATGGCATGAGGCAACACTTGATACAGTGCTTTGGATCAACATTATTACATATGGCATAAGGCAACACTTGATACAGTGCTATGATCAACAGTATTACATATGGCATAAAGGAACACTTGATACAGTGCTATGATCAACAGAATTTCATATGGCATAAGGCAACACTTGATACAGTGCTATGGATCAACATTATTACATATGGCATAAGGCAACACTTGATACAGTGCTATGGATCAACATTATTACATATGGCATAAGGCAACAATTGATACAGTGCTATGGATCAACATTATTACATATGGCATAAGGCAACACTTGATATAGTGCTATGATCAACAGTATTACACATATGGTATTAACATAAATTTTGAAGCATTATTTATGAAACTTCATTATTGTATTTTGGAGATATCATTAAAGTTTAGCACAGTGGTGTTCATGATTCGACTCCAAGGGATGTACTTCATTCATCGGAATGTATTTCATTCAGTGCGTATTCAAACTTACATGGGGCAGCGCCATTATGTCAGGACATTCAGCAGCCTAATTGTGAGTGTGAAATCAAACCATATTGTTGTTTGTTGTGTTGTCATACTGTAATTACATTTTATTGAGTTTGGTATTTACAACTTCAAGTTAAAACATAATTGCTGGTGTACTGATATAAAATGTCCCATGTAATAATGCATAATCAAACAATTCTGTCAAAAGGAGTGTTACAGCAGCTCGAAATTGCTAAATTCTTATGATCGTTTGATAAATTATACACAAATCTAAATTAGGCAGAAACAATAAGAAAACAGAAATTTATTTTTAATAATCATGCATTATATCATGTAATCATACCTCATGGTATGTATACATGTAATTTTTGTTAATGTAAGTTTGCCGAAATAAATGCAGTTAGAACTTAACTCGTGCATCATGTGATGTCTTTGAGATGTGGGTCAGCTTATACACGAGTCATGAACTTTTCAGTGTTTATACCTGTTCAGTTTTGGGGTCGGCTTATATGGGAATGGACTTATACATGAATATATATGGTACTTTTTAATAAAGGGCTTTAGCTATGCAAGTATTGTTCTTTCTAGTAAAGGGCTTTAACTAGGTGGGTCCTGTTTTTGTTGAATAAAGGTGGGTATTGTTCTTTTTTAAAAAAGAGCTTTAGCAATCACAAAAAGGACTTGATACAACCTGTTAACTCTAACAAAGTAAAATAAAAAAAAAATACAAACTGATAAAACTCAGCTGTATCAATCAGGCGGTATTTATGGTTCAAAGCATGTGTGACTGCTCTCTCTGCCTCTCCCCCATTACGGGATTCGTAAACTCCAAGTCCAAACATCGGTATATCCACTCCATCATTCAGCCGAACCTGGCTCTCGATGCTGGTCGCTTTGGTCAACATGGTGCCGATTTGTTTATATATAGGTGAATGGATCTATAATAAACTTCAAATACTATATTTAACCATTATGACATTCACCTGAAAACAAAATGCCATGGACAATATTTTCCCACCTAAGGCCTATGTTCTATTTCGTAGGACAACTTTGCATTTGTACATTCTGATCTAACTATCTTAAAGCAAGCCTTGTGGTCATTAGAAACAGTGAATAAATGTGTATCATTTCAATGAATTTCTATCCTTTACATTTCTATCCTTTACCCTACCTTCGTGATATGTAGATATGTATCTAGGTCATTTAAGATATACCAAAGTGGGTGGTATTACAAAAAAAGCAGACAAATGTAGTTCTACAATGATACCAAATAATCTGGACTTCTACTTGCATTACAAAATACAGAAGGAAAAATATTATTTTGAGATCCATTATTTTTACTCAAAAAATTTGCCCACTGTTAGAATCAGATTTTGTGTCTGGATTTTAGGCTCTTAGTGGTCTGGTCTAAGGCAGAATGATCTGAACTGCACACAGACAAAAAAAAAAGTAGAATAAGTTGGGACTGTGAGGAAGAACTTTTCAGGAGACAAAAATGATTACTCCAATAGGCACCAAAAAAGTATTCCAACTTTTACCCTCCTGCACAAGCACAAACCAAATAGCCAATGGAAAATGACTATAGCACAACTAGGCATTAGTCTAAGCAAAGATTCTTGGAAGCACTCCAAAATGTGTTTCCTACCCCTATTTCATGTGAAAATGACAAAATCTCAGGAACCTTATAAGTAAATGCCATATTTACTTGTATACAATGTGCATATAACTGTACGTGTCCATACAAAATGTAAGCCCACAGCCAATATGATGCAATTAAAGGTCAAAGTTCCAACAGAAAAAGGGCTTAATTACTCTCATAAACTCACATTCACCCCCCCCCAAAAGTTACCAAGTATTGCTAAGTCTAGTAGGGGCTACAACTCTAAAAGATTCTGCCAGAAAATTCAAACTTGACCTTGGTCTTTTAATTGTAAAGTTTCATTTCAAAATTTCAAGCTGCCATGACCTTCACAAGTTATTTGGTGCAACAAAAATTTGATTTCAACCTGTAACAAATTTCAAAAGTATTGAGTGAAAACAAAAGTATGTGACATATGATGACATAACATAAAGAGACAGATGGCAAACAGTACATATCCTCTATTTGGAAGTGACATAACATAAAGGGACAGATGGCAAACAGCACATATCCCCTATTTGGAAGTGACATAACATAAAGGGATAGATGGCAAACAGCACATATCCCCTATTTGGAAGTGATATAACATAAAGGGATAGATGGCAAACAGTACATATCCCCTATTTGGAAGTGACATAACATAAAGGGACAGATGGCAGACAGTACATATCTCCTATTCGGAAGTGACATAACATAAAGGGATAGATGGCAAACAGTACATATCCCCTATTTGGATGTGACATAACATAAAGGGACAGATGGCAAACAGTACATATTCCTATTTGGAAGTGACATAACATAAAGGGACAGATGGAAAACAGTACATATCCCCTATTTGGAAGTGACATAACATAAAGGGACAGATGGCAAACAGTACATATTCCTATTTGGAAGTGACATAACATAAAGGGACAGATGGAAAACAGTACATATCCCCTATTTGGAAGTGACATAACATAAAGGGACAGATGGCAAACAGTACATATTCCTATTTGGAAGTGACATAACATAAAGGGACAGATGGCAAACAGTACATATCCCCTATTTGGAAGTGACATAACATAAAGGGACTGATGGCAAACAGTACATATCCCCTACTTGGAAGTGACATAACATAAAGGGATAGATGGCAAACAGTACATATCCCCTATTTGAAAGTGACATAACATAAAGGGACAGATGGAAAACAGTACATATCCCCTATTTGGAAGTGACATAACATAAAGGGACAGATGGCAAACATTACATATCCCCTATTTGGAAGTGACATAACATAAACCACAAATAGCACTGACCCAGATAATTTGCCAGATAACTTGAACCTACAATGTTCACTTGAAAACAACACCAATAACATATAATGTCTCTGTTGTGTGCACATAATAAAGGTACACAGAGTGAATCAAAATAGAATATCTCATTTCCATGAAACTATTCTTTATGTAAAATGCATTAAAAACTTTGAGTATGTTTCAACACAAAGGCTGCAATGTTTACAGTTTAATTTATTTCCTGTAAATGTTCATATAATTCATAACCATGTAAATAAATATGAACATGACTATCTAAGATGCAGCAATTACCTGTTCCATTTATATTATATATTTCTACATCTTCACTGAAGAGGTCTGTTCAGTTGTTAATTTGTTATTGTTTATTATGAACTATTTCCTAATTCTATTTTTTAAGCTCCAAAAAAGGTCACATTAATGAGAGTTGGTTGTACATGTACCAGAAATTATGAAACATTATGACATTTACCTTTCAAAAATGTTTCTGTCAACATTTGGTGAGCATCATTTTGTTTACAGAAGCACCATTTCAGGACTGAAAGCCACTGCACATTTTTTAAGTTATTATAAATTCTACAAGTACATCATGCACATGTCTATGTAGTACAACTGGTTGCATTATCAATGTCTTCATTATGTACATATATGTAACAGAATAAAACATTCAGATATGATCAACAAACACATCTTAGAAACTTAATTGTGTCTTATGAAAAGGTATGATACATGCTGCCAATTCAGTGATCAAAAGCTAAGCCAGGTATGACACAAATTGTAATGGCTTACATATATAAATAGATGTGAGCTGTAAACCTGCTGTGCAGTTGGATCAATAAGGCTCAGGACAAATTTCAAATCAGTTTAATGAAATGATATAATATGATGAGTAGCAATAATCAACACCATTATGGGGATAAAAATCCTGTGTCAATATGATGAGTAGCAATAACATGGTTTTCAAGACTGATTTTTTTGGTGCAATATTGCAATATATCTGATCTACATCATTTCCAACTCGATACTGTATAAAGTCTTCTGGAGAAAATCCTACTTTAAAAAATCTTTCAAATCAGGAGGAATTGGGACTGATGTTTTCTGGGCTCATGAAAAAACACTCATCTTTTCATCCTTACTGGGTGTAAACTGGCTGGGCCAAGCAACATTTTACTATTTACTTATCTTCAGGCCAGGCAGATGCTGATTCACACACACAGAATAAATCTGTATTTATTTTCTGTCATTAACAAGTGTTGAACATTGCCAAGCATCTAGAGAATGACAATTTTACTAATTGCTTTTGTCCTTTCAAGTCTAGAACATGCTGCGATTGATGACAATTGTTTTCTTTTTATTACACAGGTACTTGACAATGAAAGCTTGATGCTAAAATGAGCACAAATCATGGATTCTAACTCGAGAAATTGTAGTCACACACCCTGCCCTTAATTTCCTGTTAGTATTTGACTTTAGAGTTACACTATGATATATAGAAATTTACCATTACAATGACCTATCACACATCTTTGTAAGACAGATCTGTAAAAAGTCCCACAACATCGTCATAGCAAAGTGAAGACTCTAGCAAATATTTCTATCATAACTACTTTTCACAACAATGTTATATGACTAAATGAAAAAAAGAAAATTTTCACTCTGTTTGTGACAGGTCTATATATGTGTTAACTTGTTGAAATGGAAAATTTCTCCATATTAAAATAACACTTACAATACTGAGATGTCACTGCAAATGTAAATTTCCTGTTACAAAACTGGTCTCTCATTTACCTAAGAAGCCATTTACTAGAAGAGGTTTTAAACCCATTGTTGTAATTACAAACATAAATTAATAGTTCCATAACAACTTGAGTATCTGCTAACACTAGATAAAATTTGGCTTTTTAATATACTTGCAATGAGTACCATGACTTTTTATTAAGCTTACACTGGGTACCTTCGAGTTTCATCAAGCTTGCATTGGGTATCTGTGCCTTTTTTCAAGCATCAATTGGGTACTGGTGGCTTTTATCAAGTTTGCATTGGGTACCTGTGGCTTTTGATCAAATTTACATTGGGTACCTGTGGCTTTTGATAAAAATTACATTGGGTACCTGTGGCTTTTGATCAAATTTACATTGGGTACCTGTGACTTTTGATTAAATTTACATTGGGTACCTGTGGCTTTTGATCAAATTTACATTGGATGCCTACCTGTGGTTTTTTAGCAAGAGAATCAGTAGTGAGTGGACATGTGTACTGTATTAAGAAAAATGAGTACAGGGATGTATACCATATTTAATGTTATTTTTGTACATGAAAAAATAATTATTAATTTTGATGTACGAAAAATTATATGTAAAATAAATATGTAATGAGCATGTACGAAAAGCAATGGGATCATACCCGAACAAGGTTGATGAAGCATATGACACTCCACAACTTAATGTACAAAACAGATGTGCAAATCCGGTCTGATTCTGATCTCAAGAATCTGTTGTTGTAATTGTAGTTGTGTGTGTGTGTGTGTGTGTGTGTGTGAGAGAGAGAGAGAGAGAGAGAGAGAGAGAGAGAGAGAGAGAGAGAGAGAGAGAGAGAGAGAGAGAGAGAAAGAGAGAGAGAGAGAGAGAGAGAGATTATTTAGGAGTCAGTTACCTATCAGTTATGTAAAACACTACATGGGCACTCAAATTCCATTAGCAATTAAAACCTGAATAAATAAATCAGTTTCTGTCCTACTAGTAATTATAGGAACCATTATCAGTAGGCCACATGGTTATGCAGATGTAATAGACATGCTAATTAAATACCCCATGACCTTTAGCTGGGTCTTTTCCAGTAGATCCTGGATTGAAGACATCTACAGATCAAATTAACCAGGCTCTCTGTAGGGAAATGTGGCTACCCATGGGATGTTGAAAATGTGTAAGACAAGCACATTAACTCCAGAACAATATTAATCTACTGATAAATGTACTGAAGCCACTGAATAAAATGGCAAATTTTACTTCATAAATAAACTCAAAAGGCTTCAGAACTCAAGTTCAAATGTGAATGTTTCTTGGCTACATAATGATGTAATCAAGAGTGCGCATTAACAGTGTCGTTCAGCCGTTAAGGAATAGCAGTCTAAATTGTAACAACAACAGAAAAAACACAAATCATTATATTTAGATGCATTGGTTACACAAAGATATCAGATAACTGGGTTTGGGTTTCATGAGGAAACAAATATTTATATTCCCATGTGGGATTATACATTATGGAAAGGGACAATGTTGCAGTTAGCTAAATTGGGCTAATCACAGTTACCTAGATTTTGGTTTTTAGCAACCACATATGTTGGTTATACTAAAAGACGCTAGACAAATTTGGTTACGCATACATTTATCATTATGTGCCTTTACTACTTTGGGTTAAGAGATTTTAGCTAAGGTCTCACTGGATAGTTTCGTATTTTGACACCCCCTAATTTTTAAGGTAGAAGGCATGAGCCTGATTATCACAACCCTAGCATTTATAAACTCACACATAAGCTAAATCTGTAATGTGGTTTACATTTACTTTGAGTTAGGCTTGTAAATGGGTTGCCTTGTTGGTGACTGCCTGTCACAGTTAGACTAGCACTGGAGATCAAATTCGTAACCTAATCTGTAAATGTGCATCCGACTTGGCTTACGTATTTACATGTGTCTGCTTCAGAGGTAAATATCTAAAAATCTACATGGTTGAGGGGAGATGAAAAGTATGTTAATTTGTTATAGAACTAGTGAACTTTCAAGATCAATAAGGTACATACTGACTCTGTGAGCCTGCTTTTTTATAGGAACAGGTTGAAAATAGCTCTTTTCTGTCAAAAATGAATGTAAAAAAGAGGGGTTGGTAGTAGTATAGGTTCAGTATCAAAACCACCAGTTGCATAAGGAATTAACCTTAATACCTTAGTCAGAATCTTACAAGCATCCTTTCAACTTAAATCATTAGTTAGTTTTTATTTGTATCTTTATTGTAAAATTATGATCATTTTTCTGCAATAGGTCATTGTCGGATGAAAATTTGGCAAAACAACTGTCTGGTGAGACCTAACAGCAGAGACCTGATTTGATTAATTGGAAAAAACTCCAGTGAAATCGGAAGCTGTTATATATATATATATATATATATATATATATATATATATATATATATATATATATATATATATATATATATATATATATTATATAAATATATATTTGAATCAATTTAACGGAGTCAGTGACTTTCAAATTTACGATGGAAAATGACAAAGATTTTATATTTTATGTTTATATGACTAATTACACAATAAGTCTAGGTGACCAATGGTCTGTGGTCTTCACTTTTGCATGTACTCAGATGTAATTTTTGTTGGATAAGACAACATCAAAGGGCTTCTGAACTCATTTTAAAATGCATTTTGTGTTTTGTTATGGTAACAGACTTAATAAGGAGAACTGATAATATTTAAAAGCATGGTCTGTAAAGTCCATTGTTCATTTGTTAATAAACACTGGTAGATACTATAATGACAGTAAGAGCTTATGTATATGGGCACATAGGCAGAAACTTTTGCAAAAGCTGGGGTGAGGGGTCAGTCAGTCACAACTGGGAGAGTTAGTACAGTAAGCAGTCTGAAACTAAAGCTAATATTTACTAAGCATTTTGAAAATTTTGGAGGGGGCATGTGACCACCCTCAACCTATGCTGCAGTCGTCCATGCTTATGCATCAATCATTATATTTTCTCACCAACAATTTGTTATCTGGGATACAGAAAATCATTTATATAAGGTCCCTCCATATGCATGTAATACATGAGTGGCAAAATTCAAAGACTTGCCAGTCCTGCTCCAGCTAATTGCTTTGTGGTAAAATCTGCTGATCAGTTAGCTGTGCTGATATTTACCAAGACAGAATTCAGAGGCTGAAAGACCCTTTGATGTACATGTTAATAAGATTACATCAAAAGAACATGATTCAATAGCTGGGTGGCAAGTTCAAAGACTTTAACTGGGTGCTGGGTAGGAAATTCAGGGGCAAAAAGTTACCCTGATAAGAGTACATTAAAAGAACATGATGAAACTGCTGGGCAGCAAGTTCAAAGGCTTTTACTGGTGGGAAAATGTACTGATATTTAAAATTGTTAATATGGTATTTTCTATTTTCGATCTTTTTTGCAAACATGAATCTTTTCAAATATTACAAAGTGATATATACGAAAATTATAATACATTTAAATAATTATTATTTTCATAACTGCAATGTGTACAAATAAGTAAAGGGTACAAAAAATTACATAAAATACGGTAACTTATGCAGCTCAATCAAATTGTACTGATCCTCAACCCTCTGCTTTAATGGCCAAAAAAGAATTTTCAATTTTCAATTTTCAATTTTATTCAGGACCAATTAGACATCATATTAAGAAATTTGTTGGTTATAATCCCATATTGATGTGACCATCCATTCAGAAGCAGTGATAACAAAACTTTTAAGATAGATACTGTGGCAGCCACACTGGATATCAAAGCAGTATCCATTTTTATTAGAACTAACTAGACCATGTGTTGAAAGTGTCAAGTTTCAATGCAATCTTGCAAGTACTTTAAGAGGAATAGTGATAATGAACTTGTACTAATGGATAGATGAAAGGATGACATATAATGGATAATATGCCATCCTACAAGCTCTAAAAAAGAACTGCTAAAAACAACATAAATGTTCTATTGCCAAAACACAATAAAATTATGATTCACCACTACCTGAGGGGCCCTGAGTGGCCAAGTGGTCTAAAGTGCTGACCATTATGGATTACTACCATCTCACCTCTGTCTGCGTGAGTTTGAGTCCAGATTCGGCTAACGTGGGTAAGTGAGAAAGCCTGCAAGTAGATCCTCATGGGTCGGTGGTTCTTCCCGAGGTGTTCCAAGGTTCTTCCTCCACCATTAATACTGTCCACCATGAATAGCCTGTCTTGTGCTAAAAAAATGGCATTAAACCCTATAACAACAATAACAACAACTACCTGATGATTAGATTGGTCAACAACATTTGCATTAAATATTACAAAAGAACTGACATGCTTATGTTTATCAAAAAAAAAATCACCTCACCTTTTGTGCAAGTCTCTGGAGAAAAAATACCATCTGAGATTACAAGAATACTGTGTAAGGTGTGCAGCTGCAAAATGTCTTCCCGTATCAGTCAGTCTAACTCTTGTTATGGACTTCTAAGGAGAGAGGCATGATAAAAAATAATTATTTTGCCACAATTATGCAGATAAGCTACAAGGCCCTGCTTGCATAAAATGCCAACAGTGAGTAATGTACCTAACTAAAAGTTTTTTACTACCAGTACTGTAAATTTGCAAGTGAAATTTTAAAATGTACATGTAGTAATATAGCTAGCCAAGTGAAAGATACTGTATCTTAATATGCATGTAGTAACACATTCTAAAACAAGACAGGCAGTAGAATGAAGAAACTTCTTATAAAATATATTTGTCTGCAGTATAATGAAAGATTCTACATCATAATCATACTGCAGTAGAGTGAAATATACTGCATCATAATCACACTGCAGTAGTGAAAGATACTGCATCATAATCACATTGCAGTAGTGAAATATACTGCATCATAATCACATTGCAACAGTGAAAGATACTGCATCATAATCACATTGCAGTAGTGAAAGATACTGCATCATAATCATACTACAGTAGTGAAAGATACTGCATCATAATCACATTGCAGTAGTGAAAGATACTGCATCATAATCACATTGCAGTAGTGAAAGATACTGCATCATAATCATACTGCAGTAGTGAAAGATACTGCATCATAATCATATTGCAGTAGTGAAAGATACTGCATCATAATCATACTGCAGTAGTGAAAGATACTGCATCATAATCATACTGAAGTAGAGTGAAAGATACTGCATCATAATCATACTGCAGTAGAGTGAAAGATAATACATCATAATCATACTGCAGTTGAGTTAAAGATACTGCATCATAATCATATTGCAGTAGAGTGAAAGATAATACATCATAATCATACTGCTTTATATATATTCCCAGAATTTCTAAGGATAATAATGCCCATGTTTTTTTTAATCATCTAAAATGTGCAAAATATTGCAGTTGAGTGAAAGATACTGCATCATAATCATACTGCAGTAGAATGAAAGATACTGCATCATAATCATACTGCAGTAGAGTGAAAGATACTGCATCATAGTCATACTGCAGTAGAATGAAAGATACTGCATCATAATCATACTACAGTAGTGAAAGATATTGCATCTTAATCATACTGCAGTAGAGTGAAAGATACTGCATCATAATCATACTGCAGTAGAGTGAAAGATAATACATCATAATCATACTGCAGTTGAGTGAAAGATACTGCATCATAATCATAATGCTGTAGAATGAAAGATACTGCATCATAATCATACTGCAGTAGTGAAAGATATTGCATCTTAATCATACTGCAGTAGAGTGAAAGATACTGCATCATAATCATACTGCAGTAGAGTGAAAGATAATACATCATAATCATACTGCAGTTGAGTGAAAGATACTGCATCATAATCATAATGCTGTAGAATGAAAGATACTGCATCATAATCATACTGCAGTAGTGAAAGATATTGCATCTTAATCATACTGCAGTAGAGTGAAAGATACTGCATCATAATCATACTGCAGTATAATGAAAGATACTGCATCTTAATAGACATGCAGTAACATACCCTAAAACAAGACAGGCAGTAGAATGAAGAACTACTCATAAATCTATTATCTGCACAATTGTTTGATAAAAAAAATTAAACTAAGCACCTATTCAAAGTATATGAAAGAGCAAAGGAATGTATATTCATGTACATCAAGATAACATTATGAATATATGTCTTCAATACCAGCAGTAACAACATACACCAAGATATTTGGAGAATTCATAGAACACATTGTTTTCATCTGTCAAATAGTAATATTCTAAAGGATTCCATCAATATTAATCAAACAAGCTCAATTCTCATAATTCACCTTTTTTTTTCAAAACATATTT
This sequence comes from Potamilus streckersoni, assembly GCA_016746295.1. Lineage (NCBI taxonomy): Eukaryota > Metazoa > Mollusca > Bivalvia > Unionida > Unionidae > Potamilus > Potamilus streckersoni. The sequence continues at coordinate 56,530 of JAEAOA010002192.1, read as the reverse complement.
CAGAAAAGTGCCTTAAAAGTGGGGACAAGGATGAAAATAAAACCTTACTGCTCATTTAAACCAACCATACACTATGCCTACATTGAAGTCCTGCAAGTGATGAGCATAAGAATTGATGACAAGGTTTATTTTGGATGGAAAATACAGACAGATGAAAATATCAAACTGATCAACTAACACACAGAGACAACAATATTAATACTCTTCACAGAAGTGCAGGAACTAATAGAATTGTTCAAGCAATTTAAAAGATGCATTGACAAGTCCAATTCAGAATATTTCCCTCTTTAAATTTTTTTAAAACCCTTCCTCCAAACAAGCCAGAGGAAAAAGAAAACAAAAAACTTACTTCACATCAATACCAAACTCATATCATTCAACTTTCACACACAGTGTGAAAAACAACCCAAATCGTGTTGTTCATCTGTTGGTACATATTTCATTCTCTAGAGTGTCAGAAAAATCTTCCAACCAGGGTCCCCAGAATGGGCTCAGAAAAATCCTCCAACCAGAGTCCCCAGAATGGGCTCAGAAAAATCGTCCAGCCAGTCCCCAGAATGGGCTAAAAAAAATCCTCCAACCAGAGTCCCCAGAATGGGATGTAGAACTGGCCTGATGTACTCTTCCATTGATGTAAGAGGTTTGTAATGGAGAAAGGATCTGTGTTGGTACAGTGGTCAGCATACTGAAATTGCAACTGAAAGGATGGGGACTCGAGTCCTTCCACTAAATCAGACTGTGGCAACTACCATATGTCCTTGGGCAAGGCACTTTATTCCCATTTTCTCAGCACAACTTGTATTGCTTTGCCTCAAAACAATGAACCAATTCCAAACAGTGCATGAGAATATGAGTTAACTAATTCCACCAAATAAACCTTTTTGACAATTTTTTTAAATGACATTTCCTAAAAATGGGCCAGAGGTAACAAAGAAAAATCATACTGCACTACATCTATACCAATCCCATATAAAGCCTGCCAAGTTTCAATAAAATTATCCATGATGATGATGAACTAATTCCCAAAAGAAATTTTCCCCAGAAATAAATTAAAGGAACAAATATGACTTTAATGTACATCTAAACTAACTATATATGTAGCCAACACTGTAGCTGACAATTTTTCAAGAAATTTTGCAAAAGTGAGATGGAGAAAAAAATAAAACCTTATTGCACATCTGTACCAATCACACATCAACTAAAAAAGTTTTATTGAAGTGTGATGAAAACAAAATAATGAACAGTGACTTGTGATCCCCAATGACCCACTATCTATTCTAATTTAACTATCGTGCATACCAAATGTGATTCATTAACATCAAAATGACTTTAAAGATCAGATGGAAAATGGCAATGGGAAGCTGAAAATATTGAATTTTAATCTCCACCTTGAAGAGAGTATCACATTTGCCATTATGCTGTATGTGTCATACCTTGAAGATAAAATCACGTTTGCCATTATACTGTGTTGTCATACCTTGAAGAAAATATCACATTTGCCATTATGCTGTGTTGTCATACCAAGAAGAGAGTATCACATTTGCCACTATGCTGTGTTGTCATACCTTGAAGAGAGAATCAAATTTGCCACTATGCTGTATGTGTCATACCTTCTATTAATGATATAGTTTCAGCCATTATTCTCAAATGGCTTTACAGGTATGAAGTGGATAGAGAACTTTTATGAAAACTGAAATATCAGGCTGTAATCTTGACCTTGAAGATAGGGACAACTAAAGTGGCACACAACACACCTTATAGTAATGATGAATAATGCTGAAACAATAGATATCACCATCAAACACTTCTAGCATTAATGGTGCTTAAAAAATTGAACATCAAACAAATTGAACCCACCAATGAAGCATAAAATATGGGTCAGGATGACCTACTACTGAAATGAATTAGTAGTTACATCCTCTCATCAAATTACATGACATAATAGCTTGCAGAGAAACTAAAGCACATACTTGACCTAAGCCAGTAAAATGTTACAATGATATTTTTTTGCATGGGTACTAAGAAAGATTTATATCATCTAAAAAGAGAACGTCGTAAAGCTGAGAGGCTTTGGCTTTCCACCAGACTCACGATTCATAAGCAGATTTATGATGTTGCTAAGAAAATATCACATAGTCCATGCAGCGAAATAGGCCCACTACAGTAATAAGATCACAGAAAGTTCCAGCTACAAAAGAATTATTTGAGATTACTAACAAGCTAATGTCAAGGAACAAATGTACACCACTTCCAACTACCTTCTCTCCAGTCAAACCTTCCGGACCTGTTTGCAAAATTTTTCTGTGACAAAGTACAAACCATTAGAGATAAACCTGACAACACAATTCCAACTGACTCGTCATCACCATACAGTTACAATACAGATTTTCAGTAGCAAACATTAGCAGCATTTGAACCTGTCTTTATTTATTTAGTACATACAATCATGATGACAAGTGCATCCGAAGTCATGTGATTTGACCCAATTCCGACATCACTGCTGCTTGAGTGCTTCGATCCAATATTGCCTTCACTAACTTATGTTATTAATACCTATCTCTCATGCGGGGAATTCATATCATTTTTCAAAACTGCCATCATACAGTCTCTGCTAAAGAAACCAACCCTCAACCACAACAATTTAGAGAACTATCACCCAGTTTCTAATCTCCCATTCACATCAAAAATCTTAGAAAAAGTTGTTCTATCCAAACTTGTAACTCATCTGAATTCAACAGTCTTTTTAGCAATGTACATTCTGCATATCACCCTTGCCACAGTACGGAAACTACTCGTCAAAACTGCCATCATACAGTCTCTGCTAAAGAAACCAACCCTCAACCACAACAATTTAGAGAACTATCACCCAGTTTCTAATCTCCCATTCACATCAAAAATCTTAGAAAAAGTTGTTCTATCCAAACTTGTAACTCATCTAAATTCAACAGTCTTTTTAGCAATGTACATTCTGCATATCACCCTTGCCACAGTACGGAAACTACTCGTCTGAAAGTAGTTAATGACCTTCTCTGCTTTGGATAGCATAAAGATTACTGTTCTCACTCTGCTTGACTTGTCTGCAGCATTTGACACTACAGACCTCAATATATTACTTCACCGTCTACAGCATGTATTTGGCATTCATGATACAGCCTTACAGTGGTTCAGGTCCTACTTGGTCAACAGGACACAAATTGAGTCCGCAAATGGAAAACATTATTGTTGTGTTCCACAGGGGACTGTTTTTGGATCTGTTCTCTTTATCCTAAACACTCATCCATTCTCAAGTGTCATAGATCATCATCCAGTGTCCCTGATGACATCCAAATATACAAATCTATACAAATAAAGTTGAAGTTACAGTCTAAGGCGTACAGAGGTGCATTTCCGATGTGAAATCATAGATGACATGTAACAAGCTGCAGAAGATGATTAAGCTGAAACCAATCTGATTACAACACAAAGATCTTCTCATTCACATCCATTACCTCATACAATAAATATCAGCAATACCAACACTGAATTCAGACAGCCAGTATGAAACCTAGGTGTTACCAATGACAGTACTTACTACATCAACATGTCATGAAATTATGCAACACTGCATATCTTGAGCTTAGATGCATCAGCTCCATTCGGAAATATCGCTCAGTTGATGCTACTATGTGTTTCTTAGTACTTCAAAACTTGACTATTCTAACTCAATTCTTTCTGGTTTGTCTCAATATCTACTCCAGAAACTTCAAAAAGTTCAAAACACAGCTACTTGGATTATCCTTAGAGTACCATGATTAGAGCAAACCTACCCCTGCTCTGTACCCTACACTGGATATCCATTCAATCCAGAATTAAACACAAAATCTGTTCTCTGTGCTATGTTTCACTGCCAGGCCCCAGTCCAACATACCTATCTGACCACACCCATGTGTATACACCTGCAAGATGCTTACGCTCCTCTTCTGACACTCATATTCTTGTTATTCCAACTATGAAAAATGAAATCATATGGACAACTTTCTTTTGCATACATGGAATGAATTGCTCACTGAGCTTAGACACAGTGATCTATTTCAAGAGTAATCTTAGGACTCACCTATTTCAACTGCAAGAACAGTCTTAAAGACCTAATAATGTTTCCTTAACTATTTACATGATTTTAAATTTTCTAATTTCATGGTGTTTATTTTTATTTTTGTAATCATATCATTCTACATGTTTTTTGTGTTGCCAAATGTTGTAAAGCAGTATAAGAGCTTCTAAAGATTAGACCCTATACAAAGTCCTCATTATTATTATTATTATTATTATTACTATTATTATTATTATTATTATTATTATTATTATTATTACTATTATTATCATTATTACTATTATTATTATTAGTAGTAGTAGTAGTAGTAGTAGTAGTATTATTACTAATATTATTATTATTAGTATTATTATTATTATTATTATTATTATTATTTTTATTATTATTATTATTAGTATTATTATTATTATTATTATTACTATTATTATTATTATTATTATTATTTTATTATTATTATTATTATTATTATTATTATTATTATTATTACTATTACTATTATTATTATTATTATTATTATTATTATTATTATTACTATTATTATTACTATTATTATTATTATTATTTATATTATTATTATTATTATTATTATTATTATTATTATTATTATTATTACTATTATTATTATTATTATTTATATTATTATTATTATTATTATTATTATTATTATTATTATTATTATTATTATTATTATTATTATAATTAATGAATGAAGAGCAAAAACAACAAAACTGGACAGACTACAATGCAAACTGTATACCACAGCACACACCAGTATGCATCCTCTCAACAAGTGTCATGGTTCTAGGTTTAGGTGTATAATACTGGAGGTAATATACTGATCTTATCTGAGTTAAATACAGACACTTAACATAACCCAGTAAAATGTAAAATATAGGTCATATTGACCTTTTGTTGTAAGGGTCTGGAACATACAAGATGGATAAAATTTATTATTGAATTTATAAAGTCATTGAATAATTTTTAAGTTTGGAAGACTTAGTGAGCAAAGGATAGAATTAATCAAGTAGTTTATAAATTCAGTACAAAATCGTTATAGCATAGTTTTTATTTAAGTGAAAATAATTTGGCTAGAACGAAAGATGCACTGCAGCATTCACAAAATTCAGATGATATACATTTAAATTCATGCTTGTAAAAAATGGCTGCAGCATTCACAAAATTCAGATGATATACATTTAAATTCATGCTTGTAAAAAATGGCTGCAGACGCTAGCTGAATCAATAATGCACAATTTGATAATGATTAACATTTAATAGATCTGAACAAATTATAATTCAAAGAAAAAATGTCCTTATAAATCAACAGAATATCTGACAAAGACAGTGTCATTTTTTAACACTGAATCACTGATGGAAATTCCTGTGATGTAACATAGTTCACCAGGGTCAGGTTAAATGTAACACAAAGATTTCTATGAAACTCCTTATACTGCTTTTTACATAAAGTGCATCATGGTCATTTTCCAGTACCATGATTTTTCACTACTATGGTCATTCTCAAGATAAGTAACAATAAGTGGCAATCAGTAAAAATCTAATTTTTGGATAATCATGTAAGATGATAAATGGATGCAGAAACTGTCATAAAGATGTTACCAAACTCAGTAAATCCATATTGAATGCATTTGTGACCCAGGATATTTGCATTTATTTATTTGATTTGGAAGAATGTTGTCATTGGATAACTTTCTGGAAGACCAGCATTTGTCAACATTCTTTTTAAATGAAAGGCAAGTTTATTTACTTCTGCTGTGTATAGGCTGACACTTAAACCATGCTTGTCATGTGGATGGATGCAATAGGTTTGGCCACTCCATCCCCAGCCGCTATCCACTGACTTATATACATAATTTAATTTGTATATAGCCCCCTGTTTGGTAAATTGGCCATATTCCAATAGATGTAACCTTTTTCCCAATGCTCCTGAGCAATAAATTGGGACAAATGGCCACCAAATTATGAACAGTAATAATAATAAAATCTTCCAGAAGGTTGAGCTAGGAAAATTCTCATTGTAATAACCAGTCACTAATGATAATACTACACATGAAATTCTAAGGCTTTTCTGGATCAATCACATTCAGATAAAGTGATATGTTAACATGTTAACATATAAAAAATATGCACACTCTTTATGTATAGTGTACCAGTTATGTAATAATAACACAAATGCCTGCTTCTGGCATGAAGAATGCTTGAGACTGAACCTAAGCTAGTGAAACATGAAATATGGATAACAGTGACCTACTTTTATGTATCTAGAACTCATCAAGATGCATACAAGATGCATGCCATCAGTAACATTTTGTTATAAAGGTATACTTCATCAATGTACATGTAGTTTTGATCATTCTAGCAAGAACAGTGCTTGTGAAATAAGCTTAAAATAAAAAGTTAACTAAATTGTGTGGAGTGTGAAATGTGGAAACAGAATCTACAAATAAGAAATGTTTTAACATTAAATTATGAAACATATTGAATAATTTCCAGCTTTTGCAAGCCTTGGTCACCAGTCATGCCAGAAAATAAAAAAGGTGGAGAACTGATTGTTGGTCTAGGCTATACTGTGCCAATTAAAGGAAAACTACAAAAATGTGAAAGCAGTTCACAATTTTAAGAAGATAAAACCTTAAAAATAAACATGGAATAAGGTAAAGAAGCTAAAGCATTTTCAATGCATTATTGTCAAAATAATTTTTTTAACAATCACTAAACCACTTAAGGCAAAAAATTTGTATATAGACAGTCTAAAAGGAGTAGGGGTATGGTTTGGTACATTTTATATTCCTACTTGTTATCATCATGGTTTACACCAAGACCAAAAAGTTTGTTTTGATGCCTGGCCACAGTATGCAGAAAAGAAACAAAAATAAAAACAATGTGGAGAACTTGTTGGTCTAGGTTTGCACCTATATCAATTTAAATATTTAATTACAAAACAAATATTCAGTGGTCGTACATCTCAGGAAAAACATCACATGACTCATGGATTATTTGAAATCTGACAGATTGGGAGCATTTGGAATAGAGTTCTAGGCCTATGTTGGTTACGATGAAGGTCATCGTTATCACTCAAACATACCACAGGAGTCTGATGTTTTATCAATAAAGTACAAAGACATTTCTGCCAACATGAAATCACCTTATCGTTATCATCAATTATCATGTTATCAGAAATTTTGATAATACCAATAAGGTGATTTCATGTCAAAAATTTTGTGATTCTTTATTGATAAAACGTCAGACTCCTGTGGTATGTTCCTGAACTGAAAAGGTTGACGTCCTTTTGTGAAATCTTTCTTACTAGAGACGGGCTTAAGATCCAACCCAGTTTATTTTCCTAGTTGAAAATTGTACAAGGAGGAGCAGTGATGATCCATATTTTTCCACGAATAAAACCTGACATAGCCTAAGTCCTACAATGAAAGACGTATCACATGGTTATTAATGTTAAGTGATTCGCCTACTCGACGCCCAAAACACAAATATCAAGGTCGAGGTTTAGTACTAATATTAGTACCACAACAAAACAAGTTGAGGCTACGACATCGTAGCTAGGTCGAGGTCTAGTCACTAAAACATACATATGTGATACGTTTTACACTGTAATAGACATAGTCCTACAACGTAAGCCCCATCACCCAGTAAATTTTTCTTTTGGTTGGGAGATGGAAACAAAAACGTGATGTCTTACATTGTAGGACCACAGGAGTCTGCAGTTTTAATAATATAAACACGACGAAATTTCTGACTACATGAAATCACTTTGACGGTATATGACAATAATATTATTGTTATATACCCTTAAGGTGATTTCATGTAGTCAGAAATTTCGTCGTGCTTTTTGATAAAACTGCAGACTCCTGTGGTAGGACTAGACATGGCCTATAACCTGTCTTATTATTTTCATTGCTTCTTGAGAAATATTAAAGATTGGCATCTGTATCAAAGTCGAAAAATGTGTACCTTAGTTGATTTTCAGCCGACTGTCACCTAAAAACCCCAAAATGCATTAACCTTTCTAGGTAGATATGCACAAACGAACAGTTGATATTAGCTGAAAAACCCGGTCTTTGCCATGTAGTGCCGAAGCATTAACGACAATTCACGAGCGACACAATAAGGACCGACCATTTTGCTACAAATAGGGAAAAGTAGCTAGGATATTTCACAGCGATCCATTACTCAAACAACATGAAAACTATTACTGTATGGAATATAGACAAAAATACATACTATATTTAAATATTAGTTTTAAAAAGTATCATTTTTATGCAACATATTGATGATATTGTTTATTATGCCAAAAGAATAAAAGAAACATCACATTAATTGTCGGTCCCTATACATCAAGAGAGGTGATTGTTAAAATAACAGCGGTAGTTTGTATCACAGTGCCAATTGTTTTTCTATAAACCTTAATGCTAATGTTTGGGGAAATAAATATGTTTTCTATCCTAATTGTGCATGTATGTCACACACTTTTCTAGAAAGCAATGTTAGATTGTCAATTTCATGTTGACATAACCAGATACCCCATTGCATTTAAGAGAGATAACTCTGCTGGAACTAGACAGGGGTATGCGTTATCTTAGTCACAACAGACACATTTTCAGTCATGTGTACCACATTTAAAAAAAAAATTATAAAAAAATAACAAAAAATGATCTAGATAGGAATTAACATACTCTCACATGTTGCCAAGAGGCTTAACTTTTTTTTTTAAGCCTAACAGAAAGTACAACTCTTACATAATGCAAAATCACAGCTAGTGTTGTTTATTTCTGAATACAATGTTCCCTAAACACCCTACTGGATTTGCACAGTTGGTACCATTATACCAAAAGCAAAATAGCATCCAGTTTATGAAAGTAATCAAATTTTACAATAACAGAGATAATGTGATTGGATTTATTAAAATTTGAATTGCATTCAATATGACTTCAGCTCCGTGTTATATTGATTCAATTAATGTATTCAATAGTGGTTGGAATATATACAAATTTGCATACTTACAATTGCATGAATGTACTGATTTAAACCTAATCACACAACAGACTATTGGGAAAGTGTGTGACACTATGTTTTACCAATGACTGCTTTATATTCCCAGAATTTCTTAGGATAATAATGCCCATGTTTGTTTTAAAATCATCTAAAATGTGCAAAATATCACACACACACACACACACACACACACACACACACACACACACACACACACACACACACACACACACACATGATAACATGCTCAGCTAATCAGATGTAAAATCACCTTTAATATGCATCAATTTTGTTCATTATTTAACTAGTCCAAAATCTTGATACACATAATATATTCCAGGTTTGATCAAAATTAGATCAGAAATTTAGCATTGAGAATGGTAAAAAAAACCAGCCAATCAGATGCAAGATCACCTCATTAGCATGCAAGCATGTTTCTCTTTACTGAGTTCCTGTGACATCTTAATACTACAAGTTTATATTCCAGGTTTGATCAAAAACAGTTCAGCAGTATGACCTCATGAAAGGTAAGATTAGCCGATCCAGATGCAGATTATATTAATATGCATAGATTTAACTCATTATTGAATATTTCATGAGCAGACTAGCAGTTATTCATGGGTCGACAATGCACAACACACAAGAGAAACAGGGCCTTACCAAAAACTATCTTTGCCTTTCCATTAAGTGAGTTAAATCATTAGGTGTCATTGTACAGGGGAAGTAACTTAGATAATCTATTTCTGCAATATTTTTTATTTGAGTGTGTGTGTGCGTAATTTAGATTGTTTTCCTGTGTTAACAACCTTTCAGTAATATTGTTATGATGCCTGCAGTGTACCACTAGGGCATCATGCTGCAGATATGTAGCATCAGGTCCTACTCAGTCACATTATCCTGACATCAGGTCAACCAGTATGAACACTAACCTCTTAATGCTAAGCACCAAGTGAGGCTGCTGCTATTACTGCTATTTAGGTATATTGTATGACTTGACCGGAGTTGGAACCAGTGACTTTCCACATCCAAGGCAGACACTCTAACCACTTAAGGTTGTTATTTTTATAGAAAATGTTAAATCAAGTAGAAGACTTTAATCTTGTCATTGGAAAAATTATTTATTCATGCTCACAATGTAGCAGAATCATTTTGTATTATGGTTGTGTTCAATGTTCATTTATTTTGTGTTATGGTTGTGTTCAATGTTCATTTATTTTGTATTATGGTTGTGTTCAATGTTCATTTATTTTGTATTATGGTTGTGTTCAATGTTCATTTATTTTGTGCTATGGTTGTGTTCAATGTTCATTTATTTTGTGCTATGGTTGTGTTCAATGTTCATTTATTTTGTATTATGGTTGTGTTCAATGTTCATTTTTTGTGCTATGGTTGTGTTCAATGTTCATTTATTTTGTATTATGGTTGTGTTCAATGTTCATTTATTTTGTATTATGGTTGTGTTTAATGTTCATTTATTTTGTATTATGGTTGTGTTCAATGTTCATTTATTTTGTATTATGGTTGTGTTTAATGTTCATTTATTTTGTATTATGGTTGTGTTCAATGTTCATTTATTTTGTATTATGGTTGTGTCCAATGTTCATTTATTTTGTGCTATGGTTGTGTTCAATGTTCATTTATTTTGTATTATGGTTGTGTTCAATGTTCATTTATTTTGTGCTATGGTTGTGTTCAATGTTCATTTATTTTGTATTATGGTTGTGTTTAATGTTCATTTATTTTGTATTATGGTTGTGTTCAATGTTCATTTATTTTGTGCTATGGTTGTGTTCAATGTTCATTTATTTTGTATTATGGTTGTGTTCAATGTTCATTTATTTTGTATTATGGTTGTGTTTAATGTTCATTTATTTTGTATTATGGTTGTGTTCAATGTTCATTTATTTTGTATTATGGTTGTGTTCAATGTTCATTTATTTTGTGCTATGGTTGTGTTCAATGTTCATTTATTTTGTATTATGGTTGTGTTCAATGTTCATTTATTTTGTGCTATGGTTGTGTTCAATGTTCATTTATTTTGTATTATGGTTGTGTTTAATGTTCATTTATTTTGTATTATGGTTGTGTTCAATGTTCATTTATTTTGTGCTATGGTTGTGTTCAATGTTCATTTATTTTGTATTATGGTTGTGTTTAATGTTCATTTATTTTGTATTATGGTTGTGTTCAATGTTCATTTATTTTGTATTATGGTTGTGTACAATGTTCATTTATTTTGTGCTATGGTTGTGTTCAATGTTCATTTATTTTGTATTATGGTTGTGTTCAATGTTCATTTTTTGTGCTATGGTTGTGTTCAATGTTCATTTATTTTGTATTATGGTTGTGTTCAATGTTCATTTATTTTGTGCTATGGTTGTGTTCAATGTTCATTTATTTTGTGCTATGGTTGTGTTCAATGTTCATTTATTTTGTATTATGGTTGTGTTTAATGTTCATTTATTTTGTATTATGGTTGTGTTCAATGTTCATTTATTTTGTGCTATGGTTGTGTTCAATGTTCATTTATTTTGTATTATGGTTGTGTTCAATGTTCATTTATTTTGTATTATGGTTGTGTTCAATGTTCATTTATTTTGTGCTATGGTTGTGTTCAATGTTCATTTATTTTGTATTATGGTTGTGTTCAATGTTCATTTATTTTGTGCTTTGGTTGTGTTCAGTGTTCATTTATTTTGTGCTATGGTTGTGTTCAATGTTCATTTATTTTGTATTATGGTTGTGTTCAATGTTCATTTATTTTGTATTATGGTTGTGTTCAATGTTCATTTATTTTGTATTATGGTTGTGTTCAATGTTCATTTATTTTGTATTATGGTTGTGTTCAATGTTCATTTATTTTGTGCTATGGTTGTGTTCAATGTTCATTTATTTTGTAGTATGGTTTTGTTCAATGTTCATTTATTTTGTATTATGGTTGTGTTCAATGTTCATTTGGACTGATTATTTATTTCTTTAAATTGTTTAATTCAGTGCTTAATTTTTCAGGAAATACAGTGTTCATAAAAAAGAATATTCTTGGACAGAGATATTGACTGTGATTTATAGTGAAGTCAAGGCTATAATTATATTATTGTGTTTCATCAAAGGCCTGTTGGTACATCAGCATTACAAAGGTCATCACAGATACCCAAATACTTCAGCATTGGACCTTATTTGGATTTCTACTAAAGTTTATTCAAAACTTTAAATTATTAAGACCTGTGTCTATAATTATAGAATTATTTTGGGATTTAATTCGCAATACCATGAGCTCTTTTTAATTTTCACTTTGTTTTCTAGGAAAATAAGATATTTGTTAAAATTTGCAAAGCTTGTTACTTTTCACTCTTTTCTATTACTTACTTTAAGAACATAGACTTGTTACAATATGAATTTTTGTCATTAAAAAATATGAATTCTAGTGTTCGAAGCCAGTACACACCACGAGAAAGAAATAATTATTATGTATATTTAATTTGTGTTGTTTGTTGGCTTTTCTTAATAATTCTTAATAATAAAATGTGTATTTTGTATATCGCCATAATGTAAAATCAAGTTAATGGTGTACTTAACCAGTGACATTGTTTTTGTAAACAACATACTAATAGGTAATATTTCTCTAAGATTAAAGAATAAATATTCAGATCATTTACAACATAGGTAGACAAGTTTACTTCTACACGAATACAGAATATTAATTTTTCAAAAATGGAAATTCCTAAATTTGTGGACAACCTTGAATATTTTAGGAAGGAGACTGGCCAAAACCTGGTTGTAATATAACTTATTTTTTAAAAAAAATGTTGCCTACTTGAAACGTTACTCATTCTCGTCTTAATATCTGATAGTGTCAGTCTTATTGGTATGTTCAGTTTTTATTTGGGTATTAAAATTATTCTCTGGAAATACAAAATTCTCAATAATATTGTTATAATAAAACATTAATTTGGAATTATATGAATTCAGACAAGATCGTTTTGGATCATTTTTGTGATAGCATCAAAAGATTGTTAACACATGCTCTAAGCCATTTGCACATTGAAATGTTTGAGATTACAAGTACATCAACACATTTAACATTTAAATTAATTAAAATTCTACTCATTTAGACTTGTGTTAGAACTTTTAGGGCTGTTTGGGATTTAATTCATACTACTGTAATTTTTTTTTAAATTTTAATTTTGTAGTCAACAAAAATAAATTATTTACTGAATTTGTTGCTTTTTGCTCTATTCTGTTACTTAGTTTAAGAATTGTAACAGAATTGGAGGCTTGTGACTGGATCTCAACTTCTCTAAAACATTTTAGAAAATTTAGTTTTTGAAATTTGTATTCACTTTGTTTCACCTGAATGGCCGTTATGGATCACTGCCATCTCACCTCTGTCTTCGTGGGTTCGAGTCTAGGATTCAGCTAATGTGGATATGTGAGAAAGCTTGCCAGTAGCTTCTCATGGGTAGGTGGTTCTTTCCGGTGATTTCCCGGTTTCTTCCTTCACCATTAATACTGGCCGCTATGAATAGCCTATCATGTGCTGAAAAATGGCATGAAGCTCAAGAACAAAAACAACTTTGTTTCAAAATTTTTAAAGTCCCAAATATTATTTTACATATTTGAGAAATCTATAGTGAAACCAACAAACTTTCAATGTCATCTAGTGGAGAACTTTTTTTTAAAACCTACCCAAGGAGGGTATGAGTTCTTGAAAAAGGAAGAATTGCTCCAGCTTGCTAGACAGTATGAAGGCTTCTTGAATGAAAAATATTTTGGTGCAGTATTTGCTGGAAAAGAATTTTGCTTGGATAAAGAGTGCTTTGGGTTTAGTAGGTAATGGAAATAGAAGGTCTATCAGGCTATGAATTGAATACAATGGAAAAAGAAAACTTCAGCTTCAAGAAGAGAAAGAAGACAGACAAAAGAAAATGAAGAGCACCAAATGCAATTGCAGAAAGAAAAAGGAGACACAGTTGAAGAAAGAGAATGAATAAAAATGCAAATGCAAATAAAAACAGGTGATGGAGTGTGTGTGTGTGTGTGATTTAGATTTCTATGATGTCTGCAGAGTGGCAGTTTATAGTGATGTCAAACACCAAGGCATCCTGCCACATTTCTTATTATTCAGTGAGTAAAATGTTAATGTTCATTGTGTAAATTTATCAGACTTAATCTCATGACAGTCAGAACAATGGAATTAAATAGTGGTCAATGATATGTTTGGACTATTTTGGAAAATCTGTATAAAGACTTTCTTTATTATATCACTGAGATACCTCAAGATTATTATCACATCACCACATTCCAGGCTATTGGTACAGGACTACATTCAAGATTGGAATTCATTTGGAACACCACTGTAATTCAGTCAGAACACTACACTTTTGGATTTATAATAGGACTTTTGGGGATTTTAATTCATAATATTATAAATTAGTTTTGGTTATTTTGGTTACTCTTTCTTGTCATATGGTTTTTCACTCTTTTCTGTTGCTTTAAGATGAGAGAGTTGTAATACACACACACACATTTTTCTCACAATGATATTCTGGTACCTTTTACTTCTCTGATACGGTCAAGAATACCAAGGCTGGAGAGAATGAAGACAAAACATTAATTTTGTGAAAACTAATTTAATAGAAAATATATGATATTTAAAGTAAGAAAAATTCTTAAATGCATAAACACTGCAAATAAAATTAAAAAAAGGAAAAACATGGTGCATTATAATCTTTAATTGTGACCAAGATGGCAGAAAAGCTTAAGCACAAAACAAAAATGTAAATTTAAAACGCCACTTTAGAGTACCTACAACTAACTCCTTGGTTAAATGAACACTGCTCCACACACTATGGTGCATTTATGTTTTAAAGTTAGGTTTTTCTTTATTGAAAGACACAGGACTGTTAAGTATATGATGTAGAGTGATAGAATGCAAGTCCCATGGTTGTTTAATCAAGCAAAAATTATCAAATTCAAGTAGGACTCCTCATTTTGCTATCAACTGAATTGGTCACTTGTATGACGTGTGTGTGATGGATACACCACATATCCCAGGGATTAATGATCCTTGCCCTTGGATACACCACATATCCCAGGAATTAATGATCCTTGCCCTTGGATCCTTGGATACACCACATATCCCAGGAATTAATGATCCTTGCCCTTGGATCCTTGGATACACCACATATCCCAGGAATTAATGATCCTTGCCCTTGGATCCTTGGATACACCACATATCCCAGGAATTATTATTGATCCTTGCCCTGCTTATCACTGGAAATCAATGTGATATATAAACAATGCACAGTTCTGCAGCTGTGTTGTACTGAACTGTAACATAATAAGAATAGACCTTACATGTCTGAGTAGCCATTTCAGGACAATTGTTCCTGCAACTTTTCTGGAAAAGTTTATACAATCCCAGGTTTTACATTATGCTGTTTTCAGTGTATACTATGATATACAGTCTGGGTAAAAGATTTGGCCATGACACTGTACTATATATTAAATGTATATAATAGTCTATAAACCTTTGTAATTTGTTTCCTAAAGATGTGAAAATGTCCTATTAAACAACTATCACTTTTCGGCATATTTGTTTAAAAGCATTTGAATTCCACTTCAAAAAACAATATCAGTGGCATATAAAAGATTAGAGTACTTTACAAGAAACTGAAGGTTCAATGGATATATCCCAAACTCTAATAAAATATTACACTACAAAATACACCTAAGGTTCAATGGATATATCCCTTAATCTAAAAAAATATTACACTATAAAAGATACCTAAGTTTCAATGGACATATCCCAAAATCTATCAAAGACACTGAAGGACATATATGTAAAATCAAATTTTATAGTACATAAACCTTTTCATATTTAAGTACTTTTATAACTTATTTCCAATTCAATATTTCTATTTGCAATATATACCTCATGTATATCAGTGTATGAAATGAGCGGAATTTTATGCCATATAGTATGATAATAATGAAAAAATAATAAAATTACATCAAATATGTCAAAAGACAATAAAAGTTTTATTAAATTATTTTGTCTTGCAAAAGAATTGGAGAGCAAGTAGAAGGCATATATTTATTACTGGAAAGTTGACAAAGCTGTTCTTTTTGTTTTAATATCTTTATTCCACATAAATTTCTGACATAAAAATATTACTTTTTTGTGCATTTATTTTGGTCCATTTCCAGGAATGTAGTAATATTTCATTATATTATGCACATGACCGAAATTGGTATACGGGTAAACATTATGAGCAGTCAATGAGCTAAAACCATCAAATTCATCATCATCAATATCCAAGTCAAAAATACCAATTAACTAGTGTGCTCAGTTCATTCCATGTTGTCAATCCGGCCTTTGATGTTTCCCTCCAATATCAGTGAGTAAGAGTAACACTTGTTTTCAACAGAATGTACACTGAACTCAAATTAATACAATCTTTGAATTTCAAGAAACAATGATGGTTAGCATGAGTCAGCAGATGCCACTCAATTACAGGAAATGAACATGCATTCAATAATATAGGTAATCTACACTGTTGGGATGGTGATATTACTTTGTGCAGAGAAAACAACACAGAAATATTTAATAATGATTATAGGGATTAATTCTACATGGAGTTTATATGGTTCTAAATACTGTGAAGATATAAATAATAATTAGAGCAAAGTCTATTTTTAAAAGACCATTGTCACGAAAGACCACCTGTCTTAAGATAAAATTCTTAATGTATAGAAAAAACATGAGAGAAAACCTGTCTCAAGACCATGCTTTTGGCAGAAAGGGTAGCCTTTCAAGACAGGTTTTACTTTATCTTTCAAACTGAAAAAGTATGGTGTGAACTTTGTATAATTTTTATTTAATATTTTCATATTGTTTTCATTTTTGCCATAACCTTCAGTTTAATGGCTACAGTAAGGTACATTGTGCAAAATGCATGAAGGGTTGAAATCTCTCTCTCTCTCTCTCTCTCTCTCTCTCTCTCTCTCTCTCTCGTATCAGGTCATCTTTTATTTGCATCACAAGGGGTATAAATACAAAATGTGAATATCAATGGCTGTGTCATGGTTATCCATTTTCCAACTTATTCCAATACACACATATGTAAACCAAATCAAACATAGTTCCAGCACATGCTTGTTTAACATAATCAACTCAATACTGATGATCATGTACATATTTTCTAGCCCTCTTCATTGTTGGCTCCTTTATATTTTTGTACACATTTTTTTTCACAAAATGAAGATGTTTTAAAACCTTTTTTCGTACTTAAAATAAATAGTAATTTTTTTATATACAATTACAAGAAATATAGTAACATTAAAAACTATTCAAAATAAGGCAAAATAGTTTTATATGAAAACCAAGTAATGATCACATGAATTATATAGAGATTAACATTTAATTTATGAAGAAGAAAAAATGAAATCATAATTCATGATACAGAGTGTTTGTCAGAAAAAAAACATTTAATAAAAATAAACAATCTGTAAAAATAGGTAACATGCTTGATATATTATCTCTTTCCAGTCAAATTTGTAAAAATTTGTTTTTTTTAAATGTTAAAAGTTCAGAACTTGCCATCAATTAATGGCTGGTAAAACCTGTCAGACATTTTCTATCAGTCACTGGAAGCAATCAATGGCTTGTAAAACTACATTCACTGAGATCTGCCATCAATCAGTGGAAGCAATCAATGGCTGGTATAACAACAGTCATTGAGATTTGCCATCAATCAGTGGAATCAATCAATGGCTGGTAAAACAGCAGTCATTGAGATTTGCCATCAGTCAGTGGAATCAATCAATGGCTGGTAAAACAACAGTCATTGAGATTTGCCATACCTGTTCCTGGTCACATTGATGATGTAACAACTTGTACTGAAAGTACCATATCTTGCATCAATCTCAAGTTTTATTCTACTTAGTACCTCAGGGTCTTGTACTGTTAATATCACATTTGTTTCCATGCCAACATAAAAATGGCATATTTCAAGTATGAAAAGGTATTTTTGCACACCTAGATTGATTTGTGTAATGAGTTTGGTTGAAATACCTTGAAATGAAAATATTTATGGACAGGTGGATACAAATATAGTTATAACTCTCTGTATTACATACCCACAGGATATAAATGTTTATTGCCATAAACCTGCCCTTATACTAAATTAACATTCTTTTTCACAATTACACAATGCATACATATAGAGGATATTACATAAATGACAGTTATACTTCTCAAGCACTTTCAGGAATATTTCATGTAATGCAAGTTTGTCCTACAGTAAGTGGAGTTAACCTTCCCATGGTTCTACACAGGGATTCCATCCGACACTCTTCTCTGGTAAATTATCCTGAAAGAAAGGAATGTAGGATATAGATATTTTATGTATTATCAAAGAAAATGTCAGTAGAATTTTCTGTATTAATAAAAATAGCAAGATCTATTTATAGTACAGCTTCCCTTGTAAGCATATCAAAGTAAAAGACACTTTCTTCTACAAGACAACTTTTGCAGGTCCCTTTTTTATCTCGACTTTTCTCTTCCATGTACATGATATATGTACATAAGTACCAAATTTGATTGGGCCCTTCAGCATAATTTTAACTTGCTCAGTCTCCATGCAAAAGGAGACTTTTTGAAGAACTGACTTAAGTATGCATGTACAATTTTTGGCTATTTCTTTATCTTACAACTGAATGCCAGCTAGGACTTGAGTTTTCAACACATATGCCCCAACCTAGATGCCAGATAGGACTGAGTTCTCAACACATATGCCCCAACCTGGATGCCAGCTAGGACTCCAGTTTTCAACACATATGCCCCAACCTAGATGCCAGCTAGGACTCAAGTTTTCAACACATATGCCCCAAACTGGATGCCAGCTAGGACTGAGTTTTCAACACATATGCCCCAACTGCACCAAAGGATCTGAACATCTATCAAACTCTGTGGTTAAAATATAATCAGATAATCCTACATGATTCCCACCTGATGTCCCCTTCCCTAATTCCACCTCAATGACTGACACATCTAAATACTTATGTCAATCAATAGGCACACTTAGAAAACAACCTAAATGCAAACCATATCCTAGAGAAACTCCTGATCTTAATGCAAAGGTAACCATTAACCAGTGAACTATTTAATGTACATCGTTGTGAGTTAGTTGTCACTGATGGGTATAGTACTCCCATTTAGCAACTTATGCTTTTGTCTGACCTTAAAACCTGTAAGTGGCACAGTCTTGGTACTTAAATACATGACATTCAAGCACTTGCCAATGTCAAGGAGAACCATGTTCAGTCTCTTTCTTTTCACACACAAAAGGGATCATTTAAATTCTGATTGGTTATTATTGTTTACCCTAGACTGGTAGCAAATAATAGTCACCAATCGGAACTGAATGTTGGTTATTCACTGTCTTCCATACTGGTAGTGTATATGTGCTCAAACTGGTTTTAAGTGGACAAGATATGTTCATTTTGGATTTATACAATAACTGTGATTCATTCTTATTCTGTATTACAAAATAATCCTGTATCCTGCTATGAGATGATACATTAATATTTTATGTATCATACATTGGGATACATTTATTTATTTAATCATCATTTAACCACTAGTCAAGAGTAAGGAATACAGTAGTGCCACAATTGTCAAATATTTAATGTCACGTTTTGAAAATCCCACATTTTTTTTAAAAGCAAAAATTTTAAGGTCTTTTCTAGGATTTTTCCTCGATAAAATGATTTTTTCAAAAACACCTATGACTGTTAACCAGTGACCCTTACAGAACTGAATCAAAAACATTTTGGTTTAGAAAACATGCATTTTTAAAACAAATATCTGTTGCTATTTTTAGAATCCTATAACAATCGAATTAGATATATGAGCTTCAATAAAAACTCTAGAAACATGTTGAATTACAGACATTCAAAAAGATTTGCATGTAACTCATTTTAGTTTACAGAATTAAAATGCTTAATTACATATTTTGGCATAAAGCAAATCTTTAGGCAAGAATTGTTTTAAATCTAAACACAAAAAAAACTTCAAAAATTATATATATTTTACATAAATATCAGGATTAATTTTTTAAAAATCTACTAAAGTCTAGTTGGTGCCTAACAGCTTCTTTCAGAGTAATTAATGGACTGTATATTTTAAAGCAGTCATTGTCAATGACACCTAGAGCAAGGGATTCTGCACTGAAAGTTGCCTCCATAGTTCAGCGATTTCTAAGTACAGGAATGATTCTGCTATTTTTATTTTAGATCACTTGCATCCACAGTATTCATTGTTGTCCCCAGAATTATTATTTTGAAATTTCCCAATCAAATCTTTGTAAATCTTGCTCGACAGAACATTTTTTCTGACATTCCATTTGTATCTCCTTAATATGTGTTACTAGAATGGAACAATACTTGTACCATTTTTCTTACCAAAATCATCTTAATCATACAAAAACTTGATGCAATGAACCATAATAAGCAAGGGTCCATCCTGGACTGCATTATTTATATGAAAGTACCTCTCTCTAGCTAGAATAGGCAAACATGGTGAAATTAGGGAGAAACAGGTGTACAAAGTTTAAAATAGTCAAAATGTTTAAAATACTGATGAAATACTATTAGAATTTTATACAGATAGTAAAACTTTTCATGAACCTTTACACTACAATTGTTTTAACACATACAGCAAACCTTGAAAATAGGTTACATACAAAAATCTGCAAACCTTTCCACTTCAAAAGGCTTTTTTCCATAGGTCTGTATGATGAAATGATTGGGGGAATGTTGTGAAATCAATATAAGGTAAGGAAACGTCTCTTTTATGACCTGTTTAGGTAAAATAACAGACTCTATGGCAACTGTTTCACCCATGTCACAACCAAGCATGGACTAAATGAGTTTTTCAACAACTTCTATTGAACCAAATCATGGTTCTTTTTCATAAAAAAAAATTATGTCTCTTTATTAATGAACGATTATGTCTCTTTATTAATGATCAATTATGTCTCTTTATTCATGATCAATTATGTCTCTTTATTAATGATCAATTATGCCTCTTTATTAATGATCAATTATGTCTCTTTATTAATGATCAGTTATGTCTCTTTATTAATGATCAATTATGTCTCTTTATTAATGATCAGTTATGTCTCTTTATTAATGATCAATTATGTCTCTTTATTAGTGATCAATTATGTCTCTTTATTAATGAACAATTATGTCTCTTTATTAATGAACGATTATGTCTCTTTATTAATGATCAATTATGTCTCTTTTTAATGATCAATTATGTCTCTTTATTAATGAAAAATTATGTCTCTTTACTAATGAACAATTATGTCTCTTTATTAATGAACAATTATGTCTCTTTATTAATGAAAAATTATGTCTCTTTATTAATGATCAATTATGTCTCTTTATTAATGAACAATTATGTCTCTTTATTAATGATCAATTATGTCTCTTTATTAATGATCAATTATGTCTCTTTATTAATGAACAATTATGTCTCTTTATTAATGAACAATTATGTCTCTTTATTAATGATCAATTATGTCTCTTTATTAATGATCAATTATGTCTCTTATTAATGATCAATTATGTTTCATTATTAATGAACAATTATGTCTCTTTATTAATGAACAATTATGTCTCTTTATTAATGATAAATTATGTCTCTTTATTAATGAACAATTATGTCTCTTTATTAATGAACAATTATGTCTCTTTATTAATGATCAATTATGTCTCTTTATTAATGAACAATTATGTCTCTTTATTAATGATCAATTATGTCTCTTTATTAATGATAAATTATGTCTCTTTATTAATGAACAATTATGTCTCTTTATTAATGAACAATTATGTCTCTTTATTAATGATCAATTATGTCTCTTTATTAATGAACAATTATGTCTCTTTATTAATGATCAATTATGTCTCTTTATTAATGATCAATTATGTCTCTTTATTAATGATCAATTATGTCTCTTTTTTAATGATCAATCATGTCTCTTTATTAATGATCAATTATGTCTCTTTATATAATCAAGTAGCAGCTGAAAGTTCCAGTTTTTACTCAAATGTGATCAACATTTGCAAAATTAAAGGACTTTCCTGGTTGGGAACAAACTGATTCTTTTCCCAATATTTTCTAAATTTTTCTGTAGCATGGGAACCCTATATGTTTTGTGTTTTTTGGCAGAAAGTTATCAAATTTACCAGAAAATTCATGTCCTCCTTATCAATAGAGAAGTCAAACACATCAGCATTTTCTTCAATTCTCTTTGGAGAGGTTGACTTTGGAATAACAATAAAGCCATGCTGAACACACCACCGGACTAACACCTGGGCTTCTGTCTTGTTATATCTTTTGTAAACAAAAAGTAGATGCTATTCAGTAAATATGATTCAAACATAAAAGTGACAGGAAGTACAAAATAAAAACTATCTGACTTTGTCATGTTTTTGTAATATGCTAATTAAAAGATTGTTTCAAAAAATGTTGTTGCAAGAAAAGACAATGGATAGTGCATAACAATCAAAATGCAGTTGGGGTGAAGTGGGCATGCTTACCTTGAAAAATATTAAATTCTACATCCTCATGAATTCACCACTGAACCAACCTAAACACTAATCTTGATCATGCTCAGAATTACAGTTTTGCATCATATAATTTGTCATCAGATCATGGTATATGCTGTAATTTATTTAAAATCCCTAATTAGATAATGGCATATGCTGTAATTCATTTAAAATCCCTCATTAGATAATGGCATATGCTGTTAATTCATTTAAAATCCCTCATTAGATAATGGCATATGCTGTAATTCATTTAAAATCCCTCATTAGATAATGGCGTATGCTGTTAATTCACTTAAAATCCCTCATTATATAATGGCATATGCTGTAATTCATTTATAATCCCTAATTAGATAATGGCATATGCTGTAATTCATTTAAAATCCCTCATTAGATAATGGCATATGCTGTAATTCATTTATAATCCCTAATTAGATAATGGCATATGCTGTTAATTCATTTAAAATCCCTAATTAGATAATGGCATATGCTGTAATTCATTTATAATCCCTAATTAGATAATGGCATATGCTGTTAATTCATTTAAAATCCCTCATTAGATAATGGCATATGCTGTTAATTCATTTATAATCCGTAATTAGATAATGGCATATGCTGTAATTCATTTAAAATCCCTCATTATATAATGGCATATGCTGTAATTCATTTATAATCCCTAATTAGATAATAGCATATGCTGTTAATTCATTTATAATCCCTAATTAGATAATGGCATATGCTGTTAATTCATTTAAAATCCCTCATTAGATAATGGCATATGCTGTAATTCATTTAAAATCCCTAATTAGATAATGGCATATGCTGTAATTCATTTAAAATCCCTAATTAGATAATGGCATATGCTGTAATTCATTTAAAATCCCTAATTAGATAATGGCATATGCTGTAATTCATTTAAAATCCCTAATTAGATAATGGCATATGCTGTATTTCATTTAAAATCCCTAATTAGATAATGGCATATGCTGTAATTCATTTAAAATCCCTAATTAGATAATGGCATTTGCTGTAATCGTCAATCTGTCATCAAGACTTCACCTAGACTGTAAATAATTAAAAATCTACCATCATATCTGGATCTATGTTTCCATTCATTTAAAGGCATATCAGGGTTTATGCGGTAAATTATTTAAAATCTGTCTTCAGATCAAGGTCCATGTTGTAACTCATTTAAAATTAGTCAGTGAATCATGGGCTATAACTCATGTGTGTACTTGTTAACATGTTTTGGCATTATGACAAATAGTCAGGGGTTATAACTCAAGTGTGTAGTTGTTAAGACATGTAGCC
This sequence comes from Potamilus streckersoni, assembly GCA_016746295.1. Taxonomy (NCBI): domain Eukaryota; kingdom Metazoa; phylum Mollusca; class Bivalvia; order Unionida; family Unionidae; genus Potamilus; species Potamilus streckersoni. The sequence goes on along the minus strand of JAEAOA010002192.1, from coordinate 32,484 downwards.
ATTATGACAAATACAGTCTATACAGTCTATGCTGTTTGCAGCTTTCTGTATCTAAGGTGCTTTAGAGCACATCAACACAAATAGGTTATTTAATGTAGTAAAGTACCTCGCTAAAGGACACATGAAAAGCTGACCAAGGATGATGTAATCCATATAAAGTTTAGCAGAAAATGTAATTTGGTGAAAAAGCGCAATGATAAAAACAGTAGCTTGATAGTTGGCATCTATAATGATACCTGAGAAACTGACCTGGGTGCAAAACTCAACAATTGACAGCCAAGTGCAAACTAAATCAAGCTTTCCTTACTGATGAATGGGCACGAGAAATGAAAAACTTTAAACAAAATGGTCATACAAATCTGTTGTCCACTGTATAAAAAAATCATGTCTCATGGTCAACTGGTTTTATTTATAATAAGAATCCAAAGTATGACCAGAATTCATGACAACGCTCAAGAAATGCAAGTATGACCAGATTTTATAACAGGGCTCAACTAAAGAAATACAAATATGACCAAAATGCATGACTCAAGAAATGCAAGTATGACCAGATTTTATAACAGGGCTCAACTAAAGAAATACAAATATGACCAAAATGCATGACTCAAGAAATGCAAGTATGACCAGATTTTATAACAGGGCTCAACTAAAGAAATACAAATATGACCAAAATACATGACTCAAGAAATGCAAGTATGACCAGATTTTATAACAGGGCTCAACTAAAGAAATACAAATATGACCAAAATGCATGACTCAAGAAATGCAAGTATGACCAGATTTTATAACAGGGCTCAACTAAAGAAATACAAATATGACCAAAATGCATGACTCAAGAAATGCAAGTATGACCAGATTTTATAACAGGGCTCAACTAAAGAAATACAAATATGACCAAAATGCATGACTCAAGAAATGCAAGCATGACCAGATTTTATAACAGGGCTCAACTAAAGAAATACAAATATGACCAAAATGCATGACTCAAGAAATGCAAGTATGACCAGATTTTATAACAGGGCTCAACTAAAGAAATACAAATATGACCAAAATGCTTGACTCAAGAAATATAAGTATGACCAGATTTTATAACAGGACTCAAGAAATACAAGTATGGCCAGATTTCATGACCAGGCTCAAGAAATACAAGCATGACCCGATTTTATGACAGGACACAACTCAAGAAATACAAGCATGACCCGATTTTATGACAGGACACAACTCAAGAAATACAAGCATGACCCGATTTTATGACAGGACACAACTCAAGAAATACAAGCATGACCCGATTTTATGACAGGACACAACTCAAAAAATACAAGCATGACCCGATTTTATGACAGGACACAACTCAAGAAATACAAGCATGACCCGATTTTATGACAGGACACAACTCAAGAAATACAAGCATGACCCGATTTTATGACAGGACACAACTCAAGAAATACAAGCATGACCCGATTTTATGACAGGACACAACTCAAGAAATACAAGCATGACCCGATTTTATGACAGGACACAACTCAAGAAATACAAGCATGACCCGATTTTATGACAGGACACAACTCAAGAAATACAAGCATGACCCGATTTTATGACAGGACACAACTCAAGAAATACAAGCATGACCCGATTTTATGACAGGACACAACTCAAGAAATACAAGCATGACCCGATTTTATGACAGGACACAACTCAAGAAATACAAGCATGACCCGATTTTATGACAGGACACAACTCAAGAAATACAAGCATGACCCGATTTTATGACAGGACACAACTCAAGAAATACAAGCATGACCCGATTTTATGACAGGACACAACTCAAGAAATACAAGCATGACCCGATTTTATGACAGGACACAACTCAAGAAATACAAGCATGACCCGATTTTATGACAGGACACAACTCAAGAAATACAAGCATGACCCGGTTTTATGACAGGACACAACTCAAGAAATACAAGCATGACCCGATTTTATGACAGGACACAACTCAAGAAATACAAGCATGACCCGATTTTATGACAGGACACAACTCAAGAAATACAAGCATGACCCGATTTTATGACAGGACACAACTCAAGAAATACAAGCATGACCCGATTTTATGACAGGACACAACTCAAGAAATACAAGCATGACCCGATTTTATGACAGGACACAACTCAAGAAATACAAGCATGACCCGATTTTATGACAGGACACAACTCAAGAAATACAAGCATGACCCGATTTTATGACAGGACACAACTCAAGAAATACAAGTATGGCCAGATTTCATGACCAGGCTCAAGAAAAACAAGTATGACTAGAATTTTTTCCAGGACTCGAAAAATACATGCATGACCACCTTTTATAACTATGTTCAAGAAATATAAGTATGACCAGATCTCACGACTGGGCTCAAGACCAGAATTCATGATGGGGCTCAAGAAATACAAGTATGACCTGATTCATGACAGGGCTCAAGAAATATGAGAATGACCAGATTTCATGACAGGGCTCAAAACCGAAATTTATGACAGGGCTCAAGAAATACAAGTAAGACAAGATGTCATGACAAGGACCAAGAAATACAAGTATGACCAGAATTCATGAAAGGGCTCAAAAAATTAAAGTATGACCAAAATTCATGACTGGGCTCAATAAATACAAGTAAGACAAGATGTCATGACAAGGACCAAGAAATACAAGTATGACCAGAATTCATGAAAGGGCTCAAAAAATTCAAGTATGACCAAAATTGATGACTGGGCTCAAGAAATATAAGTATGATCAGATCTTGTGACAGGGCTCAAGACCAGAATTCAAGACAGAGCTCAAGAAATGCAAGTATGACCAGAATTCATGACAGGGCTCAAAACATGCAAGGATGACCAAAATGCATGACATGGATCAAGAAATACAAGTATGACCAGATTTCATGACTGGGTTCAAGAAGTACGAGTAAATGAAATATTTTATCTGAAAATCTAATCTTATTTGCCCATGACACTGACACCAGAGTGAAGTGATGAGAAAGTGTGCCATAGCATGAATTATCCTAGCTCTATGTAGGGACTTTACAATAATGGGTTAAGAAAATGCAGGTAAATGAACCTATAAACCAGGGGTCTCAAACTCAAACCACCTTGAGGGCTGCATGAGAGCATTTTTGACGGTCCAAGGGCCGTACCACCTTTGTTATCTTTCATGACACCTTGTTATGCCAATCATTTTGCAGGCCACCAGTTTGAGATGCCTGCTATAAACCAAACCTCAACAAAATTGATGCAAACAGGGTTCACAGTGCTACCATTGTTAGAAAGTGATTGATGTGCCTAATGATGACTAATGTGCTCTAATAAAAAACAAAAGCAATTACTTTTGAGCTAGCTTGACCAAATCTTTGTCTCCAAAGTGCTTGCCTCTTGCCAGTGGAGAGTATGCCATAAGATGGATTCCCTTCTGTTGACAATAAGCAACAATATCTTCCTTCCTTTGCCAGGGGTGGAGTTCTATCTGATTTACAGATGGGGGAGGCAAACCAGCTTGTTCAAGGCCTTGCAAATGGTGGACACCAAAATTGGACACACCCACTGACCTAAAAAAAAAGATCATTCAAATCTGCATTATGCAAATTATTTTAAGGTCCATTCAAGTGTCAATCTTAAAAATGAATAATCAGACAATAAAAATCAGTATACTATTTTAAAATTTGACTTTTTAAATATCCCACAGTATATTTCATGAGTTACAAGAGCAAAAAAGAGATACATTCATAATGACTTTGTACATTCATAATGACTTTGTACATTTATAATGACTTTGTACATTCATAATGACTTTTACATTCATAATGACTTTGTACATTCATAATGACTTTGTACATTCATAATGACTTTTACATTCATAATGACTTTGTACATTCAAAATGACTTTGTACATTCATAATGACTTTGTACATTCATAATGACTTTGTACATTTATAATGACTTTTACATTCATAATGACTTTTACATTCATAATGACTTTGTACATTCATAATGACTTTGTACATTTATAATGACTTTGTACATTTATAATGACTTTGTACATTCATAATGACTTTGTACATTCATAATGACTTTGTACATTTATAATGACTTTATACATTCATAATGACTTTTACATTCATAATGACTTTGTACATTCATAATGACTTTGTACATTCATAATGACTTTTACATTCATAATGACTTTGTACATTCATAATGACTTTGTACATTCATAATGACTTTGTACATTCATAATGACTTTGTACATTTATAATGACTTTTACATTCATAATGACTTTGTACATTCATAATGACTTTGTACATTTATAATGACTTTGTACATTTATAATGACTTTGTACATTCATAATGACTTTGTACATTCATAATGACTTTTACATTCATAATGACTGTAAATTCATAATGACTTTGTACATTTATAATGACTTTTACATTCATAATGACTTTTACATTCATAATGACTTTGTACATTCATAATGACTTTATACATTCATAATGACTTTTACATTCATAATGACTTTGTACATTTATAATGACTTTGTACATTCATAATGACTTTTACATTCATAATGACTTTGTACATTCATAATGACTGTACATTTCATAATGATTTTGTACATTCATAATGACTTTGTACATTCATAATGACTTTGTACATTCATAATGACTTTGTACATTTATAATGACTTTGTACATTTATAATGACTTTGCACATTCATAATGACTTTGTACATTCATAATGACTTTGTACATTTATAATGACTTTATACACTCATAACGACTTTGTACATTCATAATGACTTTGTACATTCATAATGACTTTGTACATGCATAATGATTTTGTACATTCATAATGACTTTGTACATTTATAATGACTTTGTACATTTCTTGAGTATACATATTCCCACAGTGAATATCACAACTTAAAACTTGAGAAATGAGATATATTCACACAGCAAATTTCAAGAGTTAAAACTTGAGAAATTAGGTATATTCCCACAGTAAATTTCATGACTAAAAGCTTGAGAAATGAGATTTATTACCACAGTAAAACTTTCTGTGTTAAAACCTGAGAAATGAGATATATTCCCACAGTAAAACTTTCATGTGTGAAAACTAGAGAAATGAGATATATTCCCACAGTAAATTTTAGTAGTTAACACTTGAGAAATGAGATATATTCCCACAGTAAATTTCATGACTTAAAACTTGAGAAATGAGATTTCTTAACAATAGATTTGCTGAGAATAAAACATTATTTAAAACAAAAATAAACTTCTAAAGTCAAGGGATGGTTTTAAAATGGAATGGTACAGTATTTGAAAGTCAAGGGATGTGTTTAATTTTATCTGACATTATAAAGAGGTATTCACTATTTAGGGGAAGAGTCAACCTTTTCATACCATTATTATTAACAGGTATAGTAAAGTAACATTTTACAAGAAATGGCAAATGAAATATGATTTATCATGTATTAGTTATACACTTCAAGAAAGATTCCCTCAAAAAGACTGATACTCTAAAGACAACAAAGAACTCCCATGAATCCAAGATAAGTCAGTGTCTTCTTGTAACGGTTGAGTATTGAAACCATATCTAATATTCTTGTGAAACTCAAAAAAAGATGATCACAGGCAATGTCAAGACATGTTAAGATTGGAGAAATCTAGAAGTAATATTTCTTGAAGACAAAATATGAAGTTACTAAGGTGGCATCATTCACAGTTTATTATTATCATGAGTTAGTAAGCTAAAAATCAGAATCAAGACCCTTGACTGCCATGACAGCTATAATGTATCCTTGACCTGTATCATTTGTATTTAGGACCAATTAGACATCACAAGTCTTTCAGTAAAAGCCCACAATGATATAATTATCTGTTCAGAAGTAGTAGCAACAATTAGATTTGTTAACATGGCTACCAGGTGGCAATATTGGATGTTTGAGAGGCACCATTTTCATTTTAGACCCTAGGTTAGGAAAAGCAGTGATAACAAACTTCTGCTAACATCCTGACAAAATACAAAATGTCCTTACATAAGCTTACAGATGACTTAGTGTTCTGGTAACCCATGGACTCCAGGCACAAGATTTTTCTGACCCAACATTCTGGTAGCCCATGGACTCTAGACACAAGATTTGTTGACCTCGCATTCTGGTAACCCATGGACTCCATGCAAAAGATTTTTTGACCCAGCATTCTGGTAGTCTATAGACTCCAGGCACAAGATTTTTCTGACCCAGCATTCTGGTAACCCATGGACTCCAGGCACAAGATTTTTTCTGACCCAACATTCTGGTAACCCATGGACTCCAGGCACAAGATTTTTCTGACCCAACATTCTGGTAACCCATGGACTCCAGGCACAAGATTTTTCTGACCCAACATTCTGGTAGCCCATGGACTCTAGGAACAAGATTGTTTTGACCCTGCATTCTGGTAACCCATGGACTCCATGCAAAAGATTTTTTGACCCAGCATTCTGGTAGTCTATAGACTCCAGGCACAAGATTTTTCTGACCCAACATTCTGGTAGCCCATGGACTCTAGGTACAAGATTTGTTGACCTTGCATTCTGGTAACCCATAGACTCCATGCAAAAGATTTTTTGACCCAGCATTCTGGTAGTCTATAGACTCCAGGCACAAGATTTTTCTGACCCAACATTCTTATACCTGATCAACTCCAGGTACAAGATTTAGAATTTTCAGATCCATTGTTCTGGTAATCCATGGAGTCTAGATACTTGATTTTTTAAGACCCAGCATTTGGACAGCCATGGGTTATAGGCACAAGATTTTTAAGACAGTTTTATTTATGGAAAGTGATTATGAAAACTAAGGCATCACATGAAAACTATTAAAGAAAATGGAGTATTCCTAGGAATGCTTCTAGCTTCAATTTAAACATAAAAAAATGCTAACACAAAATTTTATTTAAAAGTTACAAATAGATACTGTTTTCCTTTTTTAAAGGATAATTAAGTTCATTAAAGATTTATTTTTTTCATACTAGATGTAGAAATGGAAGCAAATTTACACTTTTGGTAATAGCTAAACTAATGCTCAGAGCATGTTGGTAGAAAAAAATTACCATAAGAAAAAACATTTCAAAAAAGATGTAGTTGTTTTAATTATGTCACTCTTATGTTCACATTGTGAAATTAGCACAAATTATGTGTTAAAAACAAACAAAATCAACATGTCTGAAACCAATGAGAAAATTAATTCAACCATCTGGAATGGAAATGAAAATGAACAAAATCTAAATGTAAATTCTTTAAATATGATCCTTCAAGTTTTCAACAAAAAAAATCAAAATAATCAAGGATGATGGATAAGTGAGGTGCATCAGAAAATGGCTGAAGAATTACTAGGATAAATATTCCCTTGCTGGTTGAAAATGTTTGCCAAATCAAACAAAAAAAATAAACTGAAGCTCTGCAATTCATTACAATTTCATATATAATTAAATGGAATAAAAAGAAAGTTGTAAATATACTAGGCTTTGTTCAAGATATTTCACACAAAATTTATTCCTTCCTGAAATATTAAAGATGCATTATATTCCATATTTTAATTTTGAAATTATTTAAGAAACTGCAACAAAACAGGACATTGTGCCAGATTTTACCAAATTCTAATACAAATAACAGTACCACACATTACAAGAAAAAAACTGCAACAAGACCTTGTGCCAGGCATTATCAAATTCTAAAGCAAATAACAGTACCACACAGTACAAGAAATCTGCAACAAGACCAGTACCAAGTATTGTCAGAAAATTAAAATTTTAACTCTTGCTTAAGATAGTCGGTTTCTTTGAAATGGAAGGTAATGAATTGTTGGTAAAGACAATGCGAGTGGTAAAATATAAAAATTTACAAAATCTTCAAAGGCAAATCAAAGCCCAAAAAACAAGATTAAAAGGCAAATTGTAGCAAACTCCATTCATATCTTTCTGAAATATACTCTTTACAAGAAGTACATCCATGAACACCTATAATTTAAAAACTAAAATTCTCTCAAAGTGAAAAAGTTGCATGACAAAAGAAGCAAAGCAGAACCTGTCTTGAAAGAAAACCTCTTGTTCAAAAGTATGGTCTCATGAAAGTTGGTCTCTCAAAACAAGCCACAATGCTATATAATCAATACATTTGTGCATTGAGAATGTGGTCTCTCAAGACGGGTGATCTCTTATAGCAGAGGTCTTTCAAGACAGGTTTTTCTGTATTTATTCACAGTTTAGAAGTCTGTAACATTTGTACATTTTATATATTATAACAACCCGTGGATTGTCTGATAAAGACAAAGTGTCATATGGACAAAAGAGATGACTTCCAGTGGGCTGTAAAATTTAGATGGAATTTACTACTCTTCAAACTCGCATGACAATCTCTTTCATTTAAGATAGTTAAATCTGTCTAGCCATAAACCTCAGTATATTGAACACAAGCATAGAAAGAACAATGTTTATAAACCACTGTAAGAAAATTTTCTTTCCTTTGAAACCTCTATAAAAAGGACACCAGTCTAAAAAAAGACAAAAATTGTCTAATTTCTGGAGTGTCTATATAGGCAGTGTGAACTGAATCTGGTCCATACCTGATTCGTCCCTGTGCTTTAATCTCTAGCATGGCTTTATAGGTCTCCACAATTTTTTTTCCCTTCGGACTGTGAATCAGGTACATATCTACATAGTCTAGACCCAACCTGAAATAAACAAGCAGCCCATGTTGGTGTTATATAGCTCATCTGGCTGACCTCAATGCTATATGCAAGCATTGCTGGCAAGAAATCTGGGTTAGTAAAATTCTTTCTGATATGTAAAGGTTCTATTAGTAATGGCAGCCATATTGGATGGCAGATCTGTATCATTTGGATGGCAAACTTTAATAGCATCATGATGGGATGCTTTCTTCACAATTTGGTCAATGTCTACTGACAGGACTTAACAGTAAACATCATTTAATGTTTTTTTCTTTTTATAGTAATGGTGGCCATATTGAATTACAAAGGAGTTGCATTACATGTACAAAAATGAATGGCTTTCATGCCATGTTGCTTTTTATTAAATCTGGTTGAATCTACAAAACATGAATTAGCATTTAATGGCACCTCATTATAAAAATATCTATTATAGTGTCAATTAAAATTTCTAAAAACATAAAAGTAAAGAATTGCACAAAAACTTTATGTATCCTTCCAAATACATTTAAATATGAAGAACAAGACAAAATATAAAAGGCAACGATTCTTATAAGGTACATATTTTAAATAAATGTAGACCAAATCACAGAAACAACTTCAAAGTATAATTACTAACAAGCATCCAAAATATTTCACAGCAGAAATTGTATATTACAGATCATAGTCACATTTAACAATAATGAACAATATGATAATTGCAAAAATATGAATCAATTCATTTAAACCCAACAAAAATGTTGAATACACCCTATGAAACAACATTTATTCTTGCTCCAATGAAATAATAATGTGGTTGAATTAAATATTGAATAAATCTGCTTTCTGGAGGTCCATGTTTACAGCATTAAATGACAGTGAAAACTAGTTACATGCAAATAAAACTGCAGCCAAAGGGAGAAAGGAGAATCAACATGTATGAGATGCTTCCCCTTGTCAATATGATACACAGACAAATACATTTTTTCATTTTTAGGGAGGACTGGATTTGGAGGTTGCAGAGAAAATTTTACTAAAGTTAGTGTGAGAAGGTAATATATTTGATGCAGAAACACAGCAGCTTATTTACAGGTATCATACAAGTTCTCATGAATAATACAAACATTACTTTTAAAAATCTAGTTTCAGCATATTTTCAAGTCTTAAACATTAGATGTTGGGTGTCTACTCCTCTAAAATAAACAACCACCCAAAATGTTGTATCATAAATCTCTAAAATGATTTCAGCAGCCTTTTGAACAAGTCCTCTTTATCAACCATTACGATGTTATTATACATTTATTTCAGTGATAGTTTTTTTTCAGCAATTATACTTGACATTTGTTTACCTAATCTCATTTCATCTAAAAATAACAGAAAAACTTGCATCAATAATAGTCCAATTTCCCCCAACAGGTGGATGTCAAAATAAATTTGAAGTCATCATTATACATTAACATAGTGCAATTGATATGCACAATTCATCACTAATTCTTGTATGCTTAGCAGTCCATCATATGTACATAGTATGACAGAATGATTATTTCGCTGCATGTCTCCTGTGAAATGTATTTTGTTTGTGCCTCCCAATGAAAGGCAATATAAACAAGATGGATTGCAATTCAGAAAATTTAAGGTTGATTGTTGCTTTCAAACTTTAATTTGAAAATGACTAAGGGCTAAAACAACAAAAATGCAATTTAAATATTAAAATCCATGCCTTTTGAGAACCATGATGAGAACTGGTATGATGCCCTTCTTTTGACATATTAGTCTTTATTAATATAGATGTAATTGCCAATAAAAAGACATACATGCAGGCCAGGAACATGGTGTTTTTCTTTTGTGTGTGCAATGAATGTTTGCTGCCTTTCCAAAAAGATATTATCAAAAATTTCCACAGATGTCAGAAGGGTAGGCACAAATTATTCAGTAGCATTGCCTGTGTACATCATGCACTTCGCACATGCAGCCAGCTGGGTCTGCATACATGCATAAGTTATATTATTAGTATTATTATGAATATTTACAATTTATTTCAAGCTAGTTACACAGACCTGCCAGCACATTGTACACTTACAATATTATGCATCTCAGCTGATGAAAGCTGGGTACAACTTTAATACTGGTAAATTTTGTTATATTTTTCACACAGCCCATTATTACTCTGCGTTTTGAAAATTCAAATTTACTAAAATAAAACACAGTATGATAAATTTTATTTTCTTGTTGTTGTTGTTGTTGTTAGGCATAACACCATTTTTCAGCACACAATAGGCATTACATGGCGGCCAGTATTAATGGTGGAGATAGAAACTGTGAAATCACAGGAAAGACCCACCGACCCATGAGAAGCTACTGGCAAGCTTTGCTTAAACACTTTGCTAGTAAAGTATAATAATATGGGATAATATGTGATGCGACTAGATAAGAGAAAAAGACTAGCATGTGTTTCCATGTAAGCTGATCAGAGAAAAAGACTTGCATGTGATGCTATATAAACAGATTAGGGGAAAAAACTTGTAAGTGTTGCTATGTAAACAGATTAGGTGAAAAAACTTGTTGCTATGTAAACAGACAAGAAGAAAAGACTTGCATGTGCTGCTATGTAAACAGATGAGAGAAAAAACTTGCACCAGTGGCTACATAAGCTGATGAGAGAAAAAGACTTGCATGTGTTGCTATGTAAACAGATTAGGTGAAAAAACTTGTATATGTTGCTATGTTAAAAGACAAGAAAAAAAAGACTTGCATGTGCTGCTATGTAAACAGATGAGAGAAAAAGACTTGCATGTGTAGCTATGCTGATGAGTAGGTAACTTTATAAAGTACTGCTAATATATACAGCTCAATTCTCCACAATCACAATTAGCCTTCAATAATGCAAAATTGGAGTCTTCTATTTGCTACTTTGTACTGAAATTTGGGTTTGATTTTGTAATAACATTTTAACAATTTGTAAATATATAAATGATTAGACCATAAATCTACTTAGATCAAACCTGTCTTGGCAGAAACATTTGGCATACATGTCTACTGATATACAAATATCCTAGACTAACCCTGATGTTACACTAAGAATTTCAATCCACATTTCATCCTTTTCACTACTATGCACTAAAAGCATCTATGATACTCATACTATGCACTAAAAGTATATATGAAACTCATACTATGCACTAAAAGTATATATGAAACTCATACTATGCACTAAAAGTATATATCATACTCATACAATGCACTAAAAGCATCTATGATACTTATACTATGCACTAAAAGTATATATGAAACTCATACTATGCACTAAAAGTATATATGAAACTCATACTATGCACTAAAAGTATATATCATACTCATACAATGCACTAAAAGCATCTATAATACTTATACTATGCACTAAAAGTATCTATGATACTCATACTATGCACTAAAAGTATATATCATACTCATACAATGCACTAAAAGCATCTACGATACTTATACTATGCACTAAAAGTATATATGATACTCATACTATGCACTAAAAGTATATATCATACTCATACTATGCACTAAAAGCATCTATGATACTTATACTATGCAATAAAAGCATATATGATACTCATACTATGCACTAAAAGTATCTATCATACTCATACTATGCACTAAAAGTATATATCATACTCATACTATGCACTAAAAGTATATATGATACTCATACTATGCACTAAAAGTATATATCATACTCATACTATGCACTAAAAGTATATATGATACTCATACTATGCACTAAAAGTATATATCATACTCATACTATGCAATAAAAGCATATATGATACTTATACTATGCACTAAAAGTATATATGATACTCATACAATGCACTAAAAGTATATATCATACTCATACTTTGCAATAAAAGCATATACGATACTCATACTATGCACTAAAAGTATATATGATACTCATACTATGCACTAAAAGTATATATCATACTCATACAATGCACTAAAAGCATCTATGATACTTATACTATGCAATAAAACATATATGATACTCATACTATGCACTAAAAGTATCTATCATACTCATACTATGCACTAAAAGTATATATCATACTCATACAATGCACTAAAAGCATCTACAATACTTATACTATGCACTAAAAGTATATATGATACTCATACTATGCACTAAAAGTATATATCATACTCATACAATGCACTAAAAGCATCTATGATACTTATACTATGCACTAAAAGTATATATGATACTCATACTATGCACTAAAAGTATATATCATACTCATACTATGCAAAAAAAGAATATATGATACTCATACTATGCACTAAAAGCAAAAATGATACTCATCAGCAGGAACAAGAGTTTTAAATTACCTGCTATAGTGTATATACTTGATATCAGACTGGCACCAATTTCTTTTAGGGTCAACAAGACATTAATGCAGTACTAACAAGACATTAATGTTGGACCAACAACAAGATATAAATGTAGGACAAATAAGACAAATGTAGGACCAACACACCATAAATGTAGGACCAACACGATATTAATGTAGGACCAACACGACAAAATGTATGACCAACAAGACATTATTGTGGGACCAACAAGGCAATAATGTAGGACCAACAAGGCATTAACATAGGATCAACAAGACATTAATGAAGGACCAACAACTAGACATTAATGTAGGACCAGCAAGACATTAATGTAGGACCAACAAGGCATTAATGTCAGACCAACAAGGTATTAATGATGGACCAACAACAAGACATTAATGTAGGACCAACAAGACATTAATGTAGGACCAACAAGGCAATAATGTCAGACCAAAAACAAGACGTAAATGTAGGACCAACAAGACATTAATATAGGACAAACAAGGCATTAATGTAGGACCAACTAGACATTAATGTAGGACCAACAAAACATTAATGTAGGACCAACAAGACATAAATGCAGGACCAACAAGACATTAATGTAGGACCAGCAAAACACCATTTATGCTCAACCTAAAAAACATTACAAGTCTTCTGGTGGAATGCACGTGCTGAAAAGACTGATAAAAAGATTTTCAAGATAGCTGAAATGGTAGCCATATTGATATCATACTGAAAATATATCTATTTATGACCCACTGGACAAGACATCCCAAAGTCTTCTGGTGAAAGCACAAAATACTGGTATGACCAGCAATATAGGCAAGAAGTGAAAAACAATTATCAGGATAGCTATTGTAGCCACCATAGAGAAAGTCAGATCAGTACCATTTTCATTAATGATGAACAGTCTTTTGATGGAATCCCCATGTTGATATGAACATATGTTCAAAAGTAAGCGATAACAAGATTTTTTAGATGACTGTTGTGGAAGCTTAAGAAGCACAACCAGACATCATAAAATGTCTTAGGGTGAAAATATTACTTTTGTTCAGGATTAGAAATAACAAGATTTTGAAGTTGGTCATTGTGGTGACCACATTGGACATCAGATAAGTCCTATTTTCATCTAGCACCAACCAGATATCATTAAGAATTCTTCTGGCAAAAAACCATGTCAAAGTGATTTTTTTAAAGTTTTTTTTTCAAGGTTATAAATTTTCTTTTCTGCAGTCCAATACACTAACCAGTTACAAAATTATCTACATAGTGAGCATAACATTTTTTTGGATTTGGATTTTTTTAAAAAAACATAGCTTTAACAATTTTTCAGTCATATTGCTATGATGTATGCAGTGTGGCAGTTTATAGTGATGTCTAGCACTGGGGTATCATGCCACAGACATGTAGCATGATGTCCCACCCAGTCACATTATCCTGACACCAGGCTGACCAGTTCTTACTGTAACCTCTTAAAGCTGAATGGCAAGTAAGGCAGCTGTTATTACCATTTTTTAAAGCCTTTGGTATGACTCAGCTGGGGATTAAACCCACAACCTCCCAATCTGAGGCGTATGCTCTGACCACTAGTCCACTGGAGCAGTCCATAACATTTATTAAAAATCTGATAAAATATGTTTTGGTTTTGTTTTAAAAGAAAATGAAAATATATATAAACTGAAAATTAATAAATAATTAATAAACAAATACTTGTAAGTCCTAAGAAAATTGCACACTTACTTTTCTGCTATGCTAACTTAACAAACAAACGTGTCTAAAAAAAAACAGTTCAGTTGAGATAGAGTATAGCCATTCATCAATTTTTCATATTTTTAGTTGGTTTATTTTAAATTTAGGTTTCCTTCAATCTTTTGGCAGGAGGTGTTTAAGGTCAAAATGAAATTTTAAGTTTGTTGAGGTCTTTGGAGTTCACTTTTAACCTGAAAAATGATAAACAATTTTCAAGATGGATACTGTCACAACCATTTTGGAAGCAGATTTTTTCATTTAGCATCAAACAAGATAGTGATAACAAGATTTTCAAGATGATACTGTGGTTGTTATATTTGATGTCAAAGTGACACCATTTTGTTTAGCTGTGGTGGCCATATTGGACTATATTTAGAAATAACTAGGTCATCGGTTAACAATGTTGGTAGAATTTCATGTCAATCCTCTATTAGCAGCAATAACAAACTTAATGATAATGGTCAGATGCTGAGAGCAGACCATCCCACAAGTTCTTATGGTTGATGACAAGCACAACTACAAAATACTGTCAATGTCTATAATAAAAAAGTATTTAGCTGAAACTTAACACTGTTAAATTAAAAACAGTATAGATAGAAAGTACTGTGCAGAAACAGGATAAACTTATAGTGGGTGACTGAATTTACACTTTTGGGCACAAAGTTTTTAGTGGACTTGGATAAAATGGTAAAAGTGAATTTTGAAAATAAAGCAAATGATTAAAGCTCATTTAAAACATTGGGAAAAGTGATCATTAACACCAATTGGAATGTTATCAGAGAAATAAATTATTTTTTCACTTTTATACAAAAATTAAATTTAAAAGAAAACAAAGTTAAAAGATAAGTTATGATTCAAACTTTTTCAAAAAATGGCTTGGCGGTGATAGATGCTGTAAAATTTATATTTAGCTCTGAAAAAAATATGAATAAGATGAGTTTTTCTACCTCATAGAAAACTGGTCAATTTATCAGGATTTAAAATAATTGATATTAGATACCTGTTCCAACTAGAAGATGAAAATATGATGACCTTATCCAAAAAGACAAAAAATGCTTTCGGGCATGATGATATACTGGCTTGGAAGCTGTTACTAAAGACAGGAAAAGATGTTATGAAAACAGGTTTATGGGTAAACTCCCTTACAAGGTGAAGAATGGTTTGAACATATGTAACCTATATGGGTGATATGCTGACAGATACGGAACTATTACTGACTTTCTTGATAGCTTTAAAGCTAGATATGATCTCCAAATAAATTTCCTTGCCTTTCAAGGGATATTTCAGTGTGTAAAGTCAATGTGTAAAAAGTTACTGTTAGATAAAACAATACTGGACGGACCATTTATGCCTTTCTATTTACAAATTGATAACAATAAAGGATGTAAGGATTATTACAATTTGCTTTCAAAAAAGGATGCTAAACCAACTAGTGAAAAAAATTAATGGAATTTAGTTTTCAATTTGAATATGGCCTTACATATAAGCTAAAAAAATTTAAAATAACAAGTAATTCTGAATTACAATTCCATTACTCATAGAATTTTAATATTTGGATTTATTTTTGTATAAAATAAATTTGTCATGTTCATTTTGTAGAAAAATCCTGGACACACTACTGCATTTGTTTTGGGAAAGTAATTTGAGACTGATAATGTGTCCCACTGGATGCAGTATAAAGTCAATATAGATATACTGTGCCAGGATGCAGTATAAAGTCAACACAGATATACTGTGCCAGGATGCAGAATAAAGTCAATATAGATATACTGTGCCAGGATGAAGAAATAAATCAATATAGATATACTGTGCCAGGATGCAGTATAAAGTCAACACAGATATACTGTGCCAGGATGCAGTAAAAAAAAACACAGATATACTGTGCCAGGATGCAGTATAAAGTCAACACAGATATACTGTGCCATGAATGCAGTAAAATGTCAATATAGATATACTGTGCCAGGATGCAGTATAAAGTCAACATAGATATACTGTGCCAGGATGCAGTATAAAGTCAATATAGATATATTGTGCCAGGATGCAGTATAAATTCAATATAGATATACTGTGCCAGGATGCAGTATAAAATCAATATAGATATACTGTGCCAGGATGCAGTATAATGTCAATATAGATATACTGTGCCAGGATGCAGTATAAAGTCAACACAGATATACTGTGCCAGGATGCAGTATAAAGTCAACATAGATATACTGTGCCAGGATGCAGTATCAAGTCAATAAAGATATACTGTGCCAGGATGCAGTATAAAATCAATATAGATATACTGTGCCAGGATGCAGTATAAAGCCAACATAGATATACTGTGCTAGGATGCAGTATAAAGTCAATATAGATATACTGTGCCAGGATGCAGTATAAAATCAATATAGATATACTGTGCCAGGATGCAGTATAAAATCAATATAGATATACTGTGCCAGGATGCAGTATAAAATCAATATAGATATACTGTGCCAGGATGCAGTATAAAGTCAACATAGATATACTGTGTCAGGATGCAGTATAAAGTCAATATAGATATACTGTGCCAGGATGCAGTATAAAATCAATATAGATATACTGTGCCAGGATGCAGTGTAAAGTCAACACAGATATACTGTGCCAGGATGCAGTATAAAGTCAACACAGATACTGTGCCAGGATGCAGTATAAAGTCAACATAGATATACTGTGCCAGGATGCAGTATAATGTCAATATATATATACTGTGCCAGGATGCAGTATAAAGTCAACACAGATATACTGTGCCAGGATGCAGTATAAAGTCAACATAGATATACTGTGCCAGGATGCAGTATAAAGTCAACATAGATATACTGTGCCAGGATGCAGTATAAAGTCAATAAAGATATACTGTGCCAGGATGCAGTATAAAATCAATATAGATATACTGTGCCAGGATGCAGTATAAAGTCAACATAGATATACTGTGTCAGGATGCAGTATAAAGTCAATATAGATATACTGTGCCAGGATGCAGTATAAAATCAATATAGATATACTGTGCCAGGATGCAGTGTAAAGTCAACACAGATATACTGTGCCAGGATGCAGTATAAAGTCAACACAGATATACTGTGCCAGGATGCAGTATAAAGTCAACATAGATATACTGTGCTAGGATGCAGTATAATGTCAATATAGATATACTGTGCCAGGATGCAGTATAAAGTCAATATAGATATACTGTGCCAGGATGCAGTATAAAGTCAACACAGATATACTGTGCCAGGATGCAGTATAAAGTCAACATAGATATACTGTGCCAGGATGCAGTATAAAGTCAATATAGATATACTGTGCCAGGATGTAGTATAAAGTCAATAAAGATATACTGTGCCAGGATGCAGAATAAAGTCAATATAGATATACTGTGCCAGGATGCAGTATAAAGTCAACACAGATATACTGTGCCAGGATGCAGTATAAGTCAACACAGATATACTGTGCCAGGATGCAGTATAAAGTCATCACAGATATACTGTGCCAGGATGCAGTATAAAGTCAATATAGATATACTGTGCCAGGATGCAGTATAAAGTCAACATATATATACAGTGACAGATACAAAAACTTATGTTGGTATATAAAAAAAAGATGGAATATATGAGAAACCTATTTATTTTTGCTCTCTTTTTGCCATATACTAGATCTATGAAAGAGGATATGCCACGAATTTGATGTTTTGAAAGTTTTTCTTAAAGATGATAATCTGGAAAAATATATTGTAATCAAATCTGAAAAGAAGAAAACATTAATGTTGATTTGAAAACAGTTATTTCCACCAGTAACTAAGAATGATGTGTTTTATTCAAATGCATGTTTAATAGCATCATGTTATCATGTACAGTGCATCACCTAGACACTGTATATCTGTAATTGTCTAAAAAGTGATTGTGTACTATATGAATGTATGCACATGTGCTTGCATGTGGGTGTGTGTGTGTGTGTGTTTTCTACACTATATTCATTGTCCCTAGATTATGTAAGATGTAAAGTGTCCTTGGGATGGCAGCCTGACCCAATGGTCAACCTATTACAGGGACAATAATATAATAAAAAAAAATTGAATACCTCCAAAGAAAAATACAAACACCCCTGCCCCCCCCCATTATTTTTCATGTTTTATGATTTCTACAAAATAAAAGTCCAAATATTCCACCTCTCAAGGCTGTTTGTGAAGTGACTCTGACAACTCTTGGCACCATTTTCCCACAGCTTCGTCACCAGAAAGATGTCTTTCCGTGGAATACCAGATTTCCTAATGGCACGGCCACAGTCATCCTCATTTCTTAAAATAGGAAAAAAGAAATGCAAAGTTTGTAAAATGGTTACTATGCACATACATAAATCAATGCAAATATCAAAGCAATGCATAGCCCAAGTAAATTTATTTTCTTAATGCAGGCTGACATGTAATTGTGATCTAAATTAAAGTAGGAATGAAGAGCTTGTCGATAAAATAAACTTTTTGTCTTTTTGCATAAAGAGACATATAAATGGCCAACCAGTCCTAACACTAACCTCTAGATACTGAGCACAAAGCATGCAGCTGCTGGTACCATTTTTAAAGTCTTTGGCATGATTAGGCCAGGGTTTGAACCCATGACATCTAACATCAGAGGCATATTCTCTAACCACTTAGGCCAACAAATAATAATAATAATGATAATAATAATAACAATAATAATAATAATGAGGACTTTACATAGTGCCTAATCTTTAGAAGCTCTAAGCGCTTTACAACATTCAACAACGCTTAAAAAGAATAAAAAACATATAATTAATGATTACAAAAATAAAAACACCACAAAATTAGAAACAGAAAACATGCTGTACATTTTTAAGGTAGGGATACGTTTTAAAGGATTTATTATTAGGTCTATATGACTTTTCTTAATGTTGAAATAGATGGGTTTCAAGGGTGCTCTTGAATGAGATCACTGTGTCTTTGTGTCTAAGTTCACTGGGCAATTTATTCCACATTGCTGGGCCCTGGTATGCAAAAGAATGTTGTCCATATGATTTCAACTTCATAGTGGGAATATTGAGAATGCAAGTGTCAGAAGAGGAGCTAAGCATCTTGCAGGTGTGTACTCATTGGTGATGTCAGATAGGTATGTTGGACTGGAGCCCGCCAGTGAAACGTAGCACAGAGAACATATTTTGTGTCTAATTCTGGATCATATGGATAGCCAGTGTAGGGTACAGAGCATCGGAGAGGAAGGCTCTGATTGTGGTACTCTATGGATGATCCAAGCAGCCGTGTTTTGAACTTTTTAAAGTTTCTGAAGTAGATATTGAGATGAACCAGACAGATTTGAGTTACAATAGTTCAGTCTTGAAAGTACTAAGGAACACAAGTGTTTTTGTAGCATCAACTTACAGATACTCAGCTCAAGATGCAGCCTGGCATATGTTCATGACATGTTGATGCAATGAGAGAGTACTGTCCAGAGTGACACATGTTTTGTACTTACTGCTTGAATTTAATTTTGGTGTTGCTAATATTTATTGCCTGAGGTAAAGGATGTGAATGAGAAAGTCTTTGTTTTGTAATCAGGATGGCTTCAGTTCTATCATCATTCATCTGCAGCTTGTTACATGTCATCCATGATTTCATATCAAAAATGCACCTCTCTATGTCTTGGATGGTAGCTTCAACTTCAGCTGGATGGCTAGATTTGTATATTTGGGTGTCATCGGCATACAATTGGTGAGACACTAAATGATGATCTATGACACTTGAGAGTGGCTGAGTGTACAGAATGAAGAGAAAATGTCCAAGAACAGACCCCTGTGGAACACCACAGCATATATCAACTAGGAAGGAGTTTTCCATTTGCGGACACAATTTGTGTCCTGTTGACCAAGTAGGACTTGAACCATAGTAAGGATATCGTGAATGCCAAATACATGCTGGAGTCGGTGAAGTAATATATCTTGGTCTATAGTATCAAATGCTGCAGACAAGTCAAGGAGAGTGAGGACTATAGTCTTTCTGCCATCGAAAGTAGAGAGAAGGTCGCTGACTACTTTCAGAAGAGCGGTTTCAGTAATGTGGCGAGGACGATATGCAAACTGTACATTGCTAATAAGACTGTTTGAATTCAGATTAGATACAAATTGGGATAGAAAAACTTTTTCTAAGATTTTTTACATGAATGGGAGATTAGAAACTGGGCGGTAGTTCTTTAGATCATTATGGTCAAGTGTTGGTTTCTGCAGCAGAGGTTTTACAATGGCAGTTTTGTAAAGTGATGGGAATTCCCCAGATGAGAGAGACATATTAATAACATCAGTTAGTGAAGGCTATATTGGATCCAAGCATTCTAGCAGCAGTGACATCGGAATCGGATCCAGTTCACATGACTTTGGTGTACTCTTCCTCACGATTGTACATACTAAATCCATAGAGATGGGTTCAAATGCTGCTAATGGTTGCCGCTGAAAATCTGTATCACAACTGTATGGTGATGATGAGTCAACTGAAATTGTGTTGTCAAGTTTATCTCTGATGGTTTGTACTTTTTCACAGAAGAAATATGCAAACAGGTCTGGAAGGTCAACTCAAGAGAAGGTTGCTGGAAGTGGTGTACATTTGATCCTTGCCAGTAGTTTGTTAGTAATCTCAAACAGCTCTTTGCAGCTGGAACTTTCCATGATCTTAGTACTGTAGTGGGCCGGTGGAAAGCCAAAGTCTCTCAGCTTTACGATGGTCTCTTTTAGCAGTGTGAAGCTGGTCCCTAATACTGCTATACCACGGAGAACTGAATTGCTACTTTGCACTTGGTTGCTGGGTGTGAGCAATGAATGCTGTATTAAGTAAGCTAGTTGTTAGGTTTGCTTGGATGTCGTGCATTAGTTTGGTTCTGTTTATCATGTTATGATCAGTCATTATCATGCCTTAAAAATTTACTTAAATAATTGCAACCTAAACCATGGAATGCCAGACAGAATGACAAATGTACAGACAGACTGGTGGGTATACAGATTAAATTAACATTATATGCCCATTCCATATTTATTGTAGATAATGCCAAAGTTGGTTGTGTTTTCTAAAATCAGTCAAATAATTGGATAAAAGGCAACAAGAAACAAACCTGCTGTCTATATATAACCAAAACTTTTAACACAAACCTGCTATCAATATATAACCAAAACATTAAACACAAACCTGCTGTCTATATATAACCAAAATAAACACTAACCTGCTGTCTATATATAACCAAAATAAACACTAACCTGCTGTCTATATATAACCAAAATAAACACTAACCTGCTGTCTATATATAACCAAAATAAACACTAACCTGCTGTCTATATATAACCAAAATAAACACTAACCTGCTGTCTATATATAACCAAAATAAACACTAACCTGCTGTCTATATATAACCAAAATAAACACAAACCTGCTGTCTATATATAACCAAAATAAACACTAACCTGCTGTCTATATATAACCAAAATAAACACTAACCTGCTCTCTATATATAACCAAAATAAACACTAACCTGCTGTCTATATATAACCAAAATAAACACTAACCTGCTGTCTATATATAACCAAAACAAAATGCACACAAAAACTCGTTACAACTAAGCAAAAATGAATTAAATAATATGCTAACAAACATGCAATGAAATTTAAACCCAAACTTTAACCTGCTTCAACATATGATGGCACAAAGCTGACCTTTCAGCAGGACACTGTCATAAAATGTCTACTATAATAATAACAGTTATAATACTAACTTATTTAAAAAGAAAAACTCATTTAGTCACTGATTCCCTTAAGACCCTCTTAAGAAATGTCTAACAGTCTGTATCATAGGATGTTAGTAATTAGGATTTATTGTAACATGTCTTCAGTATCACAGTAAATTCTAGTTTATACTAACACATCCATCATGTCTCTTCTTAAATACTGTAGTACTGTCTGTAATTTTACATGCAGTGAAAATTTGTTCCACAGAACTGTGCCAGAGTATCAAGACTTTAGTTATTTTTTTTTAGAGTTGTTGAAATCAGTAGATGAAGGCATCCATGTCAAGTTCAAATAACATTGTTTTGAATAGGGACTGAATGAATCCTGTAAATGCTCTGGCAGAGCTCCATGAAGACACTTATTTACAAGAACTGCTTGTGAAAATTAATCCTTTTATATACTGTGAACAATTTTAGTTTTGTAAACAATGCTTTTCATAAATAAATATAGATGTATCTTAATTAATGCATTCTGCCCTATTCTGAAACACTGATGCAAATTTAACAAGTCTGATTTTAAAAGTGTACAATTTGTTCAGGACATGCTCATGTACATAGAGCATACATTCATATGGATAGACTGTATCATGGTATGACTCATTCTCTATGTACAAATATCAGAGCATATATTCCTATAGACATCATGGTATGACTCATTCTCTATGTACAAATATCAGAGCATACATTCATATGGATAGACTCATATGGTATGACTCATTCTCTACATACAAATATCAGAGCATACATTCATATGGATAGACTCATATGGTATGACTCATTCTCTATGTACAAATATCAGAGAATACATTCATATGGATAGACTCATATGGCATGACTCATTCTCTATGTACAAATATCAGAGCATACATTCATATGGATAGACTGTATCATGGTATAACTCATTCTCTATGTACAAATATCAGAGCATACATTCATATGGATAGACTCATATGGTATGACTCATTCTCTATGTACAAATATCAGAGCATATATTCCTATAGACATCATGGTATGACTTATTCTCTATGTACAAATATCAGAGCATACATTCATATGGATAGACTCATGGTATGACTCATTCTCTATGTACAAATATCAGAGCATACATTCATATGGATAGACTCATATGGTATGACTCATTCTCTATGTACAAATATCAGAGCATATATTCCTATAGACATCATGGTATGACTCATTCTCTATGTACAAATATCAGAGCATACATTCATATGGATAGACTCATATGGTATGACTCATTCTCTACATACAAATATCAGAGCATACATTCATATGGATAGACTCATATGGTATGACTCATTCTCTATGTACAAATATCAGAAAATACATTCATATGGATAGACTCTATCATGGTATGACTCATTCTCTATGTACAAATATCAGAGCATATATTCATATGGATAGACTGTATCATGGTATGACTCATTCTCTATGTACAAATATCAGAGCATACATTCATATGGATAGACTGTATCATGGTATGACTCATTCTCTATGTACAAATATCAGAGCATATATTCCTATAGATATCATGGTATGACTTATTCTCTATGTACAACTATCAGAGCAAACATTTGTATGGATAGACTGTATCATGGTATGACTCATTCTCTTAAAGAGTAGGGATAAAAAGAAATGACAAAATTCAAGCGACAAATGCACTAATTTCATGCAAGCTGCTTAGATATCTTTTGCTGGCAAGATAAAACAATCTTGCAAAAATGTAACAAAATAAAACACAAACCGATATATCTCTGCAGTGTCAATCATGCGGTATTTATGCTTCAATGAATGCATAACGGACATCTCAGTCTCTTCCCCTTTTGGGGACTGGTAAACACCAAGTCCAAACTTCGGCATTTCGACTCCATCATTCAGCCTGATTTGACTCTCAATGCTGGTTGCTATGGTAACCATATTATGTATGTGTTTGTTTCCCAGAAGCTGTAATAAAACTCTAAAATATGTAATAAAACACTAATATATGTAATAAAACTCTAATACATGACATTGTGTGCACCGGCCAATTTTTAGATGCTAAAAATAACTCTGTGGAACAACTGTAATATCTGTTTACCCCAGTTATCGAATGGGTGAACAAGTACAGAATGAATTTTGTTTCCCAAAAATTGTTGTCTCACACAGGAAGATCATTATGAACGAAATATAATTTTTGTCTTTATTTATAAAATACTTGTTACAGTCACTGCTGAACATGGTTTTTATTACCTTCATATTCTTCTATTTAATGCAGTTTTCAATATTTATTACAACAGTCAAAATTTTTTAAATATTTTATTCCTGTTATGACATAATGCTTATATTCATTGTTGGAAGAATAAAATGCTTGCAGTATAGATTGTGCATATCTGTAGGTAAATATTTCTTGATTCTGCTGAGTAGTGCAGTTTTGGATGACAGTGCTTTACAAAGCTTATCAGCTTATTGTCATTTTATAATAAATTATCATCTATGGACACACCTACAGGCATTTCATGTTTTACATTTTCCAGATGATTATTTATTGCAAGAGATAGTCCTGGGTTCCATGACTTTTATAGCTTTTGTGATGTCCCCAAAATCATACATTTTGTTTTACCTTCATTAATTACCATCCTATTTTGTTGTGCCCAGTTTTGGGCTCTAATAAGGTCTGGGTCTAATCTTTTTTGGATAACTTGAGTATCAGAACTTGATGTATCATCTGCAAGCAAGTTTGTATTTGTAGATTCATTATAAAATGAGACATCTTTGTAACATTTATTCTTAGGATCATTCAAATATTAGACACTTTGTAACATCTATATTGGGTATCATTCAAATAAGACATCTGTGTAACATCTATATTGGGTATCATTTAAATAAGACATCTGTGTAACATTTATACTTGGAGATAAATCAAATAAGACATCTCTGTATTACAATGAAACAATTATACTTTGGGATCAATCTCATAAGACATATGCATAACATTTATACTTGGGGGTCATTCATATAAGACATCTGTGTAATATTTATACTTGGTTTCATTCATATGAGACATCTGTGTAATATTTATACTTGGTTTCATTCATATGAGACATCTGTATAATATTTATACTTGGTTTCATTCATATGAGACATCTGTGTAATATTTATACTTGGTTTCATTCATATGAGACATCTGTATAATATTTATACTTAGTTTCATTCATATGAGACATCTGTGTAATATTTATACTTGGTTTCATTCATATGAGACATCTGTGTAAGATTTATACTTTGGCATCATTCAAATGAGACACTTGTGTAACATATCTTATACTTGGGATCAAACATTTATAGTGCTTGGGATTATACATTTGTTATACTTTGGATTATACAAATAAGACACCTGTAGCATAAATTACAGCTCCAAGTCACAAATAGATGTTCCAGCCCACTGGTATAACAGAGATCAAAGTACAGACACCAAATCACAACTGGATGTTCAAGCCAACTGGTATAATAGAGATCAGACTCCAAATTACTGACTCCAAGTCACAACTGGATGTTCCAGCCAACTTGTATAACAAATAAAACTACAGGAACAACTAGATGATCAAGCCAACTGGTGCATGGAATTTATTTTTTTAAGTGGCTCATATTTAACAAATCCTATTATTATTTGTCTGAAATCTATTATCCACACAAAAGGTCTAAACCCTTTTAATATTTGCACATTACTAAAGTTCTGTCCAGAATAGAGAATAAATAGTAATTCAGGGATAAAAATTGATGATTCACAAAGAATAACCCATCAAAGTTTATAAAATGTATTTCCAATTGGGTCTTGAGTGATAAAGTTTTTATGTCCTGGTATATATGCAAACTAATATGATATATGTGTCTCTGCTAAGAAATTACTATTCTGTGATAAAAACTTGATAATTAATTTCTAACTTAAAAATATCACTAAATAATTCATTTTAAAAAATGCTGAAATCTATTTTCTTGATTTGCTATGTTAAAAGACATGACATAACCACAGATTTAAAATTCTCTGTATGTGAAAACAGAAACATTTCTAATAAAAATGGGTTTTAAGTATTAAAAGAATGTTGTCAAAGCTATTCTACTAAGCATAGTGCAACAAAACTTAAATTTACTGCTCCTAATAGCAAAATGGTGATGATTACTAATTTTAATATTTGCCTCAAGTAAAATGGAAATTTTTCCTCCAAAATTTTATAGCATGTTTTAGTCTCAACTGTTTTCTTCTATCCTCTACATTTAGCATACCCTTATGTTCAAGTTCAAATGGTCTGATGCCTGACCTGGGTTCAAAGTTACCGATAAATATAACAGTCTTCTCTGATTAATTTGGAATTTGTATTTTGTTGAGCTTTATACCAATTTCAGCAAAATACAAAGATCAAGAATAATCCAAACTGAACTGTATCAGAGCAGAAGATAATATTTTTCAAATTTTAAGTTATAAACATTGACCTAAATAAAAACTTCATTGTAGCATTAATTTTTTTAAGCACAGTAACTGACTATGCATTCAGCCTAAAATTGTTGTTATTGGTGTAGGGTTTAATGCCATTTTTCAGCACAAGATAGGCTATACATGGCGGCCAGTATTAATGGTAGAGGAAGAACCCTGGAAAACCCTGGGAAGAACCATCGACCCACTAGAAGCTACTGGCATGGTTTCTCACTTACCCACATTAGCCAAGTCTGGACTCAACTCACCCAGACAGAGGTGAGATGGCAGTGATCCGTAATGGTCAGCACTTTAGACCACTAGGCCACTCAGGGCCCCTCAGCCTAAAGTAAGTTACCAGTAGGGAGGCCTAAATATATTCAGCCAAAAATAAGTTACCTGTAGGGAGACCTAAATATATTCAGCAAAAAGTAAGTTACTTGTAGGGAGACCTAAATATATTCAATCAAAAGTAAGTTTTTTGTAGAAGACCTAAATATATTCAGCCTAAAGTTACCTGTAGGGAAACCTAAATATATTTAGCCAAAAGTAAGTTACCTGTAGGGAGACCTAAATATATTCAGCAAAAAGTAAGTTACTTGTAGGGAGACCTATATTCAATCAAAAATAAGTTTTTTGTAGAAGACATAAATATATTCAGCCTAAAGTTACCTGTAGGGAGACCTAAATATATTCAGCCTAAAGTATGTTACCTGTATTTAGACTTAAATATATTAAACCTAAAGTTACCTGTAGGGAGACCTAAATACAGTCAGAAAAAATAAGTTACCGGTAGGGAGGCCTAAGTATATTCAGCCTAAAGTAAGTTACTGTATGGAGACCTAAATATTCAATACAATTTTGAGAAGTGTTTATTTTACAGATTAATTTGTATTCAATGACATTTTTGCCTTTCATCTCTGAGCCAAATAGGATGCATTACACCTTACCCAAATGTAATGACAGCTTTTGTCAGTGAGCCAAATATTGTGGGATTTTTGTTCTTTCCTATGCTTTGATGAAATATAAGTGGGATCTTATTACACCTCTGAATTTAACGTAAGATTTACAGTCCAAGTGTCTGTTAGTTAATATATTTACAAAACACAGAATAGAAACTGTCCTAAAATATTAAACTTAGGTTTACCACCTGATATTGTCAAAAGTTTTGATTCTATAGTGTAAAAATTAGTCGTCTCTTACTTAAACATGATTCGAGCCAATAAACGGACATAGCTCGTAACCGTAACAATTTTGTACATTATATTTCATGATTCACTGTGTTCAAGCATTTTGTAAGTCAAACGTGATCATGTCAGAGTAGAAACCTATTGATGTTTTGATGATAATATCAGATGACAAAGCTGTATCAAAAGTGAATCTATGTTTTTGATAACATCACAGAAATGACTGAACAAATAAAACCACATCAGATATTCAACAAACTATATTCCAAATATGATGAATTGTTCTATAAATACTTAAACAAATTTATGACAAAAAAATATAAAAAGTAAAAGGCCACAAAAGCTATATGACACTAACAATAATGCAGACCAAATCAGACATCTCAAAAATTTGGCAACTGAAAATAACTTGTTTGTATGATCAGTTATCAGGACCATCCGTAAACCTTTTTGTTTAATTTTGTAAACTGATGAACAAATAATGGACATTAAGAATCTTAGTAGTTATGGGCAGACTGTACTTGGCATTGACAAAACATTTATAGTTTGAAAATAAAGCAAGTCGTAACAGGTGAACCATCCATATTTCTTGGACCGCTCTTCATTCATGATAAAAGCAATTTTGAAACTTAGTCATTTTTTTAGATCATTTGAAAGTAAAACTTATGGATTCCAATCTTAGAAGCCTTGTAATTGAAGTGATGATGAGAAGGTTCCCAAAGCATCACATGTTTTGTGCATACGCCATTTACAGGAGAATTTTAAACATTTTTTGACAGATGACACAGTTACTGTGATTGACCGCAACACTATCTTGAAAGAAATTTTTGAGGAAGATGGACTAAATTACGCTCGTGACAGTGTTTACTTTGACAACAAATGTGTAGCTTTGGACAATCTTTGTGCTGGAAGTTCAGAAAAATTTCTTATTTCCTTTCAGGACAAACTAAAGACTAATATGAAACTAAAAGTCAACAAACCATTAAAAATCAATCTGATAGACTGCATGTGGAAAAATAATTTGAGTCTATGAATCACGTTCTTAAAAAGACAGTTGACTGGAAGATGAAAACACTCACGGAATTTGTACAACTGACACATGAATTAGCAACTGGACAATTCAGAAACCTCAGAATGCTTTAGTCTACACATATTCCAACTTGCAGACAGTCACCTACAATTTCAGCTAAAAAAATCAACATGGATAAAAATAACAAAGCAACAACACAAAATAATTGTACAAACGATTTAGATACAACATTGACATAAATACAAAATACATAAAACTACGGACGGTCAGACAACTGTTGTTGCACCAAGGATTAACGGACAAAAAGTTGAACAAAGGAAATGAAACATCAATGTACATACTGTGACAATTAATGCAAAAGATCTAAACATGAACCAGAGATTTCATCACAATGTGACATATATGTTATTGTTTTTGGTAATGTTTCATTTTTACCTTGTGTAACATGACTTGAAGGCCGAGTTTTAAGAGGAAGAGAATCTGGAATATTAATGGATTAATTAAATCATCTGTGTGCTCAAAATCATTCACTGAAATCTGATACCTTATGTATATATTACATTTTACCAATACAATCTTTGTTAATTGTATTACTTTGCTACTTTTCACTTTCGTTCTGCATATGTTGTTCGATTCAACGTTTTTCATAACTTTCTAATCATGTAGAGAGCAATTCATATAAATTTGAATCCAATTTTTTTTGCTCGTTATTATTATTCAAGCAAATACAAATGAAACGAAAGATTAATGTATGAGCTGTGATAAAGACTGCTAAAAGATCCAAACCTGATCATTGAAAATAATTCTTTAGATATTTTATCATAAACATGATGTGGTGTTTTTAATGTGAATCAGGCAGATGATTGTTATAGGTTGGATATATTGGAAGATATCATTGAAAACATTCTTAACGACAGACTTTAGACTTATTATTTATCATACAAACACTTATTCGAAAAGAAACATTCAACTTCAAAACCAGTGTACTTATTTTCATGTCCTAATGCTTAAAATAAACTCATCAATTCCAGATCCTTTTTAACACCTTATCAATCAACTTTCATATTAACAAAAGTATATTATAAGTATGTTGCATTATTGCCAAAAATTGGGAAACCTTTTAAACAACCAATTATTTTTTTTCTCCTTCACAAATTGTACCATTAAAGTACATATATAATCTTATACCGAAGAGTACTTTTGATTATATGCACTTTAATTATGTGGATGTATTACTAAGATTATCACTTCATCGTTTCTGTCGAATCAAGTACGACCTAGTGACGCCATTGCATAAAGTTAACTATAACGGGAAAAAGCAAATAATTATATCAGAATCGCTCCAGTCTTTTTTTTTTTTTTTTTGCTCAGTAATACTATTCAAACAAAAAAAATCACAATTCCTTTTTGTACACAGATTTATTCACCGAGAACATGTAAATATAAGTGTATTTCGGTGTGTATTATCATACTTAAGTCAGACAAAATATGCGATTGTTCCTCCATGTACGGTAGTCCGATTCCGATGTTTTATGAACTTTTATTTACCTTTAAGCGATTGGATTGACAGATTTTTTTTTTATATAAAACATTGAATATATCGAGGGAGAGTAAAAAAAAAAAACATTTCACAATTCATAACAATGCAGCAATAACTACGGTTTAACTTTAACAACTTTATAATGCGATAATACAGCGTTCCTGACTTAACTACCCTTCTTTTAAAGAGACCTAAATCTAGCTAATTTTTTTTCTTCAGTTCATCCGGAACAATAATCGCTTAATATTGACAAGATAAAAAGAAGTTAGATAGATTTAATATTTACATTTGTCTTTTTCTGGATCGGACTCTGACCCTTATATACCTGATAGGGGTGCGGGTAGCATCAATCATTTACCACCCGATGAATTCCAACATGCCGAACAATTTCGCGAGTCCTTAAGAAGCTGACATATTACATCAATACCTTTTACTATTTTATAAGAAATGGTTTCTTTAAGTACGTAACCGGTGGCAGCCCTGCTGTTAATACACAGGAGTCTGCCTGTGGTTAATATCAGTGCCCATGTCTTACATCGCGGGACTATATAGCCCGTACGCTGTAATAATACGAATATACAATCCTTAAAAGTAAAACACGCCTATTTCTCAAGCCCTAAATATGTACACGATTAAATCTTAAGGTAACTAATGAAACAGATACAATCTTACCTTTCACTAAGGTGTCACGCTGAACTGAAAGTAAAACTAATTAAGCTGGGTAGATTCGTATATGTACATGTTCCAAATTATGGCCTTGTGTTTATATCACGTGTGTAAACTTCCCTTTCTAATGGACGGTTATGCTAGCTGAAAGAATTATAAACGAATATCGTATAATGTATTTATATTTAGGCCGCCCATACATAAATCAATGGGGAGACGTAACATATACGCATGGTTAGGATGGAATGGATTAATTTTGGGAACCGGTGCACCTTTGTATATATACAAAAACACCATGAAAATAGTCCTTAAATTATCCTTCATACTCAATCTCTACGAAACACCCAAAACCACTCCAAAGTCTCGAATCACTACAAACCCTCATGTTGCTTATATATATATATATATATATATATATATATATATATATATATATATATATATATATATATATATATATATATATATATATATATATATATATATATATATATATATATATATCTTGTATTTATATAATTTACTGAAATTATCGGTGAAGTGATATACAAGGAATCATCATAGAAGTACAAACATAAATATAAACATAGAAAGAAACTTCATAGCAAAAGAGAACTAAACAACCATTGAACTATTACAAACAAGTAAATGTTTTCTTAAACCTACGATGACTTCATTACATGAGAGGTATGTGGTTACATGATTTTAAAGAATGCATGACAGAAGGACGGAGGCTTCTTGATAGGAATATTTTTGGGTGAAATAGATATATAAATAGACAAGCAGAAAGTCGTTAATACAGTATCCAATTGCTCAAGAAACCAGTCTCTTAAAAATTAAATTCATCATTCATAAAGCCATGAATTGGTGGAATAAGGTTAATTTTATTCCTTGTAAAAATACTTTTTAAACAAAATTATGGATTCTCCAGTTTATAATAGCATAATCATA
>JAEAOA010002190.1:0-36298 GCA_016746295.1 Potamilus streckersoni | reverse complement strand
CAAACAGAAAACAACAAATATCCTGATATGCCTTAGCGAGATGCACCTGCAGATCAGAGTTTATGTTGTTCATTCTACTAATTACTCCAAAAGAGGCTGCACATACCCATATCTGCCTGCGCATAGTGCGAAAGCAGCTCTGGGTCAGTGCAGTTAGGCTAGTCTTATATGCGAGTAAAGACGGTATATTACTTGCTTTGTCCGAAATTTAAATATGTTAACATTTACACAGTAGTCGGAATAACTATTTGCAGCTTTGGGTTGAGTCTTAATATACCTCAAAATCAAGCACGCGCAACTTAGGGATTCGAGTTAATTGATATCATTTCGCAAATATTTAAAATGAAGCGCTGATGCTACAGTTATGCAAGGGCCATGCTAGTAGTAGGGGAAAGTAAGAATCCGAGCTCAACAACCCCCTCCAGACCTCCAAACAAATACAAAATACCTAGGTAACGTAATAGAAAACCTATTGCAATCAATAATTGCGTTAAGAATCCGAGCTCAACAACCCCTTTCCCCACCCCTCAAGACCTCCAAACAAATACAAAATACCTAGGTAACGTAATAGATCACCTGTTGCAATCAATAATTGTGTTAAGAATCCGAGCTCAACAACCCCTCTCCCCACCCCTCCAGACCTCCAAACAAATACAAAATACCTAGGTAACGTAATAGAACACCTGTTGCAATCAATAATTGCGTTAAGAATCCGAGCTCAACAACCCCTCTAGACCTCCAAACAAATACAATAGAACGCCTGTTGCAAAATACCTAAGTAACAGATAAAATTTAATTACGTGATCTTCCAGAATAAGCAAAATGATATGTCAGACTCAATTTTCCAAATCATTACGATTTAGCAGAGCGTGGCGATTGTGGACTAAATTACGAATTAGAATTCCAGTAAGGTAAGTGGTATTATACCTCATTACCAACTGTTAATGTCTCAACTGTAGATATCAAAAATATTTCATTATCATGGTGATAGAGGCTAAACTTTATTTTACCGCTCACATAACGACGGGACTCAAACAAATCTTTTATTTGTGATTTGTTAAGAGGGTATTTTTTGTCGATAAAATACACCTTTGACCGATCAAGATCAATTGTAAGTTTGGTGTATTTATGCTGACTAATCGGACAGTGAAAGTTGTTAAATTCCGCTAGCAACTTTTGATACAATTGTTCGAGATAATTAAAATACTCGCTGTCATCAGATCTGATGAGCGAAAGTTTTAACTTGTCACGGGTACCACTAAAGCATATGCCTGATGTTTCATTATTAATTTCAACTGTCAATGGTTTGCCGTCCATCATTAGATATTTGATTTTGATACTGTAGCTATTTGTTACTGTCAAATTTTCAAACATTATTTTTAAAGTTTAGATAAAATTTTAGTTTGCAAAGATAATGTCAAATATATCTCTATCATCATGACAATACCCAAGTGCAAATGTATCTACCCCATTTTCGCAATAACGTTTATCATCAAAATTGCTCAAACCGCGTTTGATAAGGACATCTGTTTCGAGCTTATGATGATTTGTCCGAATTGACATAGCTCTTATAAAACTAACACCACCATCAAGCGCGTACTTGTAGTCATCAAATTTTATAAACTTTTTAACAAAATCACGAGGCAGACCTTTTGCTTTTTTTGTTATTTTATTATTGTCTAACAATACGGCATACATTTTACTACGTAATCCGATAAAGTATTTGATAGCGCTCGAGTTCATTTCATCTTTGAACTTACCAATAACCTTTTTATTTGTGTCGTCATGAAATTTACTGTCACGTGGGTAATCGGAAAGATCAAACAGATGTCGATTATTGTACATGTCCTGATAGACGTCCTCGCATTCAATTTCATATACGAGCGAATCAGTATCAGTAAATAATAATCTACTAGCCGGCCATTGATTTTTAACAAAATTATAATGAAAATCGTACATCAGCCACTTTGATAAATCTAACACTGAAGCTCCAACGTAGATCGGCTTGTTTAGTTTTAGATTTGTTTTTCTTCTTTGTATCGCAACAAGATTCTCATTAAAAATTTTCATGCTCACAAAATCATCGTCTGACACAAGTTTGTTTCTGCGATTGACATCATTGACTAGTTCGATATTTACGCGTTTCCTAATATTCTCCATCGTCTTACCAAAAACAGAATTGTTCATCAGTTTGAAAAAGTTTTTCTCAAAATCAGTTTTTGCCGCAGCTCTTCTTGTAGTGTTCGAGTTAATATAACCTCTCATCCACGGCGACTGATTAAATTTTAGTACGCGATGAACTTTTCTCAACACAAGACCAGCATCGACTGCTTGTTTTAAAGCTTTGTAATGCAAAACATAATTACGTTTATGAAGCAAATTTGGTACTAGTTTCTTTACCATAAAATGTTGTCTTGGTAATGCTGACGCTTGTTGTTCTTCTGATAACAAACTATATTCTATAATCATCGATTCCGCGCAGAAAGGGTAATCGTTATGCAATTTGTGTAGCGAAGTTGGATAATCGAGATCAACTTCAACGAAATACGAAACATCGTCGGGTATCTTTTTTTCTGTCTCTGATAGAAATTGATCAGCCGTGATCCAATGAAATCCACCAAACGACATTGGTTCTGCCATCGAATACCCGTACAAGTTATTGCAATCTAGATAAACTATATACTTCGAAGGAAGGTCAGGATTATACTCTTTCAAATATTTGTTGTTTGCTTCAGCATACTTCTTCGTTATCACACTAATACCACCTCGGATACCTTTTTCGATAAAATTGAACATATCAACATCAGTCAGTAATTCCAACCTTACCTTACTAAACTTTAACAGAGCATCCCATGACAGTCCGGGGGCAGAATAATACCAGCAAGGATCTAGTACGTAATTATTATAACTAACTTCTCGAAAACTTTCAAAAACATCTGCTAATAATAACACGTCAGTTTTCAAATACAAATCGTGATAATCACCAAAAGTCTCACAATCAAACTCTTTCCAAATATCTTGTGCATACCTGTACTCATCATCAGTGATATTTTCATTTTTAAGTTGTGAGTAAAATTTATCTTTGCCAGGTAAAGATGTTTCATCAAATTTACTCCAGTCGTCGAGGTATTCGTATGGAAAAACTCCTTTTTTAGCTAATAGATTAAATTTATCTCCAAAACAGTCTCTTAGGTTATTAAATTTACTACAACCTTTTACTAGCTCATCTAACGAGGCTGCCATAAACTGCAGGCTGTCAATAAAACGCAATTTACCTAGCGTAACTGACATGTACTTTTCAAAATTATTTGGGATGCATTTGATGATGTTATCGAGTTTTAGACGAGATTTTATATCAGGATCACCAAAAGCTTCTACTATAATATGGCTATCATATCCTCGAAAATTGTGAAGAATAACTGGAATAAAATCTGGAGCGTGAAATTTTAAATTACACTGGTCATGAGCCGCTCCACGATACTGTCCGGTCAAATGGCAATGGTCACGTACTTTTTTCCTGACATTGTCAGGGTCAAAAGCTTTTTCACAAATATAACAAATTTTCGCTTGCTCGTGATCAGATTCTTGTTGAGGTGTTAATTTTAACATTGGAGTTACTCTTTTCAAACGATAAGTTATACGATCAACTTCGCTGATCAATTGCTTGAGAAGCCAGACAGCTGGATTTTTACCACGATAGAGTTGGATTGGTTTAGATAACCTCGAATCAGCGCAACAAACTACCTTGTACGCTACTCCGCACGGAACATGATTTTGAATTTTTCTTGTACTCGATTGGTTAGGATCATTTTCTACGCCAAGTACAGGTTGAAGTAAGCATTCGAAATCGACGTATATGACGAAAGGAATTTTTAGTTTATGATTATGATGGACAAACTGTAACACGCTATCTTTTTTAGATGGCATTGTTATTCTTTGTACGTCACTACAGTACTGCAAATGCTTTTGTAATGTTTCATTGTCTCTACAACCGTGCAAGCAGCGATAACAAAAGAACTTTTTGTTGTTATTTTTATTATACTGTCTTCCAACTAGTCTGTTAAAGTTTTTGATCCAAACATAATGATTTTTATAAAACAGTAAATTGATAGTCGATTGTGAAGCCTTTTCTGAAATATACCTCGGATAGACATTTTCTTTTTCATCTAATCCGAAAACGTTAATCGAAACATTATTTTGCTTTTCAAACTTTGGTATTTGATTTTCTGCCACTGGAAAGTCAATACCAGCACAATTTAATCTTGACACGTGACTGATATATTTCTCAACACGATCAGCATTTTTTTCTGCTGGAAATAGCGCGGAAAGAACAGCCCATTGGAAACATTTGCTATTGACGTTTTATATGTTTATACAGCACTGTCTATTTTTTATTTTTGGTGGCAGGTCGATATACGAACTACCGCGTAATGCGTCATATTTCATCGTGTGAAACAAAATTTCCTTGATCATTTCAAACTTCCAACCCGAACCTAATTCGGTAAATTCTTCTATTTTTTTCCAAATTTCTTGGTGTATTTCATTAGATAGTGACAAAAGATCACTACCAAGTAAAACACGTCTAGATTTTGCGTTGATGTAAGGGTCTGCAATTTCCTTGTTAGTAGATTCTTCCGTCACAAGTAGTTTTGAAAATATAACGTGATATTGCACTAACAATCTTAGACCCTTGTGTTTTTCAAGCTCACGTTTTACAGTCGTCTGTAGCAGATGAAAGAGATTTGTTTCATAAAAATTTACTAAAACGCTTTGATTATCAAACTGATAACTATTGTCAAAACCTGTAAAAGCAGTCGCTATTTTATCAGGTTCTCCCATAAGACTTCTCTTGGCTATATCACGCAATTTTAACATTATTATATTATAATATAATCTCTAATTGATAATTTACCTCACACTGCGCATGCGCTAAACAACAATTAGAGATAAAAAATATCACCTATAATATAATGACAGTAAATCTGACAAGCGCACGTGAGCAAGAGGTATATCATGTTTATCCGAAGTACAACCTGTACGCTGGAAATGCACTTGGTTCGGTTATTAATATCATTACTGGAATATCTGTTGGTAAAGCAACGTCAGCGGGTTATACGATTAGTGTAAAGGGAGATAATACTGAAAGAATTACGATGTTTAGAAAAGATTTTATTTACACGTTATTTTGCGATGACATTCCAGAGGGGAAACGAGTATATCATTATAACGGTAAAGTCACTGATGATAATATTGAAAATTTATCCTTACAAGACGAGTTTCAGCCGCATCCGGTCTTTGATTTATACGAGGCTAACGATCGCGGTAT
Source organism: Potamilus streckersoni (assembly GCA_016746295.1). Classification (NCBI taxonomy): domain Eukaryota; kingdom Metazoa; phylum Mollusca; class Bivalvia; order Unionida; family Unionidae; genus Potamilus; species Potamilus streckersoni. Next base: position 30,972 of record JAEAOA010002190.1, on the reverse strand, counting down.
TATTAGAAACAGAAAAACTAAAAAAGTTCTTAGTTCTATGAACAATATGGGATATCTTATAGTAACTGTTAGAGGAACATCGACAGATCGAGTTTCTTATACTGGTCATAGGTTTGTTTACGAGGTGTTCAACGGATCTATACCCAATGGTCTGGTTATTAATCATATCAATAATGTAAAAACAGACAATCGATTGGAAAATCTGGAGCTAGTGACCCAACAGGAAAATGTGAGAAAAGGACGAGGTGGTGGTATTAATTTTAGATGCCCAATAAAACCTGTTATTTCTTTAAACCTTGAAACGGATGAGGAGATCAAATTCAAATCAATTACAGCTGCGGCGAAATATTATAATATAAATCCCAGATCAGTAAAATTTGTAGCTGATGGAGCAACAAAATCAGCTTTTTCAAACAAATATGATGCTAGTGTTATTTTTAGATATGATGATTAATAATATTTTGTAATTCGGTTTTAGTCAAACAATGATGAGCAAATGCTATAATATCATCGCAATCAAATTTTAGCATCGTTACTGCACTTTCATTAATTTTATTTTTTTCTGCTTCTGTTAGTAATATTTTATGAGAATCACCTTGCATTACAATAACGTCAACGGAATATGCACCATAACCTGACAGGCATTTTCTTACTGCTTCGGTCATTTCGTGGTAGTTTATTATATTAACTTTTTGGTGATATTTTACCTTGTCAGTCATCTTATAACAACAAATTAGATAAAAAGTATATTATAATATGGATACGATGAAACGACTTGCTAGCTATAAGGTCTCTACAATCTCTAATGATATGATAGACAAATCTGTTGGTTATAACGAAGATGATATTTTATATAACAACGAGTCTGATGATGGTGAAATAGTCACTGTTACTGACAGATCTAATTATAGCAGACCAACCACTGGAAAATATAATGTCAAGTATCACATTGCTAAAAAAATTATAAAATTTAATTTTACCGTTACCGAACAGCAGGTATTTTTGCAGTTAATCAGACCTTTCTTAAACATTAAAATTCCAGACCGACAGAAAAATATCAAATTCGATTTCATATTTGTCAAGATTTTTAATCTTATGACGATCTCTGACGATCGCAGACAATATCTAATATCATTATGTAAACCAGTAAAATGCAAATCTATCAAACGAAAGTATGAGGAAATTTATAATAGCATTATTTCACAGTCGATAAAATCGACCGGGTTGGAATCCAGCTGTTAAATTTATCGCTAAACCCACGCCATTTGACTAAACTTTTATCTCCTTTTTTCCTAATCACTTTTTCGATAACGAAAACATCTTGTTCAGTTTTTTGTAGTTCTTGTTCGTAAAAACTACCTACGATAGGTTCCCCTGCCAGATCTTTTAACGCGTACGTTACAGGTACTGTTAAGAGTACTTTATCAACAACAAATACTTCTTCGCTCCAGTTTGGAGTAAATCCTTTTTCAAATATCTTTTTAGTCAAAGAGATTCTAACTTTATCACCGACCTTAAATTTATGTCTGCGGTACATGTTTTCGTTTGCTAATATTGGATTTTTGATAGCGTCATTGGGTGACATTTTGATGGTTCGATGTTTCGTGTTATTATATTCACCTACGATTTGAGAAAGGTCATCGATGTTCCTGTTGGTGGTTTTAGCTGTCATATGTTTATGTAATTTTTCGTTTAGCGTGCGATTAAATCTCTCGACAACAACGCTTTTGCCTTCGTTTCCTGTAACGTATTTTTTAATATTATTTTGTTCTAGAAACTGTTCAAACTTTTTGTTAAAAAAATCTGCTCTGTGATCAGTCCAGATTTTATTTGGTTTTCTTTCGGTACTCGTTATTATTTGTTTTAACGCATCGGTGATTGACGTTCCTGTTTTATCTGAAACTGGCACACTGAAAGCGTATTTGCTAAAAACATCTGTGACATTAAACAAATAAAACTGAGCCAGATTGGATACATCCACCAAATCTATTGCCCAGATATCATCTACACCATTAGCGACAACTTTACGTCGTGGGAACTTTTTTTTAGGTCTGTGTAGCTCGACTGCAAGATCATCGTATACTTTTTTTCCAAGTCGAGACTCGCCGAGTCCGAGTTTATATTTTGCTCCAATCATTCCCTGAACAAATCTTCTATCAAAACGTTCTCGTAGATTTGTTGGCTTCATATCACGTAATTCGTCTAACATTAATTTATCACAATCTAATTTTGAGTTTTCATGATCACGATAACAGATATCATGACACATTGCTATTGCATCCACTTGATTATAAGGCTCTTGGCCTGGCAAAGGATTGTCGTTTTCATCTAGTTGTTGATCTAGTGGATTCCACGGACCAGTATACCGATGACCTGGCAATGTCCAACCGCCTTTTGGTTTTGGTAATTTTCCAATAATTTTATGTATATCTATACCTGACCCTATTATTTCTCTGTTGTTACAACATTGCCAGTATGCGACAATTTTATTTTGTTCAAGACATAAATCTCTGTCAGAATCACAGTTGCATATCATTCTATATTTTTAGTCGTCGACTAAAATAATATCAGGATAACCAGATCCTAGCGAATTTTTCGCTGGCGACATCTCTGACGATACTGTCGCTGGGGACACTTTCTTTAAAAACATATTTTTTCTTTTTCCACAAACTACACAAAAACTTTTTAATATGATCCTGTTGTTTTTTTGTTTTTTCTGTTGTTTCATTAATATTTTCTGTTTTAGTTCTACACTTGAGACAGTATGTTGACATTATTATATTTGTAAGTTTAGATAAAATTAAGGTTGCTTAGTTTAGTTTAGATAAAATTAAAAAAATTAAGGTTGCTTTGTTTAGATAAAATTAATTGCGATCTCATCATTAGCGTGAGAAGGATGCTTGTCAAACTGTAAAATGAATTTTAAAAAGTTAAGATTTCTGCTCATCTGTTGGATAAACATAATACAATAAAATCCAAAAGCAGACATTCCAACAGGTTGGAGTTGATTTGATGAATAATATATCTTGTTAAATTTTTTGTTCATATACTTTTTTATTACATCGCTTGGAGGAAGTCCAAACGAGTCAAAATAATTATTATTATAAACTGCTACCCAATGCGTGCCGGATCCGTCATTGAAATCTTGTATATTAATAACACACGAACTTACAGCTGATGGTGATTTTATTGCTGCGAGCTCATCTTTAGAATAAACTCCGTGAAATCCAGGAACCGCTTTTAACTTATCAATGATATCAAAATTACTCAACGGGGTCGACGAGTTCCTGGTAATGTTAGACCACGTCCGATTCCTAAGAGATTTGGCAGCAGACTTCCCGCTAGTCCCGCCAAAAGTGAAAAGATAAATCCTCCTTGTTTTGTTTGATTGCATTTGCATTTTGGTGTTGGCGATTTTGTTTTTGTTGTGTTCTTTTTTTGTTGTTGGTGATTTCTTTTTCTTTTGTGGCATTATAATATATTATTTACATAAAATTTACAATTTTTTTATTCCACTTCCACGAATGATACCATTACCTTCGACTGCTTTCTTCGTTGCGCCATATATTGCTCCAGACGCTGCTGCTAGTCCTAATGTTCCCAACACCGGTAAAAGTTTAGGTATTATTGTGCTAGCTAATACTGATAATGCTGGACCAAGAAAACCAGCTTCTTTTGCCATCGCTGTCATTTGTGCAGCACTCAAATTTAAAACAAAAGTTTTTTACGATCATACTTTTTTACTTGATTTTTTGTTAGCATTAATTTTGTTAAAACATCATCAGAAATATTAGGATTGATTTTTAATGATACCTGTTCTCGCTTTGCAATAGCAGCTACTAATTTTTTAACTTGGCCATCAGTCAAATACACATCTTTTACAATATACCTTGCCATTTTATATAACAACTGTAGATTAAACTTGAACTGTCATTTTACCTCCAATAGAATCCACTGTGATAAATCTATCACTAATCACTAATGCGTATACGTATAACGGCGCTACTGGAACCGCCCCAAGTGTCCAGGTAATTTCAATATCCGCTGTGCTGTCTACAGCTCGCTCGTTATGTTTACTAACATCCAAATGAAACATAGGATAAAGCGTACGAAATTCCTCTGCTGATATTTGAGTTCCATCTTCAAAATCTTGATATTTTTGTATTGCGTCAAGCAGGTACATGTAGGGTCGAGAAATATTTTTATTAAAGTCATCAGCAAAATTGCATTCGATAGCTCGTTCTGGATATTGCTTTGAATTTAATCTAGCGTATATTCGTCTTACATCAGAGTGATCAAATATTGCATTATTTTGTTGTTGGTTACCTCGTCGGGCTTGCTGTTGAAATACGACAAAGATATTTCTCGGCAGTTGTTCGCTTGATGTTGTTGTGACCCTCCATGTGTTGTCAGTAGTATTTGGAACCGCTGTCTGATATATCTTATGCTGCTTAAAATAAATTCTGTTTGTATGTTTATCAAGCGTACTATTTAGTTCTGACATTTTAGTGATTGATGGTGTTATACGTGGCATCCACAAAGCAAGTTTGTTTATGATAAACTGTACATCAACCCCTCCAGATCTAAACAAGCAATCGTTTTGGTCTGCTCGATCTAAAATAAGCGTATGTTTTACTCCGCGAAATACTTTATCATAATCGCGACAAAAGCCGAAAATTGTGCTTAGCGGAAGCATCATTGTAATTTGACGTGATCCTGCTGCAAGTTTTCTTCGCCTAGCAAAGCCTTCGTTATAACGTGGATTTCTCACGTCAAGTGTGTTAAGAAGTAAATTTAACATCGCAGTACCGTTTGCATCTGCAGCTGGTGGCGTTATATTTAGATTATTAAAAGCTGCTGTAAGAGAAACTCTTGTGGCGTTTGCATTAGCATCTGCAGCAGGTGCGACAATATCTAGTGCAGCAGCATTAGCATTGAGAAAATTTCTCACAATTACAGCATTTGCATCAGCATCAGCTCCATGTACTATAGCGCCTCTCTTTAAAAATTCTGTTGATTCAGCTATACCCCGTCCAGTACCTTTAAACCACATCATATTAGTTGCAGTTGATCTCGAGTAATCGTCGGAAAACGAAATAATATTTAAAATTGTACTTGCAACTTGTAGATGACTCGAAATATCTTCTATAGTTTGATTGGCCAGTTGATATCTAGCACTTTTGAATAAACACCAGCCGTTATTTATAAGAGCTACTTCTGTTCCAACTGCAATTGCAGCAGGTGGATTGGCTACTGTCATAATCTGACCACGAACTTCTAACATAGCCTTATGTGGCAGTAGAAATACATCTTCGTCTCTGGTGTTAAAGGTTCTAATACCAGTTTTATTTGGTTCGTTAGAATTTTCATCAAGGTACTCAACAAACTCGAATTCTGTCACATCATTGTCGATGTCATAAGTTTCTGTTAACTCGAGATAATTTTTAACAGACATTTTATTTTATTAGATTATATAAAATTTTATTGCGGCACTGTTACTTTAGATATTAATTTTTGTATGATCTGCTCGCCCTTTGGTGATAATAATTTTTTTGTTGTTGTTATCATAGCTTTTTGAGTTTCTTTTGTTGGAGCGATTTCTGAGATAGCTTGTTTTATTTCAGATGCAGTCGGTGGATCACCTTTTATTTTATCAGCTATTTTTTGTCCCACCGCAGTCCCAGCGGCAGATGCAGCCCCAGTTGCAAAAGCTTTGCCAGCGTCAATAGCAATTGGTGCAACTTTACGTGCTATACCCGGTATATTTTCAATAACTTTAGTGAATATATTTCCAAAAAATCCTCCTACTATTTTTCTTCGATAAACTTTTTTTCTTTGTTTCATTATATTTGATGTTTAATTTTTACTTTTGCTCACGTAGATGTAAATAATAAGTTACAACTTCATTATTCAATTACAACTGTTTTCCTGATTGATCTGTCAACTGCATCCTTATACTTGATATTTGATCTTCCACATTTAAAGGATAATATATAATATCTCGTGGAGTTATTTGCATGAGAGAACCTGGCGGGACTTCGGGTGAGAAACTGTAAATCGTATGACCTTTGCTACCTGTTGATGTATAAGAGCCAGAAGCAATAGAGCAGTTTACTAATATCATATTTACTTCTGTTATATTTACTGACAGTTCACTGTCATATTAATAGGCTGATTAAGTGCATTATAATCTAATTTAGTAAATCCTAACAGTTGTCTAATACCTCTTTCTTTTGATCCAAGATTGTTTAACATATTTTTCAAAGTCATCCTAACTCGTAATGTGCTATAATTAGCAGCTAATTCAAAATCATCAGCCACACCGTCAGCTTTTGTTATGAGCTCTTTGATCGTCTTGTTTAGATCTTCAATATTATAAGCTCCTTGTGGAATTTTTATTTTTTTTGTTGTAGATATTGAAGTACTTGTAAACGAAGTAAACCACATTTCATCATTAACATCAGTTTTCACGTTAGGTATAGCATTCCAGCAAGTACAAGAAATTAATCCAATTTCATATTGTTTTGCAGGATCTAGTTCTATAGGCGGAATATAATTTACTGAAAAATTTGCGCTATCTTCTGCAGACTCGCTAGAGTTTAGTAATAATGTTGTTTGCATTCCTTAAATATTATATCATTTTACAAAATTAAGTCGCCGCGATTAAGTCGCGGTGTAAAGTTTCGTATTCGTCAGATGTTAATAATTCACTCGATCTTAGATGATCAAGTATGTCAATGATTTCATTATCAAGTTCAACACTAACATTCCCAGCTTCCTTTGATGATATTAATAACATTAATCTACCTATCATTTCAGTATTTGAAGTAAATACTTTTACACCATTTCCTGTTCTTACTCTACTTTTTCTACACGAGATTTATCAAAAGTAAAAAATTTCCTTCTAAAACTCCACCCACTACCAAAAGGTTTTGATCTACTATTTTCTGCTGTTTTTTTAAACATGAGAGCAATGACACCGTTTCTCATTCTATCATAAAGTGGAAGCATATCATCAATTTCTGTAACCGTGTTTATTTCATCTTTAGCAGTAACTCCGTCATTAGATATTACATCTAATCTATCGAGTAATTCTTGATATTCTACATCAGTCCACCTGCTTATATTTTCAATATCACTTATATTTTCTTTGTTTAAAAAATCATCATATTCACTACCTTTTATCTCATCATTTGCTCTTTTTATAAAATAAAGTCTTTGATCTCCAACTTCCATAAACTTTACAGTAAGCTCACCAACTCTTTGTTGCTCCTCTTTGATATCTTTTATATCTCCTGATAAATTTGTTATAATATTTGTTATTCCTTGCGTTGTTAACTCTGCTAATCTTCGCTCAAGTTCCAGCGGATTGTTTATCAATCGATCTGTTTCAGCTTGCCTAACCGCAGGATCAGCTATATTTGCTGTAAGTGCCTCAATCAGTTTTCTTTTTTCTTCATCAGATCTAGTAACAAGTTTTTGTAGCAGCTGCTTCTTGTTGTTCTCTAACAATACCAACCAAACGTTTTTTCTGCAGTTGTTTAAGTTCTTCTTCTGACAGTGGTTTAGTTTCAGGTTGTTTACCTAATAATGCTTCAGTAACCGGCTTGAAAATTGTAGCTGTTGTTTCTGTATCAGTTACTTGCCCACGTCGTGCTTCTTGTACTTTTTGCTTAAGTGATGCCTGAGATTGAGCAAGTTTTTTTTAGATCTTCTATGTGTTGTCTGTATCTTGCTCGTTTGTCCATTATTATAATTATAAATTTTATAAAATTGAAACGCTTTACTGTAAGTAACAGCGAAACATTTTAGTTGGATCATTTGTAAGTTTATCAAACAAGAAAAAGTTAAATTTATCTTTTGTAGCATTACGGTAAAGTTCAATAAACTTATCTTTTGTCACGCCACCGCATTGCTCGCTTGCAATATTTCTAACGTCAACATTATCCAGTCCTGGAAATAAAATAAAACAACCCGTATTTCGCCTAATAAACCTGTCAACATTATCAAATCTTTGAGCGAGATAAACAGAATTACACTGTTTGTTACGTGACAGTGAGAAATATGATCTTATTTTGTTCATCTCCATGTTATTTAGCGGAATATCATCAAAAACTACTATCTTATGTTCATCTGCATCAAGTTGATTGACTGGAATAAGATCTTCTGGCTGCCTAATTATAAAAAAATCTTCGCCAGCTTTAAGATCATCACGAAGCTTGTTATTATGTTCGCTTAATAACTCATACTTATCTTGCTGTGGATTGATTGTGTAAATATAAACTCTATCGTAGTTAAAATTATCACCAAGAAGTAAGTTTATAAGTAAATTTGTTTTCCCCGATCCAGTTCGCCCAACAATAAGATAATGACAATCAGGAAGTTCATTGTTATGTTTGTGCTTCACTAGTCTCTCTGTATCAAAGTTTAGTATCAATGATTTTGCCATTTTGTATAATATTAAACTAGTGTTGATAATTTTATCTAGGATAGTAAATAATGAGCTACTATACAAAATTTGGAACACTATTAGAAGATTTATCCACAAAAGGTTATCAAGGTGACTTATCCAAATATGCAACTCTTGATCAGCTTAAAAATGAAATCAATAATTTACTAAATCTTACCAGTGTAGATCCAGATGAAGTTGTCATTTTCCAGGACAAAGAAGGACGATTAAAGACGAGTAATGTAAAACTGTCAGATGTAGTTGTACGAAATCCAAGTGGGAATATTGTTATGAAACAAAACAAGATTACAGATTTTGGAAACCCAACTGAGGATGGGGATGCTGTCACTAAAAAATACGTCAATGATCAGGATGTTTCAATCAATAATGAAATCACAGCACTCAAAAATGAATATCTTAGTCATGTAAATACATTTTTAAGTTTTCGCAGAAACATAAACAGAATTAGAGATGAATTTTTTGGAAATCCATCAATTGTTGACATTACACTCGCTAATATTAACACAAAACTCAATGATATTAACACAAAACTCAATAATATTATTAGTAAAATTTCTAATATTGCTGAGGAAAGGAGTGTCATTCCTCACAAACAGATTAAAAATATTGTGTATACTATTGCATATGGTTATAATGGATGGACACCACAAAACAAATCTATCAAACACACTGCAGACGTTACTGGTATGTATAGATTGTCAGTGTTTAGCACTGCAAAGTTTAAAATAATTACTAAATCATGGCGTCATTCATATGATGATGACTTATCTGGAATGTTATCTGTAATATTAAACAAAAATTCTGAGAAAGAATTTGTACTTGAACCAACTGATAAAAATTTTATAGGTCCTTATCGGTGGTGTTTGGAATTTGTAGCTGATTTATCATAACTATGTAAACAAATATTATAATGAAAAAAGTATAGTTGATTTTAATCATATTTCAAAAGATATTTCAGAACAGGATGTGGACGCACTAATACAATACTACAAATATTATCACAAAAAACATTGGTGCGTTAAAAAATGTTATAAATACTACAACAAGATCCTTCGAGTAATATCATATCTACCATTGTTAATGACCAGTTCTGGTATAATTTCAAGTGGGATATCGTTAAATCCTTTTTTATTAATTATATCTGGTATTGGTGTTTCACTTACAGCGGCGTGTAAAAAAGTAGAACCAAGACTTTTGATAAAAAAGCATGGATGTTTAACATCAATTAAAACTTACAAGAAACTACTTGATCAGATCCGGTCTTACCTACGAGGAGTCAATTATAATATGGATGATTTATTACGTGAATTTCGTATTATTGATAATATGTTAACAGATATTCTACCAATTAGGGTTAGCAAGTATGAAAAAAAATATCAAAAAAATATGAGTAACGTAAAATTTTATCTAAACTTAAGATATAATATAACTAAAATAATATCATTTTCATTCTAATGCACAGTTTAATTTTCATCCTGTTGTCTGATAAAAAATTTGTGGTAAAACCCATTTGCTGTCTTTAGAATAATCATTTTCCACACATACGCTGTTCTAACAATTTCGTCACTTCTGTTGACAGAGCTTATCGCATTCCAACACCTGTTGTTTTGTCTGGTTAAAAAATATCTGTCTAAATAGTAGTATAGGTAATTGTGGGGTTTGGGGGGGGTGGGGGAGGAGGTGTGGGAGGGGTGGTGGGCCAAAACCCTCATTTTCCCCTTATATATATATATATATATATATATATATATATATATATATATATATATATATATATATATATATATATATATATATATATATATATATATATATATATATATATATAAAGTGCGATTTCAGGATCAGAGAGTGTCGTGTCTATTTCTTACAGATTCTTTGTACCTTCTCGTAGCCAAACCTTTTCTCACAAAAAGATGTAACCGTATCTACACCATCATAAGTGACACCTTATTCTTACGAATGCTGAACTTTCTTCCTTCTCGTAATCAGGCTCGAGAAGAAGGTTATGATGGAAAACATCTAAACAACAACATACTTCTCACATCATAATAAAAGTGGTGCAGATCATAATAGCGCTATTGAAAAGATAACACGTGATAATGCATGTACCGGTAATAGGAAATCGTGGTTTAGAAAAGGTCATGTCAATATCAACAGCAATATCGAGAAATTTTTACATTTTCTATTTAATGCATAATTTATTGCTCATTTTAACACTTAATTGTGTCTACATGTCATGTTGCACTGTCTTAAAACAATGGTCAGGGATTGTTTTCCCGTTACATGGCATTGTAAACACGATGGATTCATTATGAATCAGGTCCGCTTTTGGGAAAAAGGCGTTTGAAAATTTATGTTGGTTGTTGCTCTTCAAAATTTACGTTGATACAGGTTAATAGCTTAGATGGCATAATATTTGACACGAATTTAAAAATGGGTTCTATTTGAGAACCATTACGAGAACTGTTTTCCGACGAGAACTGTTAGGATGACAAAACAGTCTAAAGATCAAGATGGACAATAACACATTTAACTCATCTGACTTTAAAGTCTCTGTCCCCACAAAAATTATTCAAGACCCCAAAAATGTCGTGTAATGAAATAGAGAACTAACTTCACAGTCTTTGTAATGCGGCTTGACGGGTATTGGATTAATAAATTAAAAAGTAAAATGGACAAATTAAATAGTATGGATTTGATAATAGCGTTGACGAATATTCGAATTCTATTCGAACACATGAAACGAATATTTGAATGGGAAAATTTGGTATTAGTTTCATCACTACTGTATGTTCGTCAGTAAAGGTTTGAAGAGTTATATCAACAACAAATACTTTGTATATTTAAGAGTTATATCAACAACAAATACTTTGTATATTGCCTGTTTAAATGTAAGATCGACTTACGATCGAATAAAATATATTTATTCTATTTTAGATACGTATCATGGGAATTTGCTTGTGATGAAAAGACGGGTGTCTTGTCCAGTATAAGTATCAGGAGAGGAAATTATGAAGAATCTTTTGCCCAAGATGAAGTAGATTTTGGCCGAGCACAGGTAACCATGATTTAAAACAGTGAATAAATGTTTACAACTCTAAATTTTCAGTGCAAATGTAACCCGTATGAAATGGAAAGAGACAGTTTATCCATCAACCGCATCGACATTGCACATTTCAAAGCAATCTTTATCAATTCCCACCCCCATGTTATAAAAATGATACTGTGCAATTAAACCAAAATAAATACCGGTTAAAGGAAACACTTAATCATAAATAGGAAATGCAGCATTGGAGTTGGTTTTCAGAATTCTATTTTCTTTCTTTCCGTTGTTCTTTCTTTCTTCTTTCGATTATAAACATTACACTCCGAAGAAAGCACAGTAACTGAGTCTCACTTTCAGGGAACATAGGTCTGACTAATAAAAACTCGTGAGATTTTCTTCCTTTAAGAAAGTTTTGTTATGTACGTATTCCCTTTCAACAATAACAAAATTTTAAATTCTAAACCGTAAATCTCTGGGATCTCCAAGTTAAAAATTGTTAATTTCTATTTTCTGTTTTTAATTCAGAAATCAATATGACTCATTCGCTTGCAATTTCATTTTAGAAAAGCTCTTTTTAATATCGCCTTGGGATTTTGCAGGTTTGAAAGACATACAAACATTGCCAAGATTATCATTATGCTTTGATTAAAAGATCTCAATTTAAAGAAGCATGTTCATTCCTGAAGTGATGCTTTGTAAATGCCTCAACATTAGTTTATCTTGTGTGCGAGGAGGACAATGTGACGAAGAACCGACTCAAAAACATCAACATTGAACCTTTGTGTATATCATGATTGAAATACTAGTTGTCGTTTTTATATTCGCGTTTACTAATTGGCGGATTTTCTTCTTTTCCAGGACTGTATTAAAGAAACGGAAGAAAACCACTTCAATGTAAGGCGGAACTTCGTCAGTGGTTTAATGGACATGGCCTTGCTACTCGCCAATGTCTCTCAGTTAAGAACTCTTCTTTCATCCAACGTGACGGATGCATATTATTACGTCAAGTGCGGTCTAGTCGGGTTTTCTATATTTCTGCAGATGGTAGTGGCAGACTTGTTACTCGTCATCTGGAACATTGAATACAGTCATAAGGACGATAAAGGGAACCAGACATATGAGACTGGTTTTGCCAGTGTCAACGGATCCATAATAATTCAAAGTACTCAGAACTTAAACTCTCAGTTTACGCTCAGGAGTAAATGTTCTCGTAACACGAGACGGTATGATACCTTTGTAATTGGATTAATACTGTTAATCATTGTGATAAATGTATTTATCACTGGACTTGGAATCGACGGTAAAGAATGTTAAACGTATTTGTGTGAAAAAATAAAATGTGTTTTATACATTCACAACATGAGCAGCGTTGAATGATGAATAATCTTCAATAATTACGTCTTCTGTTCTGATTGGACACAAGAACCGTCACATTAAATATTTAAAGGGCACATTTCAAAACAACGAACGGTACATGAAAAATCAAATCTGGTGGCATAAACATATTTTGAAATATTTATGGAAATAAAACATGGATTAGCCCAGAAAGATGGTAGCATGCCTAACATCTGCTATACCTACTCTACGCAGAATATCAAGTTTCACGTATATGCTGCACACAAACAAAATTATTTCACAACAATTCGTAATGTATCGGAGATATTTGTGACTCGTAGAGATCTCCTATTTACGTTTAATTTCCACCCCCGTATCCCCTGTTGATAAAACTTTGACTCTCCCAAAACGTTCGAAATTGCCTTCAGCCCATCTATCAGAAGCCAATTTAAATTACAATTAAAAATTTGTGGGTCGTGTGGACCACTGAATTCTTTCTGTAGCTATCATATTTTGTATTTCGTTATAAGTTACAGCGGTCAGGACAAGTTTCATCCAACATATATAGAGTACCCGAGAAACCGTTACTCAAGGACGAGCAGGCCGAGATACTTGATTGGTTAAGAACAGCTAATCCCATAGCACTATACTTTTATTGCTCGGATTGGTAATGTTCCGTTATGATAAATTCTACATACAGCCTTGACGCTATGCGTTTTATTCGCCATCATTTAAAGGGTTATAGTATCCTGATGAAAAAAAAACGTGCTGTTCACAGATGCTTCAAGATGTGGCGAGCAAATGTAAATTTACCCGATCATAAAACAAAAGAATGGAAGAAAAACGGAGGAAGAGAGAAATAAAAAACGAGACTGTTTACTCCCGAGTAGCATCTACCCGAGTGCTCTAAAACTGCTTACGCCTGCGTAATTACATTTTATTGGCGGTATGATGATGAGGTTCGGTTTACTTTCACTTTATTCAGTTTGGATAACGAGTGGAGGTCAAAAAGGACAGCTGGATTGTCTCAGCGGTACATTGACCTGTTGTTGCTGTTTGTAACAGCGCACATTTATCTTAATATTCTCTCTCAAATGAACTACAAATGAACAGAGAGAAAACACTTTATTAAAGACAAAATTGTTATCCAGTTCCATACTTGAAGCTGTTTGAAAAATGAATTTATTGTATTTGTACTGTAAAGTTGTAAGTAAAATGTTAGATGCAATATAGTATGTCATATTATTCCACGTTTCACACGCACCTCACACTATTACATTAACCTTGCATGGTCTGTAAATCAAATTCTGCAGACATAGGTCAATTCATACCCATATATGGCATTCTGGGTAACGGTAAATTTTCGTTCCCATTTGATGGCATGGTTTGTAGAAAATAAATTTCCGATTAGGTGGAATAAACGTGTCAAACAAAGGGTATTGGTACTTGTAGAAATCTATTTTAAGTGCAATCATCACTGCTTGGAGGAAAATTAGCTAAAAGTAGACAACGACTGTGTACCCATTAAGTGCAAATGAGGTGCGCCTCAAGTTTACTTTATTTTTTTCTTTCCTTACTTTGAGGTATTAATCAGTTCGCTGGATCACGTTTTACTAGTGTATTTCTATAATTCATCACATACTTGAAACCAAGTCTATTAGTTTCATTTGTATTTTGATTTATAACAGTATTATTCGATATCATGACAGCAGACATATCTGTACATATTCATTCACGTGTTGCTTGTCATCTCTAGCTAAGTTGGTCTTCCCACTTTACTTTGCCACTTATCAAGATGATCGCTGATCACTCTTCAGGACTCACAGTACTATTTCATTTCCCTTAGTAAATCTATAGAAACTCCATGATTTTTTAAATTCAATAATTTTAAATTCCTGGATGTTCATGACCAATCCTATATTAATCAGTACAGACCCATCATTGATGTAATTTTGCGTGTATAAAATATGTGTTTTCAATTCATCACCTAAAGAATCAGGATATATTTTTAGTAATTAGTGTTCCAAAGTCAATTATGTAAAAAGGACTGAACTTCCATCAGTAAGACATTGTACATATTTGCTATAGTTACAAATAGGATCAGTTCTCCAAAAAAAAGTAAATTTTTACAAAATTTTACTTTTCACTATCAACCAATCATGGCCTGGCAAACACATCCATACTCTTCGTTTTCTTCACCCATTTCTAGACTGATTCCAAATTTTCCACTTAGTTATTACCGTGAGTCCTTTAGTATCTTGAGTTTGTTAACTAACCCGACTCTATTTTGTTATACTTAAGGCCGTTACTTATATCTAGTAACGCCTCTGTCACAAAATCATGAATTTCTATGAGCCCTCTTTTATGTCAGTTGATTAACTTTTGAATGTTTTTTCCCAAAATGAATCAAGTAAACGAAAAGGGATATTTGGTGTTTTAGTTTCAAAGACACCGCTTTCGTTTAATACAGTTCTTAAATCGACATGTTGATATTTCTCAAAAAGAACGTGACATGATGTTTTGAGAAATAACCACTCATTTTAAATGGACATATAGCTACATTTGTGCTGAGACATTTTATAAGTTACTTGCTTTTTAAAGTCGTCTCATTTCACTGCATTTCTTAGATACTTGTAGGTTATTTTCCAGTACGTCTTTTTTATTAAAGCATATAATTTGTTCCAGTGTTATCACTTGATATAAATGTTTCAAAATATCATCATATTATCGCGATACAACGTGAAATAGGACAATTTATCAAGATATGCCTGAAGGCAAATCACAGCGGCCCGAGTTATATAGCAGTTACAATTTACTGATTCAGATAGCCTCCACTTCACTAAACCAGTTATCAAGTGGATCGCTACACATATTAACTTGATCTTCTAACTCAACTCCACTTGATATAATGCTGTTATATTTTTCTTTCTTTAACTTGTCTCGGTTTTATGCAATGTAACATGCATTTATAAGTTGAATATTACCTCCTGAATTTGTTTACTAGAGCCAGTGAAGTCAGTTATTAGTGGCTTTATAGAACTAATTCCATAAACCGTTATGAGGTGAGCCCTAAAGGGCCAAGTAGAGTTCCCTTTAATTGGTTACATGGGTTTCATGGATCAGTATTTTTTTTATAGTTTTAAAGCTGCGCACATTTAACTCAATAGTAATTAAAATCACATAGCTGAACCACAAAGAGGCTGAGGCATAACATTTTATTTAAAGAAAACAGTCTCCACAGGCAGATGGTTATTCCTATGATTGTGACTGTATTTTTGTTGTGTTATTCATTAATATTGTTGTTGTTAGTCTTCTTCATCAAAAGGTGTAACTGCCGTATTTTTATTTCTATGGAAAATACTTATATCTAACTACTTAGTTTTATTTTATTATTGGCTAGTCATTCATCTCTTCACTGTGTTGTCAATATTTTATTATTTACCTTTTGCTGTCCTTGTATTCGTTTTGTGATCATTGTTTGGTTTGAGAGTTTATGCTAAAGACGGTCTGAGCTTAAAGTTTTGAACTATTTTATTAAGTCTGTTAAGTTATGTTTAGGATTTTATGCAAAATTTATTCATAGAGAAGCTATCCAAGTATAGCAATACCTTTTGTGCAATGTCGTTTTCATCCATATGCAATATTTTTGAAAGTCACTCAAAGTGACCTGCAGCGACAACATTGAAATACCGTATATACTCGCTAATAAAATGGGTTCAACTGCGAACTGCACAAACCCAAATCTGCCTTCGTATTATATGCCGGCAAATCTGGGTCCGTACAGTTTATTAGAAGTAATCAGTAGAACAAAAAGATAAACCCTGATATGCAGGATCATTATGCTACCACAGATCAGGATATTTGTTGTTTGCAGTTTGAATTATAAGCAAATACATACAGTATGAATTATAAGCAAATGCATACAGTATGTAATTATTTCATCCCTAATTCTGCACTACATTCTACTTTTTCTTTCTTGCATATCTATCCTCAACTTACATATTCATTCTTTGATTCGATTATTTGTGTCCTAAATCTTGCTGTCTGTCCCAATGTACAAAACACCTAACCATTAAATTATTAATGTGTTTCATAACACAGAGTGAAGACAGGTATAGAGTAGAAATGAATACAGGAATATATTAAAACTTGCAGCACATTGTCCCACTTCCGAACTGTTCATTTTGATGATTTCAGAGTATTTCATTTAGGTTTATGTTCCAACGTTTAGTTATTATTGACCCCAGTTGCTTAGCAAACAATCAAGCAATAAACTTTTCCCATAATGATGTTTTGCAATTTGCATGGGGTGTGTCTGTAGCCAACATAATTTCTTACCACGCCATTTTATTGGCCTCATGATGTTTCTCTTAGACGCTTCAGCAAGAGTTAGAGATTACATAAACTGCAATAAAATGGATCACTATATTTTAGGTCTCAAAACAGCTACTTCAGATAGCCCTAACTGAATAAAGTTTACATGACTAGTATTGTAGAAAAAGGAAACAAAAATAGTTGTACATGATCTATGGGCGCTTCTTAAGTAGACAGTTACTTTTTAGCCATCCCAAATACGTTCCGTAAATCTTCAGAATGTTTAGCTTGCTGCCAAGAGCTGTCCTTGACACCTTTTACTTTTTGTGCATAAAATCTCAACAAACGTTCACACTGATTGCTCCTTTCATCCCAATTTATCGGTAAAATACACTTTCCACTTAAAACAAAATATTAAACAGTATGCCCTATTTAAACTGTAGTTTGTACTGAATTGAAGCTGTCTTGATTTGCATATCTCTACCATAACATATGATTGAAATATAACCTGTCTACCCAAAAAACCTGAGTTGGCTGGAAATGATAAGTTTCAGGCCAGCTTTAGTACATAAATAAAAGAAATACAACAAAATGAGATAATTTTACAAATGTGAGAAAACAGATTAAAGAACGCCTGTAGATTTTCTATATCAACGAGAACAATATCTGATGAGAATATTGTTAAACTCTTGGAAGACAGTTCAGACTTTATACTAAATTTTAACCAGCAAATCAATGAAAGTTTGCAAATACATCTCACCAATTTAATGTACTTGGACGAATTAGAAAATATCTTACAACTGGCATTGTATCATTCATTCATCATCGCATATTAAAACTACTGCCAACGAACTTTTGATTTCGGCATTATCAGCTTGTAGAACCGCATGAAAGTGCCTTTAGACTCCTCTTCTATTTACATAGGAAATTATAATGTGATCTGCTTGAATGGGCTCATGGGTCAAGTCTTCGCTTGCAATGTTTCAAGACCATATTGCCTTAAGTTTTCAAGATTAAATAAACTGTCTATTTAGATCTTGTACTTTTTAAAATTCTCGTTCTTAGATTTTAATTATTAACTTTAATAATTATTTTTCATGCAAAGTCCTCTAAATTCCAAAAATATAAACAACCAGGTTTGGTCTACAATCTTTTAGTTATACAGCAGTAAAACCTTATTGAGACGAAATCGCACTGCCACAAATTTTAATCAGTGTAACTTAAATTGTCTATTGTTTATATTATACAGCTGGGCACTGAAGGGTTGTTGTCACGGATGATCCATCAATTACAACAACAACAAAACAAACGTGTAAGCACTATTTCAAGAAATTGATCAATCTAATGTGATGAAAAACACAAAAACAGGTACCTAGAACTTTGCTTGATCACCTTTGACAGGTCAGTTTGCTAAGTGCATTATACCTTTGTACTTTAATGGTCCAGATGTAGATTTGGGATTTACTTGCTGATTATGATTTATTCTTCCGTCATCTATAAATATAAAATGCCGTTGGCAGTTAATAATTCGTTATGTTTTAGTTCTCCAACTGTTGCTGTTCGGATTGATTTGTTGAGAAAACACTGACATTATGAGATGAGTAGTAACGAGGGCACTATGAAGTCTTCGAGTATTTAATATCATGCGTCAGCCACTTTATGGTCCAGACAAATTTAACACATTATGTGTAGGCCATTTTGGAGTTGTATAAATTTAACGGGGTTTACGGAAAATTGGCATTACGTTTGTCATGGTGTGGAGTCTATGAGAATGTAACATCACAAATAACAAAATGGGGTCTATTGAAATTCAACATTTTGTTTGGTATGATATGGGGTCTATGGGATTGTATTATTAATGGGCTGATGTGTTGGCTGATAGAAATTTGACATTGTGGATGCTTCTTTAGGAGTTTATGAATGACACATTATGGATGACACTATGGAAGCCTATGATAAATTTCTATTATGGATAGCAGTTTGGAGGCTTGAAAATAGGAATTTAACATTACATTTCGCAGGATATAGCACCTTATGTTGAAATAAACATTTCGGGTGTCATTAGAGCCCACTAAAGGAATTTTAACAGGATGGACAGTTGGACAAATATTCGTCTAATGTCAGATAAGACCTACAGAAAAATTTACTATTATTTTGCTGTCTGCTCAACCATTTATTAAAAGTGTTCTACATGGGCACATTAACACAATTTTGTTGAAACAAAATAACAAGTTATACATTCGCCATGTATGGCATGACTCAGTGTTATTGTTACACACACATACACACACAGAGATTAACTTTATTCCAATACACTCAATGATTCTCAGCATTTGCAAATTAAATTTTAAATAATGAAAGTTAGTTTCAAATATAATGCTAAAGAATATTAATGATATGTTGTATACAACAATTGCATCAACGAAAATTATTAAAAAGTTGAATTTTTACTAAGATCAGTTTATTTTGCAGCAACAAATACTATTAGACTTGTTAAGCAACTGTAACTGAAGGAGGGGCGATGGCGACACACAAAAGCAAATGTCTATGCAACTTTGTTTCATTCTCGACTTTCAATCATCCATTGTATGTTTAAAAAAAACTTATAATCACTTCGTGCGCAAGTGTTTATTTTTTGCACTTTGAATAAAAAATATATAGTTATAATATATAGAATTTTGTCCATAAAAGACTTATTTATTTTGAGGAAAGTGTGTGAATTTAAATAACTACAACAGTGAGTGAATGTCACCAATCGATTGTTGTAATACGTAGTTTCTGTTGTACATTTAGTTTCTAGAAGTTTTAGATGCTTATAAATGTTCTTGTTTGTACATTTTCCACACTACGTCTAACGTCTGTAGGTTTAGAATTCTCAAGCATGTAAATTACATTTTTATGTATATCTATATTTATGTAGCTCTTGGTACATGATTGTGTCTATATAAGGTATAGTTTTTATTCATGGCTGAAATTGTAATGATCAACTACAGATACGATAATTAGATGGTTAATTTTTTAACACATATATTAAGATTATAGATTACGTAGGATCTCTA
Organism: Potamilus streckersoni; assembly: GCA_016746295.1. Taxonomy (NCBI): domain Eukaryota; kingdom Metazoa; phylum Mollusca; class Bivalvia; order Unionida; family Unionidae; genus Potamilus; species Potamilus streckersoni. The sequence continues at coordinate 10,745 of JAEAOA010002190.1, read as the reverse complement.
AATAGTTAAATAGTAGTTGTTGTAGGTGTTGACATTAAGTTTGGAGTTGTTTCACATTGGACAAGTCTGTCAGGCAAGTTCTTAGAAGAATTAAGTTATTTTTGATCGAATGGATTAGTTACATGATATAACAAATTGAGCAGGAAGATCTGTTACGTGGGGTATATTGCATCATGTAGTCGTTATATGATCTTGAAGGTGTTTATAAGGAAAGAATTTAGAACTCAGATTCATTTCTAGTTTGGATCCACTTCTATTTCAGAATCATATGTTGAAATCATTCTGCATATGTGTTTAGATAAGTTGTCAGAAGACATTTGTTAAGATTATTCATTGGAATTACAAAGTGCTCATTTGACTGAAATATAATTCAGGGACTTTTATGAACTATTCAAAGGAGTTCTGGACAGTGCAATTGTGATATGCACATTCAAGGATCTGCAATTCATTTGGAACATTGATTATTTTGACCGTATTAAGACTTTTAAGTCGATTTTGGACATACATAATACTGTAAGTGCCTCTTACATTTTCATCTTATAGGTTTGAGAATTAAAATATTTGTTAAGGTTTATGGCATGTGAATTAATGTTATGCAATCTAGAACAATTAACCCGGCCAATACGTTTTGATTTCTTTTTTGAAATCTTCATTATACATTCCACCTTCTTTTCTAAATCAACAAAATATTCATGTTCTACTTCTTTTATCTTGCCCTATATAATTGTAAAATTTGTATGACTCTCCTAAATTCTCTAATTTGTTATTTTTTCACCTAATTTTTCTTTCTATCCATCTGAAATTCGCCAGCCAGTAGTTTGTATATTTCTACTGTTGTTATCCTTCTTTACTGTCTTGCTAAATTATCATCATTCATTTATTTTATATATAGTGCAAATTAGAATTAGTTTCTGTACAAGTGTCATCTTTCGAGGTACCATTTCTATAACGATTTAACTGTTTAATCCTTATGGATGTTTCTGTTCCATATGCTCGCTTTCTAGCTTCATATCCGTAACACAGGTAATCGTTAAACAACATTGCTTTTTAGGTACTTAGGCCTTAAACAGGTAGATTAGGCATCTGGGTTGTTTTTAATAAGCATTTCGTTTGCCTTTAATATACACTAAATTGGGTTTTAACAAGCACCTAGGAAGAAACATGAAAAACAGGCATCTATGATTATTTTAAACAAGCAAAACAGACATCTTGGTTTTTTTAAATAGGCAAATCAAGCATATAAGTTCATTTTACAGCCATTTTGGTCGCCTGAAATGATAGGAATATAGTTTTCCGTTTAAAGACATCTAGTTTGCATACATAAATTTTCTTTCTGCTAATACGGGTGCAAATACGGGTGGGGAGTTAAGATAGAAGCAAGAAACACAAGACTGTGTAGACCTCTCTTAAATGGTTTTGTGGTGTGTGTGTGTCAAATATAAAGTAATGATTTGATTAGGCTGGAAATGTCAATATGTGAATATTTCTTCTTTGGATATGCAAAAAAGAAGAAAAACAACATTTAAGAATTATAAGGATAAATTCTTGACAATATTTATATGACAAGTTAGGACATAATCTGAAAATTAGAGATTCCTGTCCTTTCCTACCTCACGGTCTGTTAGGATATTTACTATAGTCATTTATAAACTTGGGTTATATCATTAGTAGCCTATCACTTAAGTCATTTGAAGAAATATCAACTTCATTGCAATTCTAATATTAAAACCTTGAGTAAAATTAATAAAATAGTTTAGAATACACTCGACGAAGAAAATAGTTTAGACTTCATTCAACTAAGTTTACAGAGTCGAAGGAATGAAAGCACAAACCTTAAAGCAAGTCAAAAATAAATAAAGTGTAACAAATGACTCACAGTATTTAATTATCTACAGTGAGGAACACATGGATTAACCAAATCCGCAGGGTTTTGCAAGAAACTAACACGGAGATAAAGAGAGCATTGGAGAATGACAAACTATGGGATTACAGATTTAGAAGAAAAACTGGAGCAAGCAGTTTTGAAAATGAACAATTTAAAGGCAATCTATAAAATACAAAAACCGAAAATATGAATTTTGAAAGAAGAACTCAAGACAACAGTACATCAGGTAAATGAATTGATGAAAGTCAAACACAATGAGAACAAAAATGGCTTAGTTAGTGAAAGAAACAACATGGAAAGATATGGACCAGAGAGATATACTTTCCACCCATAAAATCCTTTGGCCGAAATAAAACCAATTATTACAAAACTTATGTAAAGCTGAAAAAAAAGTTTACCAAAAGAATGACTGAATATGCAATTAAACTAAACATGTGTCTCATTAACGGGCCTTCAATGTGCTGTTAAAGATAATCTGAAAGGCATTTTAATTTACTGGTTGATTTCAAAACAAGAGAAGGGAAAAAAGTTTAGATTTTTATTTTTTACCACATAGATGTATTAATTCATAAATATCGTTTCTTATGTACAGTACAATATGTGCAGCAAAGTATCCATTTCACTTTCAAATAAATTTGGAAAACCATGGGATCTGTTCATTATTCCATACTATTGCAAGGACATTGCTGAGGTTTATATAAACCTTTTTATACACACTGCAAGTAACTTTAGGCAGTTATTAGAAAAATTATGACACTTCTTTAATGGCAAAAAATATTAAAGTTGCTGGTTTGACATAAACAAATGAATAAATAATCCAGAGAGCAATTAAAAATGGAGCAACTAAATATTCTTACAGGTTTTCTATTTTCAGAATAATTGTTAATGTATTTTAAATATACATGGATGTTGGTCTTTTGTCTATTTTCATTTTAATGTTATTTTGTAATTCATTTTTTTAGTTTCTTATTTTCATTGCTTGCATTCTTTTTTAAAAAGTTTTTACCGGTTTAGTTATGGGAAAAAAGTAGATTAGAATAATCCCTAGATAAAGTGGTTTAACATAAAGGCTGTTTTGTGTAAGTACGAGTTAAGACCTGCATTGTTCCTTTGATCTTAACCTGTCATGAATTCTGTAATATGAATAGGCGATGTCAATGATGTTGGCATTAATACTAGCAAATTATTAATGTTATTGCTAAAACCACTGCTGTTATTGTTACTATTGCTATTATTATCATTCCAATAAATATAATGCACACAGTCACTGACAAGGTTTTACTTCAAACTGGTAGAACACGTAGTAAAGTCCCTTTTTCATAGTTTAATGTTGTCTTTGCTTTTTTATTGTGCACTCTCTGCTACAAGACTAGAGGAATAGCCATAAACAATTTTATAATCCCCAATAATTGTATTTCTAATTTAAATATTAATATTTGCATAATCAAATACAATATTTTACCATTGAATTTAAGGGGTCTGTACAGTTCCAGTTCAGAAAGGAGACTTTCCAGTAGGTTTTAAACGAGAGCATAAATTTTTTTGCAAGAAGCTCAGTGCTGCTTTGATTTAAAACATTGAAAGGCAGAATGGAGAAATCCAGAGTGCTTTTAGTCATAGTTTGTACTATTGTGTTGGTGTTGCCATTCATTTTCAAAATAATTTTGAATATATATAGATTAGATTAGTTCCTGACCTCTGGGGATATGTTTTATTTTTCATAGATTTAGCAATTGTTTCAGGGTACAAATACTGACTCTGCTATAAATGTAAGCTTATAATTAATTTCACTTCCAGAGGTCATGGTTATTGGAAATTCAATGTAAGACATCCATGACAAAAAGAAGAATTTATTACTGTTTAAAAAGGTTTTGTAAATACTGTTGAAGACTATCTTCTTGAGGGTGATAAAAATGATTCATTACTTGTAAAGATAACCTATGATGATTAGACCGTTTTCGAAAAAATTAAAATGAAAATTAGAACTTACACAACTAAATAACAAGGCAAGAATCGAATCCATAGACATATTTTGGGAGAGAGAGAGAGATCATCCACGTGTGTGAATTGTAATGTGGTATCACGAATTAGTCTAGTTCCCTGCTACTCTGACTCCTGACTTGGTAGTATACTATTAAATACCACTCCAGACACAGACTAATCAACAAAAGAAAAAGAAGTTATGTAATACACAGATGTTTTTGCGTACTGGTGATGATTGCTGAAATCAGTTGGAATGATCTTTCATATGTTGGACATTTTGAAAACAAATGTTAGTTATACAGAATAATGAACAATTTCATTAGAAAAAGTGTGTTATTGACAATTATTTTTTAACATGATTGTAAAACAATAATTCAGTCATTAAACAACCCAGTTACCTACCCTCCTCCATCCTGCAGTTTCTTCGAAGTATAACGTAAGCAGATATTTTTCAATTTTTGGAGGTCCCTCAGTATATCCCACCTACCCTTATAGCACAGTCTATGTTTGTGTGTGAGTTATCATTGGGGGAGGTGTTTCCCCTAAAAAAGTGGAATTTGGGCTGCAAAAAATTTTCATAAAAAAATTTAGCTGTCTTTACTTGTCCATGGTTTTACATTTTTTTTAAATTTTAAATTTTAAAAATCCCCCCGTAAATATTTATGCAACAAAAACTTACAAAAAATATTTTTTAAATTTCACAAATTTATCAAAAACCAAACATTTTTTTAAATTTTCCCATAAAAAAAAAAAAAAAAAACAAAAAAACAATGTTTTTAAGTACTATAATTTCATTTTTTACAGTGTACCTACAAGCATTTCCGCCCCAATTTTTCTAAAAAAATTTTGTCATTTTCAGTGTCCCCAAAAAAATCCCTTTCTAATGCCAAAATTTAGGTGGATACTTTATTTTCCCGTGAAAACCAAAAAAATGATACTTAGCTCACTGTTTAAAATCGATATAGTAGATTGGGATGTAGAAAATTGAACCTTTTTGCATGAATAGTTTAAAAATATTTATTTTTAAAAAAAAATTATTTTCAAAAAATGAGACTGGTTACAAAAGTGAGGGAAAAATTTTGTAAGCCATGAGTCAGCCCAAACCCATTTAAAAACCACATTTACAAGTTTTGAAGTCTGATTAACCAAACCCCCAAAATGTTTAGCAGATCTGGGTTTATGCGTTTGTTTAAAAAGGGAACCAAAAAAGGGCCTGATTCGCCCGTCCTTTTTGTGATAGTAGATCAGGGCTCCGCGTATGGGGAGCTGGGTTTGACTTTGTATGTGAGCAGCAGTTTGACAGAGAAACCCCAAAATTTTTAAATTTGTTCCCTAATTCAATTCTGTAAAACAGTACAAAAAAATTTCACAATTAGTCCAAGTTCTTGAAACATCCCGATGATTTCTTTAGTTTAAAAAGTTAAAGGGCCCCTGCCCCTTCGAAGTAAAAAAATGTTTTATTTTATGTTTTATTATTCCCCTTTTTGGGTAGGGGAAAGATTTTGTATTTGCCTTTTAAAGGGGTTCCTCCCGTTTTAAAACTTTGTAAAAAAAAACAGTCGGGATTGGCTTAAAGAAATCCATTGGGGAACTGGAAAATTTTGGTTTGACCCTTTCACCAAGATAGTGGGTCCAACAAGGCTGCTGTTTAACCTTGCAAAATGATCTCTTTGATGTGTTTTTTTGTGGGGAAAAATTTTTTAAAACTTCCAAAAAAACCCACAAGACAATAATTTATTAAATTTCACATAGATTCCTTTATTTTTCCCTTTACACGGAATTTAACATAGCTGTTTAAAAATCTGCATATCAAACACCAAAAATTTGGGAAAAACTTGGGGCATGAAAATTTTATTTAAAATTAACAAAAAACTTTACCAAAAAGAATCATTTTTTTTAAAAAAAAGTTTAGACTTATTTCCACCCATTTTTTGATTTTGTCAGATTTAATTTTTTTCATTAAAAATGTGCTATTTTCGAAAAAAATTTTTCTGAAAAGTTTTAAAAAACCCAATTTCTTTTCCCCTCTTAAAATTGGTTTCCCCTTTTTTTTTTATGTGGAAAAATGAAAAAAAATGAAGGAAAAAAAAATTAAATGAAGTAAAGGGAAAAGTTTTTTAAAAAATCTCATGTGAAAAATTAAGGTTTAAAGACTTATATTGTTAAAGGGAAAGGGCCCAAATTTCTGGGTTTCCCAAAATAAATTTTCCGATTTGAAATTAAAATTTGCTGAAGAAATTTTCACTTTTTTAGATGCTTAACATTAAAGAATTTTTTTAAATTAAAACGCATACAATCTTTCGATGTTAAATTGGGGGTTTCCCTTTTATTCTAAAAAAAAATTGGGTTTTTTTAAAAAGAAATTTAAAACAACGTTTACACAACCTAGTAATTTGATTCCTATTTAGAGTTTTAAATACCCCCATTTCCCAAAAAAGATATTACATCAGAATTTATCAAAAGCGATAGAGTATTTTTTTCTAAAAAGAAAAATTTAAATCTTTTTTTTAAATTTTAAGGGTTTACAAAAGTAGAAATGATTAAAAAAAATTTAATAAATCAAACACTATTTTTATTTTAGATGGGAAACAATTAGATTTGTAAAAGAAATTGAATTTCCAATTTTATGAGGGAAAAAAACTACCCAAAAAAATTAACCCAAGACCCTTAAAAGAAATTAAAAAAGAAAATTTCAACATGAATTTTAAGGGGATCCCAAAAAAAAATTTTTAAATTTGTTTTATGATGAATTTTAAATTTTCCCTTTTAAAAAGCAAACACCTCAATTCTACATAATTTTCCAAAAATCACCAAAAAATCCCGGGCCATAATTTACCTTTAAAATTTTCCAAAGGGTTACCCAAATAATCAGGTTGTAAAAAATATACTGAAAACCATGCAAATTTATTGAAATTTTTCAAACTTTTATTTAACACTTTCCCTTTACATTAAAAATCCCCTGATTTTATTAAAAAGGTTTAAAATTATTTCCACAGCTTTTGATAAATCATTTTTTATCTTTTGATGTAGCATTTAAATTATATCAACATTCCCCCATACAGATGGTATTGAAGCATGTAAATATTTTCTTTATAACAATCCTTTATTAAAAGCACCCTGTCAAGTGAAGATTTTGTAAATTAAAAAAAAAAAAAACTTGGAAAAAAAAAAAATTTTCAATTTAATAATAAAAAATTTCATTCAAATAATTGGGGAAAGCAAGGGGGAGGCCCCTTTTGGGTCCTTTATTAAAAAACTGGAAAAATTTAAAAATTTTTTCCCAAATTAAATTTTTCCCCGGTTTAAGTTTACTTGTACTGACTAGTATATGTTTCCTTTGTAGATTTAAAAGTAAATTTAAAAATATTTTTTTACACTATCTCTATAAATTTTTTTATGTAAAAAAAATAAAATTTTACCCTATGTTTGAAAAAAACTTCCTGCTATCCATTTCATTTATTTTCTCTAAAAGGCATAAAAATTTTTCATTAGTTTATGTGTATGTTTTGTACATTATCATATTGTTGGTTTTCACCCGGCTCTTTTGCAGGGATGTCTTCTTCGCCCTTAAATCCTTGTGGGACGCACAAAACCGTTGATTTCCCCCCTTTTCCATATGGGTTTTTTGAATTTTTGGGTGTAATTTCTTTGTCACTTTCCTGTGGGAATCACATTTTGTTTTTTTGTGGGGAGTTAGATTCAAGAAAAGGGGAAGATTCAAAAAAAGCATTTTCCTCCCTTCCCCCCTTTTCCCCACCTTTATTTTTTTAAAAACGTTGTTAAAGATTTTTATCACCTTTTACCAGTGGTGGGGAAACTCCCAAAAAAGTTACTTTTCCATCACGAAATGGGATTATACCCGGGGTTTGTAAAAAATTTTGCTCCAAATTTTTTGTTTTAACTAGTCCTTATTAAAAAATTTCATTTTTTTTTGAGCTTTCCCCAAATTTTGGGATAATGGAAATATTTACATTTCGCAAAAAAGGGGTTTTCTTTTTTACGGGCTCCCCCTTGGGCTCACTTGTGTGCAAAATATTTGAATTAAAATTTCCAAAATTTTTTTGGGGTGGGTTTTTAAAAATTTTTCTTTTCTTTTCTCTGTACTTTAAAACTTTGCCCAAATTTTTTCCCTACCTCCCTTACATAGCACCGGTCAAAGGCCCCTTGACTTTTTTTTTTTTAAATATTTTTTTTTATTTTAATTTTTTTCCTTTTTAATATCTTTTTACCCTAAAATCTATTTTTTTTGAATGACTTTTTTGTTATGCTCTGTATTTTTCCTTTTTTAGTTGTTTTTTATTTGGTAACTATGTAGGACCTTTTTTTTCTTGGTTTATTTTTCCCCCTAGGTCATTAGATTATCTTTTTGGTTTAAAACAATGTGTGTGTTTATATATATATAAATTTTTTTATATTTTTATATATATATATTTATATATATAAAATTTTTTTTATATATTTATTATAAAGTTTGAAAATTTAAAAAATACAAAAATTAATAAAAAATTTTCTCTATTTTCCCTCAAAAATTTTTCAAAAAAGTTTACAATTTGGATTTTTTGTTCTTTACGATCCAGTTTTATGTTTATTAAGTTTTTAAATATTAAAAAATGTGAGAAAAAAGGTTAAGAAAAAAAATATATATATTGTATATAATATATCATATATTATATTTTATATATATAAAAATATATATATTGGGGGTTTGTGTTTGGTGTGTGTGTGTTTTGTTTTGGTTTTTTACATATTAAAATTTAGTTATTTTTTAAAGAATTGCTTTAAAAAAAGTAAGGGAGGGCATTATTTGTTTATGTCTATTTTTTTAAATTTTCATAGTAAATTTAATGACATAAAGTTTTTTATTTTAAAAAATTTTTTAAAATTTTGTCTGATGAATCAATAAAACAAAAAAATTTTCATCATAATATATTTAATATTATTATATATATATATTTATAATATATATATATATATTTAAAAAAATATATATGGGGAAAAAATTAAATTTGGACCCCAAAGGGGGAGTTTTAAAGGGATTTAAAATTTTAAAAAAATTTAAAACGTTTTTAAACTTTTGGGAAATTTACTAATTTCCCCTAAAATTTTTTGGTTTAAAAAAGTTTTTCCAAAAAAAAAATCCAAAAAGGGTTTTCCCCAATTTTATTTCATTGACAAAACCCCTTTAAAAAAAAATGGTATGACAGTCCCTTAAAAATTGTATTTTCCCTAAAAGTTTACAACCCAAAGCGAAATTTTTTTTTCTTTGTTTCAAGGGAAACCTTTTAACGGTAGGCTATAAGGAAAAAATTTTGGAAAAATTTGAAGGTTTTAAAATGTTTAAAATTTATTATAGTTTTTTTTTTTGTCCTTTTGGAAATTTGGTTTTTGCCAAAGGGGTTTAAATTTTATATTTTTTTTGGTTTCAAAATTCCACTTTTTTGATGGGTAAGTAAATTTTTATAAATTCCAAAGGGTTTTTCTTCAGGGGGTTTTCCTTTTTTTTGTTTCCAATTAGATCTTTGGGTTTTCCCCCATGTGGTAGCTTTTCTGTTTTCCCCTTTCTGTTGGGAGTTTTTCCATTTTTAAAATTAGGGAAAATTTTGTTCCTCCTTTGTCCCCCGGTTAACCTTGTATTTTAATTTTCCTTTGTAACAGTAAACTTTTCATCATTGTTTAAAAGGGGTTTTTATTTTTATGGGGCCCCGGGGGAGAATTACCCCCGGTTTTTTTACACCTGGGGTTTCCCCACAAATTTCCAGGTTTTTTGGGTTCCCGGGAATCACGGTTTTGGGAAAAGTTTTTAATTTTGCGATTTCAAAAAGGTTTTCATTTTTTGGAAAAGTGTTCCACTTTATGCTGGAAAGGAAAAACCATTTTTCGGCAACTGGTTTGGCACAAGGTTTTGTTTTGTTTCCCTTTGGAATTTCCCCGCAATCAAGGCTTTTCTGCCTTGGGTTTTTAAAAATTTTTCCCCTTTTGGGCCCTTTTTAGGGTTCCGTTTACCCGAACAAATTTGCACCCCAAAAACCCTTATATGGGAAAATTTTTTTTCAGTGGGTCCCTTTTAGGGAAATTCTTTGTTTTTTGGGGGGTTTGCATAGGGGGAAAAATTTTGACCTCGGTTTTGTCCAGGAAAAAAATTTTTTGGAAATTTTAGGGGAAATTTTTTTTGGAGGGGTTTTTTCCTTTTAAAGAAAAAAATTTTCCCGATTTCTCTTTAAACTTCTTTTTATTTCTTTAAAATTCCCTCGATTGGTAAACCTTCAAATTTTAAATTTTCCCGAAAAATTTTGTTCGGGGGCCAGAAATTTTGGTCCCAAAAAATTTGGAAATTTTTTTAAAATTTAAAAATTTTTAAAAGGTAAAAACTCAAGGGTTTTAAAATTTGGGGGGTTTTTTCCTTTTTTGGAAGGGTTGGTATGGTAAAACCCTTTTTTGTGCTTGTTTTGGCCAAAAGGGCTCCAAAACAAGAAATTTAGGCCTTTTGGGTTATGTTTTTTTTGAAAAAGAAACTTTTTTCCCTTTTTGAGCCCCCAAAAACTTTCTTTCCCACAAACAAAATTTTTTCTTTTACCCGGGGAAAACCCTTGGGAAAAACAGAAAATGGCCCCGCAATTCCCATTAAATAAATTTTTTCCCAAAACCCGGATTTTTTGGGGCCCAAAAACCCGGGAATTTGGGCGGGGTCCTTGAAAAACCCGTTCTTTGGGACCCTTTTTAAAAATTGCCCAAAAACCTGTAACCTTTAAATGGGGGCCAAAAAATTATTCCATTCGAAAGAATAATCATTTAAATTCCAACCAAATTCAAAAAAGGAAAGGGATTTTTTTCTCCTTAAGGGCTTGGCCCTTAGATGGGGGAAAAGAAAGGGGGACCC
>JAEAOA010002189.1:832500-942500 GCA_016746295.1 Potamilus streckersoni | reverse complement strand
TGACCACTGGCAATTGATATTTCTATGACCACAGGCTGCCGTGATTTTCTGCTGTTTTCACCGGTTGGTCTTCCTTGGGATTTTTTTTATAGCACTGTGTTATTAGATACACACTGATGGAGTTTTTCTCTTCACTCTTCAAGCACAGCTGACCACTTGTTTAGCTGAAGTTAAGGCCAAAGTGGTGTGTTGAAGCGATTGGGCAAACAATGATAGCACCTCTGCCCAGTCACCAGGATCTATCCCTTCCTCCAATAACACGGGACACAAACGGGTTGCCTCTACTCGCTGTCGTCGTATTACATGCAGCAAGAGTCATTCAAGAGCATCTGGTGAGAAAAAAAAATAGAAGAAACAATTTAACGCTATGACGAAAGTCAGTATTTCCAAAATATTATAGTTGAAATATTTCAGAAGATGGAGGTACAAGTGTTGCTAGTGATGAAGTTTGTGTTCTGTATCGTAAGGGTGGAATGTTCTGCATTTCATATAGACATTTCAAGCTGTATACTCTAATGGAAACTTGCCGTTTTTTGCTACGTAAGATGCAAATTTGCAGTAATATTTTTTCTTTGCTACTTTACAAATGCACATTCTTGTGTGGCATCAGATAAATTTGCATGATGCCTACAAGCTAATCTTCATAACACGTGCTTTGCCTAAAATGAAAGATTATTTTCATGATGTATGGTGAAATTCAATCTTGAAAATGAATTAATTAATGCGATGAATAGAGATATCTAATACACATCCAGGAAAGAGGTCAGTGTGTACCTGTCTTAGTTCTTACACCAAATGATTACAGATGTACTCGTGTTCTATTTCTATCTGATATAATTGTGTTTATAAAGAGCATTTCACACCGTGAATTCAACATGATATCTTAGTGGCAATTATGTGAAAATTAATCATCTTTCTTGATAATTAAACTATATTGCCGATATTTGATATTAGGTGAAGAGATCTTAAAGGTAATCTTGCAAGATATATACTTACATATAATTACATTTAGTATGCTACCGTTATAGCGATGTCTATTTCACTTTTCTATTTTAAGTACTGTGTAAAATTATGCTAGCTGTCATTTTGAGCTTGCTGAAAATAAATTGTCACTTACTTTTTCATCTGCCACTGAATGCAGACAAGAGAAATGTAGTAATTCGACAAACTAACAAAACCCCCCAATATTACCATGGTAATAGTTATAAAGCAGAACACTTAAGACAAATAAATTTCAGAACAGATAACGCCATACGATATTTGTAAAGCTTTTAGATGGTTGCGGTGTTACATTTTTTGCTTGCACGTTGTTGGAAAAAAATCATAACAGTCTGGGACAAATTACATTTTCCAATGTTAGGTTAAGGAGAAGGATCTAAAATATTAAACCAATTCATAATGCTTCATGCAAAATGAAGAGATCGTAGTTAACGGTATGTAACGCATATATACATTATGTATATTGGTATTGAACCTGTCATGTAAACACGTTAAAAGGTCGTTTTTTTCAATCCATGTTTCTTAAACATATCACCATAGACCCCGTGTCAGGCAGAATTCAAAAACAACTTGTGTCAATTTCAAAAGTTTTTCATCATCTGTCATACGTTTGTCCCGTTGTGTATTTTGTTTTCAAAGAACGAAATGTATTTATAAGAATGAAATAAATTTTCATCAGACTGTACTGCATTTAAATTGTAAAAATCAAGACATGCATATTTCTTCCTGTTTATGTGCATTGCTGAATGTCTTGATAAAACTTGTACTAAACAAGTTGTTACGAGGCTATACTAATGAAATAATGAACAAAAAAGAGTGAAGATAACAAGCTTTGCAAAATTAAACAAATAATTTATTTTTCTCAAATACCAAGTGAAAAATTAGACAAAAGAACTTACGGTTTTACGAAAAAAAAAATCCATAAATATTCCAAAAATTAAAAATAGAAATCATAGTATTAAAAAGTCCTGAATAAATTTTACTTCGAATCCCGTTGAAATCCAAATTGGAAGTCTATGACGTTTGTCGTAGTCAGCGAAGTGCTGTTGTGTCAAGAGTTTTTTGTTGACTCACAGAAAAATTATTCCAGGTTTTAATTCCGTATAAATTCCAATGAATGTCTTTGTCCAAGAATTTTGTATGTATTTCCAGAGAAAAGAATCACTTGAAATTTAATAAAATAAAAATTCAACTTAAATCGGTCACAAAATAACTTAACGTGTCAATTGTTTGTAGCCCGACTGAACTAAGCGCTATCAAGACAACAGTTTTACACAAGTTTAAGACGCAAAACATATTCCCAGTTGAGGGTCAACATTATAAAAAATTTAGAAGTTTGTAACAATAAACACACGTTTCATATCCGGTATGACCTTAACTTAAATTAATGATTCTTACTCTAAGAAAAATTTAAAAAATAAATAAAAAGTAAGTTGTTTACCAAGACTGTCACTGGTTCCAAGCCAAGGTAAGCAGCTAGATACGCTGTTTCTATTATTTGGTGTTTATCAGTGAAATAAAAAAAACGTCAGGTCAAACAACTGAACTGAATTTCTGGACAAAGTCAAATCCAGTAAACAAAGTTACATTACAATACCATGTAATGGAATTTTAAAAAATTAAACTAACAAAAACCCAATTAAATTAAATACTCATAACAAAGTAAATCTAGTTTTATGCGTTCACAACAAACTTGTCATCTGTGAAAATTTTGCTGAAACAGAGGACATCGTAGAAGGTAAAATCGCTGTCCTATCAATGCTGTCTCACGTTTTACAACAGGTAATATAAAGGTTGCATAATACTAAAGAATAAATTTAAAGTCGCCGTATCTCTTGGATTCTCGTAAAACTCTTTATGAGCGAAGATTAGTATAAATATATATTTCACTGACAAAAATTTTACTACACAAGTTCAAAGAATAGGAAACAATGTTGTTCATCTCCGTATTGGATTTGGTCAGATGATCGCCACGATTCAATAGATAAAGGACACTATAGCTAAGATGACTGTCAAGTGTTGCATGAAGGAAAGCATAGTATTATACAGTTGTGATATGTCCGTTTTTATTGAAAATGTTTGCATTTCATTTATATTGATGTACAGCATTTTGTTCTATCGTCTACAAGTTATCTCTAAACAAGTGGTCACTCAAGTCAGTATTGATATTAAGGAGTGAAAGTGTCCGAAAAAGTATTTCATGTTGTTATACAATTTGCACTCAAGCAAGAAGTGATAGTCATTCTCAGTAGGAAATCAATAAGTGCACGAAGGATCAGTGATAAATTTGCTCTCAATAAATTATAACTAATTATGTTAAATTTGTTTTAGTTAAGGTAATCAAACCGATAAAGCTCGCAGATCGCCGTAGGCTAAACAGCCGGGGACTGAATTAATAAAATTAGTTACATCTTACCTAAAGAATATAATAGTTGAATGGATTAATGCTCTTTCCACGTGTTAAACATGGACGGTAGGAAGGAAGTCTAAAAAAATGGATACATGACATCGAAAATTAATAACATTGCTTGACTTTCGTACATTTTTATGTACTATATATTGTGCATCTGGTAAAAGCAGATTTGTTATATAATCTAGGCATTGTTGATGAAAAAGCACATAGTTTACTCTCTCTCTCTCTCTCTCTCTCTCTCTCTCTCTCTCTCTCTCTCTCTCTCTCTCTCTCTCTCTCTCTCAGAGTAGATCAATAATAGCGCTTCTTTACTTGCATATTTCGGTAGAAGATAAAATTTCATAGACTTCACTCCATAGTTTTATTTGTTTGGTACCTGTTGCCCAAACCTTCCGATCACTTTCACAAAGTCATCTTGCTTAATTCATTATTCGTTGTCCATTTAGGCATGCATCAATGTTTGAAGTAAGTAAATCAAGAAAATGTACAGAGTAGAAGGAAGTTTGACGGCTCCGGTAGCCTAAGAGGTTATAGCGTACGCCTCAGATACGGGAGGTCGCTGGTTCGAATCCCGGCCGACTCAAACTAAAGACTTTCAAAAATAGTACTTTCAGCTGCCTTCTTTGGCGTTCAGCATTAAGAGGTTATTGTTAGGACTGGTTGACCTGGTGTCTGGATAATGTGACATGATGCTACAGGTCTGCGACAGGATGTACCAGTGCACGACATTGCTATAAACTTCCACACTACAGATATTATAGCGATATGACTGAAAAATTGTTAAACAAATTCAGATCTCACACACACACACACACACACACACACACACACACAGGAATTTTATATAATGATTTGCATTTTTGTCTTATGCACAAGGTTTTTAAGATAATCGTGAATAGTCGACAGCAAATTATTTTTTCTTTTTGGTTATTGTAAAAGATGGAGGAAACTTTCATTCTTACATTTGTAGCATCATATATTGCTAATTAAAGGCAACGCTGTTAATTATAGACAACACTGTTAACTAATGGCAATTCTGCTAAGTAATGTAACCATAACGCAGGACTTCAACATAATAATCCCACGTAGTTTCATAATCCCACGTAGTTTCATGAAGTAGATCTTAGTTCAAGGTTTTTGTTCTTTTCAGTTCGAAAATACATTTATCCGGAAATCATTCTTGTACATATAAGATCATTTTTTTTTGGATTGAATAATGAACGAGCAGTTCAGTCCTTTACGGCATTCAGTAGCCAATATGAAGAACCGATGACCCCGAGCAACCTTTGTCATAGGGTTTAACGCCATTTTCAGCTCAAGATAGGCTATACATGGCGACTAGTGTAAATGGTGGAGGAAGAACCCGGGAAAATCACGGAAAGAACCACCGACCCACTAGAAACTACTGGCAAGTTTACTCACGTACCCACATTGGCCGAGTCAGAGACTCGAACCTACGCAGATAGAGGTGAAATGGCAATGATCTTTAATGGTAAGCGCTTTAGACCACTCGGCCATTCGGCCTTCCTCCATCAGCCTTTAAACACTGGTATATGATTTTTGGAAGACTTTTTGTTTATCAGTCACAGACGATTTACGTTATAACATATTAATAAGGACGTGTGATGTTGCGCGTGCAACCAGTACCAATCCTTGAGTAAATCTGGATAAAATTGTTTGTTTCTTTACATATGCCATCTTTGGTACGATACGAGAGGGTCAAAATCATACTATGAAATTGCAGAAATAGTTATGACGAGATATATAAAAATGAAATTTGTCGATTGATTGATTAGCATATTTGTGTTTCGTAGATGTATCTAGCGATGTGTATACGCTTCCCAGTGCAAATCATGGAAAAGAAAATATATTTTGTTCATACCTTGAACAGTCAAGATTAAAATATAACATTATTATATTTTATTATGCAATACTCAATAACCGCTGTTTCCTGCACACGTAAAAACACAGTTTGAAATTAGGCTGAAAATTTCCTTCTCTGCGGTCAATACCATAACAATAGCTCAGATTTCAACATGGCTACATAGCTAAATAGGCACTTTCTCCATTACTGATAGCTTTACAGGAAGAAAATTGTGGTTTGGAATATATGGATTGTTTATCCACACCGCCCTAAGTTTCTGAGTTCACACAGTACCAGTCAGTTAGAGTAAAATAGAAACACGGTTTCAGGTGTCTAGCATTATCCATAAGGTAGGAGCTGATTTGTAGGTGTTATGCTTGTTTTCTAATCAGTCTTCTTTTGCTTTTCGTCGACAGAGAAGAATACCATTGCAATACAAAAATAGCAGATAATGTCAAAAATATTTCATCTATAAAAAAGAACAAAGTATAGTCAAACTCATCCTCCTGGATATCTGAGGGAGACTATTTATAGAACTGTTAATGAAAACCAGCACTTTACCTGACACGGGAATATATTTCCAGTAACACGAGGCCAAAGTGTTTTTGTTGATAAAATAGGAGAGTATATAGCCCCTTGCTATAACCCGGAAATCATTACAATTCTATTTCTAGAGGTGCAACGTGAGTAGCGAATAGTCTGCTTATACAATTGCTTGTAGCGCACAAACGAACCTGAAGTTCATTGACCATCAACTTCTGTTGTATAGATTATTGCTAGGTAAAAATGGACACTGTTGATATTGACAATGGAGAGCAACTGACAAGAATATATTCAGTTGGACCCATTGTGGCCTCATTGCTATTATATTCTATCTTCAGTTTTGAGCATATAGTTCAGTTAAATATTCAGTTAAACGTAACAATGACTTTTGATCGTTTCTAATATACACATAAACCAGAAGGAGTTACATGATCAAATTAGTTGGGAATGATTAGTTCTATGTCAGAGGTTTGTCAGCTTGGATGGGCTTAAAGATTGCATTAGATATAACGTCCTTTTAAAATATCCATCTTAAACCATGGAATGAAAGAAATTCTTATGGGTAATTTAAAGGTTGTAATAAAGGTGCTTTCATTGATGGCCTTCAATATGTGTACTCTTATAATCATCACATTTTCGACTTCGTCTATGACATATCGATGACACTAAAAGTTACTCTTTGAGGTCCTAAATGAGTATTCTCGATTTAAAATAAATTCATATATTCATGTAAACAACTATCCTCTTTTACTTAAAATATTCGTTTTGAATGACGCTAGTTGGCTTTTTATTGAATATCAACTCATTCTGGATCCAAGACCAAGCGAAAACTCCATATGAACCTCTTCAAATAAGTAAAAACGGCTAAGAGAACCTCAGTTCAATAATACTTCTTTAAAACAAATGATAGTGGAACAAAAACGAGACATATTTATCTGCCATCAACAATTTTTAAGCCAATGACGGTGACAAACGTACTTCTTGATGCAGATATCTTCATTCCCGAACAACAAATATTTAGTGACAATTTTCATTCCTATTTGGTTAACATGGCCAGGATGTGTGTGTGTGTGTGTGTGTGTGTGTGTGTGTGTGTGTGTGTGTGTGTGTGTGTGTGTGTGTGTGTGTGTGGTTGTGTGTGTGGGAAATGTTCATTCACATAAGTACCGGAACTCATTGTAGCATTCAACGAAATCAAAGAACTACAATTACTACAATCGTTTACTTATATCGAGAGGACGAAACATTCCGGTGTGAATGAAACAAAATACTGGAGGATGATAGCTTAGATAATCCATCAGTAAAACTTCGTTTAGTTTGCTGCGTTCAAAACGCTTAAACATTCAAAATTTAAGTCCTCATTTATGAATATACTCTCTTTAAAAATCGAATTATAGACCTGCCAGTACCATGTCCCCACCCCCAACTTCAAGCATATTTGAGAGGGCAATGAACAATGAATAACTCAATATTTTATGTTTCTTTACTTGTATCTTTTATTTCCAATAAACGTATTTTTAAATCGTCCTTAAATTTACTGAGGACTGGAAAAAAGTCTTGGACAAAAGCAAATTATATCCTGCAATTTTCATGGTCTTTTCAACTGCCTTCGACTACGATGCACACAATCTCCTTTAGGTTAAAACATTTGCATTGGCTCTTAGGATTAATGCTACTCCTTACACGAGTGACTATCATGATGGTCGAAAATAATGCATTAAACTTGGAAATGGCATAAGCTCCTGGAATTCAGTAATGGTGTACTGCAAGGTTACCTATTCAACATCTTTGGAGTTCCACCAGTTATGGTGTACCTTAAGGTTACATTATTGGACCTCTTCGGAATTCTAGCAGTAATGGTGTACCTCAAGGTTACATTTTTAGGCCTTTTTCCAATATTTTGTCATTTATGTTTTATGTTGTATCAATGGTTACCAACATTGTAACTATATATGACACCAGCATTTTTTATGCCAGCTAAATCTAAGTACCCAGAAGACTATTCTAGAAAAGGAATGTATAATTATTTGTGACTGCTTTACGATAAATCGTATGCAGGCTAACCCAGACAACACACAGTCCCTGGTTGGTAGTATGTGAAGATGCTAAACTACTTGTATTCATCATGAACTGCCATCTAAAAATTAATAAATACACCAATAAAGTATGTGGAATGTTCTGTCAAGATTCTGAAACATTTTGGCAAACTTTAAACCGGACAGGGTAAAATAGCCATATTAACGCTGTCTTGTTTTTTTGTTTTGTTTTGTTATCTATTCTTTAGTAGGTCTTACTATAATTTATTTCCGTTATGCTCATGATTTTATAGTTTAGTGTCGAATTTAAGTTTAGCGTTTATATTAAGGATTCCTCCGTTTTAAATACATATTTCAATCTTTCAGCTACCTCTTCTATTTTGTTTTGGTGTGCATTTCCTTTTCCTTTTTCTCTTTTGATGTTTTTAATTTGATTCCTAGCTTGTGCAAATTTGAATTGCATGTTTGTACGTATGCAAATTTTGGGTGTCTTAATGCATGTAGTAAATTTATCGGCACCTCAGCACAATAGTGGCTATACGATACCCCTTTAAATAATATTCCTTTAATGGAAAAATTAAGATTTGCACAAACAAATTTAGCAAGATACATTATTGCTAATAAATGTAGACATGAAGCACAAGAAGAAAAAATATAATATGTAAATATTTTACAATTCTGTAATAGGAATATGAAATACTTAATATATGTAACACATGTAACATCCCTCAAATATATGGGAACAATCTGAAATACAAGACGCAATCCTTCAAAATGCATAAGATCTTCTCGTGTGATACATCAGCACAGTTTTCATCAAGTTCACATAAAAATGCATCTGTTTCACAGGAATTGGTTTCAATCTCTGTGGAAATTGTTGTGCTTTAGTCGGAGTTCACCCATCAAAATGTGGGCATGAATCGGGTTTGTGTGTCTTGTATGCTATCGGTACAATAACTCCCCATGTATGTTATTCGTCTTGTACGGGGAATGCTACTCTCCAGTAGTCGATTTGATGTTGAGAAGTTCAATTTTCATTCCACACATTTAGTGAATATAAATAACATGCTGATTTATATAATCTTTGAAGCTAGCACATGGAACCTCTTTTCTGGAACAGGTGATTGCATGGCAGCTTTGGCTGCCATTTCTGCCTTTTCGTAACCTCTTGTATCATTATAACTAGGTATTCATCAATACGGAATTATTTTATTTTTAAATAGCTGAGCAAATCTTCGGCATTTTTTAAAAAAATTAATCCAAGTGCCAGATTGAAGATTTAACAAGGCCTTCATTGTGGACCGGAAATCCAGAAAAATGATGAAACTAGTTATTTCTGTTTCGTTTATTAGGCTGCAAACTAGTACAAAATTTAATTTTAGCTGTAATTTCTGTTGTAAAATGTGTGGCTTTATCAAGTAACTGACTCTAAAAGGTGTACTAGAGTATTTTAATGGGAGTTCCAACCTTAACTCCATCCATCGTGCCGTCTGTATATAGAAACGTATTTCTACGACAAGCGGCTCTGGTCATTGAATTTATTTTTTATTGGTATCTTGATGTTTTGATGTGTGTCTGATTGTATTAATATGTGCAAGGCTGTTCATGATTCTTGTTTGCATGCTGAGGATGAGCCTCTTGGTTGTATGCTTGTATAAATGTACAGTGATAACTAGTTCTGTTTATGTTCGTGTGTGTGTTCATGTACAACGTGTTTTGCTGGATTTCCTGTATGCATGTTGTATGAAAGCTATGTATGTACTTTTCTATTGCTTCGAAATTTTTCTTTTGCATCCTGCACCTGTTACTTGGTCATTTGTTACTTCTGTTATTACCCTCGTTTTAAATATTTTTTAAAATCTTAGTATGTGCATGTTGACCTTTGAATGTATATGTAACCTTTTAATCCCGTCTTCTATTATCACCACTCTTTAATGTATTATATTTCGTTAAAACTGGCAAAAATAGAACACAGAGCTAATATATATTGTGATTTTACCCTAAATATTTATTGGCTATTACTTGGTTATCGTTTGGTTTCCATGTTCAATAACTGACTCGTGAATACAGGTGTACTATTTGGAACCTTCCATGTAATTATGACATGGAAAGGTGTGAGAAAATACCTTTGTCCCAGTAAACGTCCGTAGTCTAACAATCCACAACCGCATTTCTTCTTTGTGCATATAACGGTTGTAGCGACGATTGATTATATTGTACAATTTATTGGATTAAGGAATGCCTAATACTTTGTAGTTCGAGGTCCGTATCTTGTCCCTTCTTTGTAGTTTGAGGTCCATATCTTGTACCTTCTTTCACATTGATGTGGAAACAAAGGAAAAACGTAATATATTAGAAGTTTGCTCTCTGATGTTTAAACTGATTCTTTTTTCGTGATTAATTTGAAAGTTCTCAACGCAAGGCTATGTTGACCCTTGTTTTGCATACCGTAGATAAAGTACTGGAAGCTATGGAAATCCAAGTGCAATGTTCTGTTCAAAAGTATAACATTTTGACCTTGACATTGTTTCTTTCTTTTTTCCCTGGTCTATATAAAGCGGGAGGAAAGAACCATGGCCAACTAGTCAATCCGATACTGATAATGGTATATTTTTTTTTTATTGATGACACTTTATTTTAGATGAAGACCCTACTTTATTTACCTTTAAGTTGGTGTCGGTAGGAATTACACGCAATAGAGTGGAATCTCCACCTTTAAGTTGGTGTCTGTAGGCATTACGCGTAAAAGAGTGTAATCTCCACCTTTAAGTTGGTGTCTGTAGGTATTACGCGCAATAGAGTGGAATCTCAACCTTTAAGTTGGTGTCTGTAGGCATTACGCGCAATAGAGTGGGTTTTCCATCTTTAAGTTGGTGTCTGTAGGTGTCTGCATGTGTTACATGCAACAAAAAATAATGTTTAGTGAGTGCGCGGAAAAAATAATCACTATTACTTGAATATTGTGTATAGAAGGAAAGGATATAGGTAAAAATGTACCGAGAAAACTGTATGTTTGAAGAAAACAATCCTTACAGAATTCACCATGTGGCAAAATAATTTCAGAATTAATGAAACTGATATGTAATTGATTCTACCCACTTGAAGTAAATATTTTATGTCAAAGGATATTTTCATAACGCATTATTATACTATTTGCAATTATGAGGCGGAACAGAAATGTTCTATTGTTAAAAATGTGGATAATAGTATTTTTACCTACACGATACTCTTTCTTTATGCCCTATCTTTACAAGATTAGTCGGTAGATAATTATTTGGTACTTGTATATATTTTTTAGGTAAGTAAACTAAATGGTAATAGCGAATCTTCTGTTCAGAATCGAACTAACAGCGGTTAAATTTTATTGTTAAAATAAATTAATAAAGTTATCACATTCTCATATTCACTGCATACACACTGGAAGCAATGGCTTTAGTCTAAAATATTTTTATTTTTGTTCAGGGGCAAGTATCCGAATGAGTAGAAATTTATTAATTATTGCAAAAGAATATTAACTGTTGAAAGAAAATTATCGAGTTTAGTCTGTAGTGTATTCAATAGTTGATCACCTTTTTTATAACCTAAGTACAACGCGGTTATATGGTACAATTTAATTACGTTTTATTGCAAATATATAGCTCATATGGACAAGTTTAGAATTTTAGTACATAATCTTCCGATTTTAAATAGCAGTTATAATGTTCTTGAACTTTAGTGTTTTTTTTATATGAATAGCTATTTCTGGCAAGTATACAGTATGTATAAGGTGACATAATTTCCTTGCATACAGAATAAAATACAATTTAAATAATCTTGGAAAATACTTCAAAAAGCATTCTTTATAAGCATTAATTTAATAACTCATTCCCTTTTATATATTTCTATCTTTATATTAATGCAAACACACGTAAACTCAGTATTCATTCAGATTATTATATTCATTTTTATATCTGCTTACTTCCTGCTTTCATAGGACATTTATATTTGTACTTCTTCATCATCTTATGTTGTTAATACTTAGAGCGTTTCAAAATTGTCCATGTCCAGAAACGGTTACGATAAACAAGATGATGAGTATGACGATGATGACGGTAATGAATGGATCGTTATACTGTAGCAAAGAATCACATCAAACAATATATACATTTTAATG
This sequence comes from Potamilus streckersoni, assembly GCA_016746295.1. NCBI lineage: Eukaryota > Metazoa > Mollusca > Bivalvia > Unionida > Unionidae > Potamilus > Potamilus streckersoni. The sequence continues at coordinate 930,492 of JAEAOA010002189.1, read as the reverse complement.
AGAGATGTTTTCATTATTAATTTGTTTGTATTGCTACCACAGCTAAAGTTTAAAATTTTCCAATTTTTAAAAAAATAAGCTTCTGTATCTCTTCATCTTTTCCTTTGCGTTGTAGAATCTTGATGCAAAAAAGATGATTTAAAGATATCGCAGACTTCCAGACACCATAATTAAATCATCGTGTCAAGTGCAAAGAAATTTTATGTGAGTGTTGGTGCCAAATCTGCGGGAATTCTACAGCTGGGAAAAACTGTTAGACTTAGAAAAGAGTGATGGTTTTCGTAAAGCTATAAGGGCTAAATTGGAAGATATATTTGGTACATAAGTTTTTTCTCATCTAATTTATTGACCTTGATATTTTTATTGTAATGAAAAGATTTACAAAAGACTTTTATATGTTTGGATGCAAAGCTGCATCAAAGATCATCTTATGTAAACAAAATAATTAAGAATACTTCTAATGGCTATATTTCAAATATACTTGTATATTATAAAATGTATTTGTATTAATAAAACAAGTAAAACTCTTTCCAATCTTTCATTTTTACTTAACATATTAATTTTCATATACTTTCGAGCTTCCTCATTTACAATAGCTAATTTACTACCCGATATAGCAACTCATATATAATATTATGAATAGTAGTAGATGTGATGTGGGTCAACACAAATTAGACTGAGGTAAATCGTAATAACAATGAAATAAATCAACAGAGACAAATAATATTAATTAATATGCAATCATATCTTTTGGATTCAACACGTATAGCAAAAGCTAAGCACACGTATACATTACATCTATAGACACTTCTAACATGACAGCATGAGTACTGTCGAAACAATTACTCTTCTCATTTTAATCAGATCAACAATATATTTCTTTCTGCTTAAAAAAATAGTCTCATAGTTTCTTCATATAATCATGACGTATGAACCTCGGTAATTGCTTCAACCTAAATTCCGAAACGCTCAATTTAGATGGTTTTCAGAAATAGAGTAATAAGGACACATTTTATAGCATACCTTTGTTTCGATCCTATCGTGTGAAACAAAATTCTCGAAGTGCAATTTTAGACGGGAAGATTTGTAAATGCTACATTGTTTCAATCATGTTATAAATAGGTTAACAAATATGGCACAACTTGTATAATGAATATAAAGTTCCAATTTAGTCATTGCAAAGAATATAAAAATAAGAAGAACATCGAAGGCGACTGAAACGAAAAAGATTATAACAATGTAAGAATGAGGTCAAAGAAAAGTAAAAAATAAAACAACTTTTGTAGCAAAATACCAGCAGGGTCCAGGCAGATTGTTGTGTCCTCTAAAAATAGAAATGGTCTCGACTATGTTCCCGATCATATAATTTTGATCATCTTTATTATTAATGATCATTAATTATCTACGATAAATTTCATGAAACCTTATCTTGAACAACTTTCATATTTGCTCAGTTGGATAAAAATTTACTTTTAATGCCAAGCAAAGATGGACCCGTTGTTAACAGTACTGACCTATCCACAGTGATGTAGGAGTATTTTAAAGACAGTGTGGTGTGGAAATATGTCATATTTTTCTTCCGTATCACATAGCACGTACAAAAAACAAAAAAAAAATGACTCAATAGTGATGCTTCAGTCAACTAAGATGCACATTTTCAAGGTCGAAGGCAAAATTACATGAACAATTTCTTACTCTCTTTATCACAATTATGAACACTCTGCTTGATGAACACTGAGCATGTAAGAACCAGTAAAAATACAAATGGCTAAACAGGGTCGGACTAAAGCCTTTCAGGGCCTTAAGCACTGGAGATATTATGGTGTCCCCCCCATCTACAAAATGTGAAACGAAAAAGAGAAAAAAGACACCTAAAACAACGAAACAATAAAGGTGGGAAAATACCAGTGCTGCCATCATTCCAAATCAAAATGTTTGTTTATGCAGATCAAAAAGGTCAGATATAATTTATTCAGTTTTATAATCAACAATTTGAATTTTTTCACTGGTGCTCATGTTGGGCTGGTGTTCTAAGCACGTGCTTATTGTTCTAAATGGGTAGCCTGGTCTTGGAGATAAGCATTTCTCGTCCGTTCACTCCATTAAGGAAGTCTCTAATAACATTTACATATTGTACATTAAAAAAATTGTGACAACAAACTTCAGGTCATATCCCAATGTTAAGAGTTACGTAGCCTTTAATTACCTAACTGCTGTTGGGCATACTCAATGATCACCCCTTGCAAAGATAACTGTGTAAGCTTGACCTTTACTAAAAATGAATCTAATTTCAATTGATTCGCGGAGGCGTACAAAAGTTGTGGGTGTATTTTAGTCTTGAACATTAGTTGTGTTTGCTTCTTATTTTCATGGTATAATGCATTTATCGGCTGTTATTAGACATTGGAAGTGAATATAAACTGTTAATAAAGATGCAAAATGTAAAGCATAAACAGTAATGCTGGTATTTATTCTTTCTATTTTTTATATCAAAAAGTGTTTTTCTAACGTTCTGTGACGTTAATGCTTCTGAGGTTACGAATAACTAACATAACTAATGTACTTGCAAGATATTTTCTTCTTCTGCTTTTTGGATCTTTACATTTATTGCTCATCTTTAGCATTGTCATCATCTTCATCATTTGTTGATGCAATTACTGACAAAGGAGTTACTAGGATATCATTTTAGAATGAGGAATGGGATTTTTCCCTTCTGCAAAATTCTCGGCATTATCTTATCGGGAGACAAGATAAGTTGGAGAAACAAAAGAAATGTTTTGACATACAAATAATCAAAACAAAAATGCTAATAAACATGTACGATGACTACTAAGACGCTGTTCACCTACACCATAAAATATAATTGCAAACTTTAAAATACTCAAATTATATGCAGTTATAAATCTGGCCTAATCTGCGGAATTTACATGTTTCAAATGCTCTATTTTTTAGAATAAAGCTTAACATAGTATGATAAAGAATGTTGATGGATACCACATAAATAGCTGATGCTGGCTTCACTGTCAATTACCATTTTGACTTTATGAAAAATTAAAAATTAAAAATAACTGTATGGTGAATGAAATCCTAAATAGGTCTAAAAGTTATCTAAACACTCTAGATGTACCGAGTATTCTAAAGTAGTGCCACAGATGTTCGAAATGAAATACAATAATTCATATTTATCATATGTCTTTAAATGAATTCATAGTAATTCCAAACATGCAACTAAATCCTCAACACAGATCACTCTGTAAATCCAATGAATAATTAAAATGCATAAATTTAATCCTCATATATATCTTCGTCTTCAGTAAATAATTCCTTATATAAAAAACTAAGACGCAGTTTCAGAAACAGAATGATTGTTGATTAATCGTTTCGAAAATCACTATAACTGTGTTAATAAAGGCAAATATTTTAGCAGCTAGTCAAACATAAATTAGTTAAGTCTGGTTCTTAAAGAAAACTTATGACCTAAACACATGTCATCAACATGTATACTAGTACTTCTATCCAGAATCTATATAACGTATTTACTTACAAGACCTCATCTTAAAATACAAACTGACACCTCTGTGAAAATTAGTGTGTAATGTGTCGTTTACTAAATGACCCTTACGATCTATAATCAGGAAATGAACACACAAAATAGAGATATACACCATAAATACACCTTCTGGTAAACTTTACCTCGCAAATATTGCAGCTCATCTTCTCCATTCTATAACGCAACATGTAAGCTTTGTGGAAAGTCATCAATCAGGAAATGCCAGCAGGAGTTGGTAAATCTTGAAGTACAAGGATATATAACAAAAATTTAACGTAACACATCTGTATAAACATTATCGCATCTAATACATATATATATAGCTGCTCTTTTATGCTGCAGCCAAAACTTTATCTATATAAGTAAACGCTTTACTATATTGTCTAGTTTTTTATATAGTTGATTACAATAATTAAACATGTCTCAAGGATCTAACAAAGTATTACCTACGTATCGATGTAATGTCTTTAAGTATCTCGGAACATAAGAAATATATATCTTATACACATTTAATTACTGCAGCGATTACTTTATGTAATTGAGGAAAATATCGTTCTTTGAAACATCATATGTACTAGTGAGTGATATTCAAATGGATTGCGCATATTAAATGTTTGCCGCCCTTGAAGAACAAATAACATTTGTGATAAGAGCATTTCTTTGTAATTAAAACACTGTGCAGCACGTTTCAGTAACAGATAAGAAGAAACGGAAATAAATAAGTAAACATCATCAATGTCGAACAAGTAGTATGCAGCTCATACGGATTCAATATCAGACACAACCTGATAATCACCTCCAGGGAAAATAAAAATGTCTCAATTCATTGTTAGACTTGCCTAAAAGTATGGGCACCCGCTATACTCGTGTTTCGCATTTGACCGATTTGATTCAGTTGTCTACTTTTGATTTCGACTTCTAGTTACGGCATAATTAAATTTATGCACATTTTTTATTATTTATTCACACGTTTCTATGTCCAGAATGTGTTCTTATCTCTCGGAAGAAATTAATGTTAACGTTTGATAAAATACAACTATTTTTGTGTAGTAGACAACTCAATGTAAGAAATATGTATTTCTTGGAGGGATTAAGTGGAAACGTTCTTAATAATCAAAAAGTATGTGCTTCATTGCATGCTCTTGAGAAAAATGGTCGTAAAACGGGATACTAATAGAAACTACCTTACGTATCAGTTTAGCATCTGGCAAGCAAAATATAATTTCATCCAACCTGAAAGAAAAAAAAAGAAATTGTGTACATGCACAGACCAAATCGAAGTAGAATTAAAAAGCAGCAATAAAAGTATCGGAAGATTAAAATCACAAATTCCAGACGGATATCACAACTTAAGGCACCATCTCAAAGTACTGAGTGTACGGTATGAAATGCCTCCTCCACTTCCTATCGCCTCCAACGCACAAATATCCAAACATAGTTGTGTACCCTGATCAATTATTAACTAGTGGTCTGATCCCTTAAAGGTAGATCCCATTTCATCCACTTCTATCCTTGATTTTGCCGTATATTATGACCTAAAGTGATTTTAATGTTAGTAGAAGAAAGGCATCAGCCATTGGCACTATTAGTAACTGTGAAATTGTGTCTTACCTCCAAAGTTTAGATTTTATGCATGCAGGTAGTAGAAAGGAGTGATTGCTCACTTCCATTTCTCTCATGATATTTACTTCAATTAGACACTTTAATAGTTTATTGTGAAAGGAAAAGTAATTCTTCTCATTATTACAAAGGAGTTTTTTTTAATTACAATTTGATTAACATTGCTTTAAAACAAAGAGATTGGAATACTTGAACAAGAGTGACAAGGTTGTGTCATTCATGGCACACTATCTGTCCCTACCGAGCAGAATTAGATGTCCAGTTTACTTACTTCGTACGTTGTTGTTATTAAAACACCGTTTTAATCGATGCCATTAAAGTAACTAGTAAATTCATATTAGGTTTAGGGAGCAAAAATCCACGTGACGTAATTATGAAAATACTTTGCAAATTTAATTGAAATGAAAGTTCTTACATTCCAAGAATTTCTAAGCAATAAACTTTTGCAAATGTAACTATAGAAAATCATTAGAACTTAAATGCAAGCTTTACTTCGTGACAGCACAGATACATTTTACGACGGTACTAATTAAATAAGGCTTAGACACGGCGGCAGAAATGAAATCCTAGACTAATAACATTCATGCGTCTTAAACTAGGAACCATACTGTGATATGATGATACTCTATTTATAACAACAGTGTGTAGTTTATTTATTTGACCGATCATATTTCTACAGCTGTTGCGGCGGATTTGCGCATTTTCTTTATCGTAACGTGTGCTACACGAGAGACTACATCGGACTACGCGTGAATGATGAATAGTACCGACGAAATTGCACACTTGACACGAGGAAATAATAATAATAATAATAATAATAATAATAATAATAATAATAATAATAATAATAATAATAATAATAATAATAATAATAATAATATGGCGAATACCAGTCGTTTCAAGTGCACTGGATCCAGCAAGGAATCACGAATTGATTAAGATAAATGCAATAGACTGACAACGCTCAGTGCAAAACTAGTATCAAACTAGCCTGGGCGCTTTCGACTCTTAATAAGACTTTTTCGAAGGCATATACAAAACAGAGACTTGACAAACAAATAAAACAGAAAAACCGTAGTGTTTGCAAACTCTACATGGCTGATCTTCTTGAATCTGTAATCCAGAAAATCCTATTTACTATGTATCTTTTAGAATCATTCAAATACATACATAAATTAAAAGATGGAAATGTATATCTTAAAACAATTGCATCTTAATCCAAGTTTCCAATTTTGCAAGTTGTCCAAACCTACAAAATCGTCTGCTACCCAACATGTCAACTCGCCGCTAGAACAGGATTCTCGGGAAATTCTCGGGCATATAGTCTGTTCCTGAAATTTTTTTTAGTAATTTCCCTTAAAAAGAAGACGTTGTAAACACATTACGTCCTATTAATTGTTGTGTCTCTTCCACATAAAAGCTTTTTTTAAAAAAAAATAAAATGTATAGCTTTCCTAATTTTTTTTAACAAGATCGGTTTAGGTTGCTTAGGTTGCTTAATATCTCTTGCCATTTGATTGCATCGTTACCTTGAATTTTGTAAAACTAGCTATAAACCTGACCTAATTACTAGACCAAAATGATGACAGAAACAGTCCAAAGTAATGTATTTGAAGTCTACAGCCACATGGATAAACGTTACATCTTTTCAATGCTGTGCGCAGAATAAGCCGCCATATCGCGAGTCATGAAGACACGGGGGTGGTCCCGGTGTGTCTAAGATTAATATTAATTTGTCAATCGGTCGAATTTTGCTTCAATATTGGATACAGAAATTTTAGGTGTGCAGAAATGCCCGACAGCATTGTATGTATCGGAAGGTTTGTAAATTTGTATACGTATTAGATAGGTCACCTGAGACGATAATATTTTAACAGAAAAGATATCACTTTTTGTAAGCTTATTTGTTTTGCGAATATGTTCTTTCAAAAAACAAATCATGCTAGCCAATTACAAGCTTTTGTAATTGTTGAACCTTTTGATTTCTTTCGAGTCGGCTTAATATAAATCATTTATAATCAAATACATATAAGTGATAGATTTGTTTAAAATTCAAGTACTGGAATGCTGTCTTAGAGATTAAATTTACAACAGTCTGATTATGGAAAACATTCCAAGGTCTTCGATCTTATTTAATTATAGTCTCTGAAATAACGTCCTTGCTCAAATATTTTAATTTGTAAATTTCATAGATAATACCAAATATGAAAAGACGGACCCCCCAAAAAAAACAACCCCCCAAACAAAAACAAAACAAAAACAAAACGAAAAGCATACGATCTAAGCATAATGACTAAACAAGGGAAAAACAGACTGAGAGGGATTTGTTACGTCTTGATGTTATAATATTCTACTGAGGAATATTTTTTCTGGTGTCCCTGATAGAAGAGATCAACACCTGACCAATATCGAGTCACCAGACTGTAATTGCTAAACACAAAAACGAGCGTCTTGCAAGAGCAAATGATGCGGTAGGACAGTGAAAGCGGTATGCAAAGTGATAATGATAGGAATAGATCAAACAAGTAATGTTGTTACATCGTTTAGCAAAGGTTTGTAAAAATAAAAGATATAACAAAAATGTTTTCTTAAGCCAGCATCAGAACATTTGTGAGATCATCTCACACACATTTAAGAAACTCAGTTTAGAGAAAACTATGAAGATCAAGGGTTACTCTGAAAATGCTTCTGAGTTGTACATTCTGGGAGAAAGAAATATATACCGTTCATACTCGCGTATAGGACGAGACAAACTGCTAACAATAAAGGTCCTGATCTGCAGTAGCATAATGCATTTGCAGATCAGGGTCTATGTTGGTTATTCTACTGATTACTGTAACAAACTGCACAGACCCATATCTTTCGGCAAATTTTGCGACGGTTTATCTGTGTCTGTGCAGTTTGTAGCTGTATTAGTCTTATAAACGAGTATATTCATAGTTCATTTCCATATTATCACATATATTTATGACTTTAAGACAAAGTGTTTTAAATGTTTTCTGATAGTATTGCAATGCAACGTGAACAAATGTTTTAATGCACAATAATAAGCACAGTCCATAAAATTAAAAAAAATATTTCAAAGAGACGTAGAAATAGAAGAATACTTGTCGCCTCGTTATTAAATGGAACGCACTTCACACAAGGTAAGCGGAAGACTTTGCTCTAACGATGGCATCGACACTTACAACTTTCCATGTATCCAGTTGCATATTAAACAAACGTTGGCTTCTTTCCTTCCTGCTACAGAATTCAACCAACATGGTCATATTTTAAAAAATGTAAGGTTTGACATTACTAGCGGGCCGACCTTCTAATTGGAAATTTAAGATCTCGTCTCTAGAACTACTCTGACAACTTCTATGACGTGTGTGTACGTATGTGTGTGTGTGTTTGTACCACTTTTTTGTTATGCATGTGCCGACTTCCCTTTTGAGACATCGACTTCAGTTCCAACTGATTACAATTACCAATCCTTTTGTACAAAAAATAAATCCTTATAACTCCAAGAAATCATGGATATATTTGGTACGCACCAGTGCTCCATCGATATTAATGATATGTATCAATGCTCCATGAATATACTTGATACGTATCAGTGCGTAATGGATATACTTGATACGTATCAGTGCGTAATGGATATACTTGATACGTATCAGTGCGTAATGGATATACTTGATACGTATCAGTGCGTAATGGATATACTTGATACGTATCAGTGCGTAATGGATATACTTGATACTTATCAGTGCGTAATGGATATACTTGATACGTATCAGTGCGTAATGGATATACTTGATACGTATCAGTGCGTAATGGATATACTTGATACGTATCAGTGCGTAATGGATATACTTGATACGTATCAGTGCGTAATGGATATACTTGATACGTATCAGTGCGTAATGGATATACTTGATACGTATCAGTGCGTAATGGATATACTTGATACATATCAGTGCGTAATGGATATACTTGATACGTATCAGTGCGTAATGGATATACTTGATACATATCAGCAGGTCATGGATATGCTTAATCCTTATCAGCAAGCAGTGTCGTATTTAGACACAGCGAGGCCATAAACTATGGGAAGCTATAGAGGCCTTATTTGGTATAAAATAAATTTGAGGTGACCGTTAAGACTATGTTTAGACTTTCAGATATATATCATGCGTATCAAAATATGATTAAATGATCGTGGTTGCGTAATTATCGATGTTTAAATTTACCTAATCACTCACAAGGTAAAATTTACGCATCGATAAATACCCAATCATGATCATTTAATTGTTATAATTACTCTTTACTTCCTGTAAAGGACCAAATGTTTATGTCGATTTCTGTTTCGTTGTTGATCTCTGTAGGAAACATTTAGTTAGACACGTGTACGATTAATTACGTTTATGGAGACCTGCACGCGGTTGAATGCGCGGATTGGTTCAGGCTTTGTCATGAGGTATCATTATTTAATGAAGGGCTACGTTTGTTTAAACTGAACTGGATATGTGTCATTTCTGGTTTGTATGGAAACTGTCATTTCTGAAGATTACAAGGAATACTTGGATAATCTTTGTTTGTCAGACGAACTGCATTTGTTTGAGCCTTAAGATCAGGCGGGATCTGTATTTCATCCCGATTGGATAATCTGTGAAGGGGCGTGGTTTCGCATGAAAACTATGTTTAAATGTGGTAATAGCGAGTTTTTAAATTAGTCTATGCTTTTCTACAAGAGGAAACGAACATAAGATCGTATGAAGACTCCGAGTAATTTAATAAGTAAATTTCTGGTAAAATCATCCAGGGGAGACGATTGTCTGGAGGAACTGATTTATACAAAAGCTTGAAAGCACTAGGTAAGATAGCTACAGAACGCTTCATTTATCTACGAACACCAAAAGGGCTACACAAAGTTAGAATGGCCGAAAGAGGCGAGATACCAGAGAATTTGCAAAAATGAAGGGAAAGAGTGGAGAAGACCCTTACTTACCGGCATAAGGATGTCAAGAGGAATATTCGGAGTGGAATTGGACTGAGTCGATACATCAGGTTATGAATAGATAGAAGGCAATGTTTTCGATCTCTCTCGGTTTGATGATGAAATAATTCTACTGTTAACAAATCGGCTATTGGTATAATCATATATGTATTTTGAAATTTCTTGAATAAGTTGATTCAAAAAGAAAGAAGCGTATCTTTCAAATTGTAAAGTTTATCACACTTGTTTATAAAATTTTATTGTTATGAATTCTGATTAAATTTTTTCATTATTTGTAACGGGGGCTCGTTCATTCTGTTCTATATATCAGCTCAGATCTTTATTTTTTTTCCCACTTATAGGTTTCATGCTTTATACTGACATTTACTCGTTCCGGGCAAATTACACCGTCGGCGATCACCTCTAGATAACGATAGCCAAAACCAGTTAACCCACCACAACAAAGTTGAGGAGGGGTTTACGACACTTCCCTTCAGTCATCAGATCAGCAGATTCATCAACAAAACTTTCACTTCTATGTAGATCGAAGTTTTCTTTCATTAACTGCGACTGAATTTATATCCAGATCTCGATAGCCAAGAGTCGTCGATTCTATATGTATAGTAATATAGGTAGAGTCTGATAGCGGGTCATGCCAGTGATATATTATTATGATTATTAATATTTTAATATATAATAAAATGATTGATGATGTTTAAATTAGGCTATTCCTTTATTTTCTAAAATTACACTTTCGTGTGGCTCCCCTTTTATGGCATCTGTTGCTGTTACTTTCTACGCACTTCGATATTTCAAAAAGCAAAATAGTATCCATTTTAGTGAGATCCCTTGCTTGATACATGACCCTGATTTTTTATACCAGCTCCTTGATTATATTATCGAAGCGAAATGCAATAATTTCCAAAGATTAGGTTGTAAAGTATGTTGTATGCCTACTTCGGCAAAAATGGGTGAGTGTTGGAATGCAGTAATGTCTGTGCGATTAAATGTTTTAACTTCTTATGGTCGATTTTAATCTGTGGAGCTTGTTGTTATCATTAGGAATAAAAGCGTTGATATAGATAAAACATCACAGCAAATAACCTGAAAACTTTATTATTTATTTATTTATAATTATTATAATTATAATTATAATTATTATAATTATTATTATTATTATTATTATTATTATTATTATTATTATTATTATTATTATTATTATTATTATTATTATTATTATTATTATTATTATTATTATTGCCATTATTATTATTATCATCATCATCATCATCATCATTATCATCATCATTATCATCATCATCATCATCATTTTTCTTCTTATTTATCATCTTCTTCATCATCATCATCTTCTTCTTCTTCTTCTTCTTATTGCCATTATTATTATTATTATTATTATTATTATTATTATTATTATTATTATTATTATTATTATTATCATCATCATCATTTTTCTTCTTCTTATTTATCATCATCGTCTTCTTCTTCTTCTTTTTTATATTATTATTATTATTATTATTATTATTATTATTATTATTATTATTATTATTATTATTATTATTATTATTATTATTATCAGTGTGTATGTGCGTGTGTATGTGTTTTGTATTTTTAACGCAGCTTTAAAAATTTTTCCAGTCATATCGTTGCGATATCTGCAGTGTGGCAATTTATGTTGATGTATAGCGCTGGAGCCGCAAAAGTTTTGCATCATGTCCAACTCAGTCCCATTATTCTGACACCAGGTCGACAAGTCCTAACACTAATCTCTTAATGCCGAGCGCCAAACGAGTTAGCTGCTTGTATAATTTTTATAAGTCTTTGGTATGACTTAGCTGGAGTTCGAATCTGCGACATCCACCAGAGTGGTCATTATTATTATTATTATTATTATTATTATTATTATTATTATTATTATTATTATTATTATTATTATTATTATTATTATTATTATTCGTAAAAGAAGTAATATTAGTATTAACAGCAGCAGCAGTATTAATAATATTTTTATATATGTCAGGATTGAATTCTCTATGTTTTGTGAGTTATCAGTAATAGTAGCAATAGTTTTATTTATGTCTGCATTTAACTGTTTTGATATGTTTTATCAGTTAATAATATAAACAACAAAAATGTAACTACTTTTTTCATGAAAACTTCAAATTGTAAACAGGCTATACTCGAATCTTTTTGGTCTCACGATTACTTACATATGGCAAACGACAATTCATAAAATTAAAAAATGCCTTTTCTTTTGTCAATAATTATGAGATGAAAATCTCTGTGTTGTTTCACTTTCGATACAAACGTTTCATGAAAAAGTAATTACATTTAAGGTGCTTATATTATTAACTCACAAAACTTATCAAACAGCTTGCAGACATAAATTTGAATTCGAGAGAAATTACAGGTATGTGTCTTCTATGACCAGTATGTATGTGCGAAAAATAAAAGTAAAAGAGTTTCATCCGTAAATTAATTATAAACACGTCAGCTGGATTTGCAGCTGTTACTATGTATTTTGCACTCATTATGTACTAACCAAACAACTACCAGTTTGTTTCGTGAATGCAGGCATTTAAAACGTTAGAATAATTCTAAATATTTAATTCATGTTTAAATATAATGTGCAGAGATAAGTTACTGAGCAGTGTCAGTTGAGTGATACATTTAGGTGTCCCATAATTCCGGTGTCCCATAAACTGTCAGACCCTCTCATTAATGTCCATTCCACGTAACACATCCACTCATTAATTATTTCACGTTTTCTTTATTCTTTCAAAGTAACAGTTGTAATCGTACACCATAAAGCACGCACTCTTGAAAACCTTTTGTAGCTTTTGCTATCGTTACGCTACTTCGTTAAAACAAAATGAACAACACAAACATTACCAATGACAAGCCAGCAAAATATTTGATTAAGAGAACTGCCTAATTGTAAAACTGATTTTAAACAGTTACACAGAGTAAATTATCTGTAATGACACACAGAGAAAACACAGGTATTCGAAGTAATTTATCTTAAATGACACGAAATACTCTCGGTCGCTTATTCTTCATTATGATGCTTTGCAGAACACCAAATTCTCAAGAACCCCAATCATGATGATATCGACTGCCGCTGCTATGCATTGCATTTCTACCCCCCAACCCCCATAACAATCTGTATAATGAGTGAGTCGAAGTTTACACATTCATGATCTATTTATGTATAATGTTTCAAAATTAAAGATAGCTTTCTTCAGGCTCCTAAAACGTCTCTTGAATTATCTATTATATAAATTTGATTTGCTTCTTCTTCAGTAGCAGGGTAGGCGGACAGATAAGTTTCCAGACAACGCCGGGGCTTCCTTTTTGTTATTCTATACTCCAGGACATTCATAATCAATTTGGTTTCCATTTGTGAAACGTCCCTCCGCCACCCAGCCAGCAACAAGAAAATCACAAAACCTAGGAAAGTTCGAAAAACTTGTTTTTCTCATGAGTACATAGACACTGCTCTTTTCAAACGTAAACTATGATACGAAATAGTGAAATTACCAGTCGGTCGGGCATATTTTGCTTTCATGAATGGAAAGTATTGGTTATTTTCTCGAACAGATCAATTTTTATTCTTGAGTTACATTCAAGTTTCTTTTCGGTCAGATCAGTCTTAACTACGATCCAGAATTTTATTAATAAGAACCTAAAGGCACTCTTCTCAATATTCTTAAAGACCAGGTCATTAATTTGTAAAAAAAAAAAAAAAAAAAGATACGGAAAAGCATATGCTTAAATGTGAATACTGTCATATTTGATATGTTAATAACTAAGTTTTCTATTTTTTTCTTCTAGCAGGTTTAATTTTTAACCCATGTCAAATACCTTTTTCATATACATTGGTCCGACAAATGAGCTTAAACTAGGTACAAGAAAATAAATTGATTTCCATAAAATGTGAAAGTATTAAAAATAGCTTACAATAATTAATGAATTCCTAAATTCCAAATTTTTAAAATAAAGTCCAAGTATTCAGGATCCATTTAAGAGGTATTCCAAATGAAAACTGTTATGTTATTGTAACTGTGTAGATTTTGTTGATTTGATGGTAACATATGACCGAGTGAACATTGCAGGGTTAGTGTGACACGTCGCCCATTAAGTTTGATGAATGTGTTTAAGGTAACGTGTTAAGGTTAGGGCTTGAGCTAGAATATGATTGATTTTTAATGTGTCCAGCAAATTGGCCAAGGTGAGAGGAATTTGATTCTACGTATCGAAAATGACAAGAGTCGAAATGCTGCAGAAACAATGTTTGAATTTACAGGAAAAATTGTGTAAGTTGAAATTTTGCAGAAATCATTTTATTAAGGGAAATCTGTGGGATATTCCAAACCTAGATATTCATTTGTTGTTATTTGCGGTTAAATAAACATAGATCATAACAAAGGGCTTGAATGTGTTTCTCAGGCGACGTTTCGTGTTATATTAATGTTCTACATCACATGGTCAGTTTAGCTGGGATCGTGAGTCTGAGAAGAAGACCAAGTATTTTGTCTCGTTAAATAAAATTCCAAGAGACGTGTAACTAGAAATCCTGAGAGACAATTATGTTAAAGGGTAAAGAGACATTCTGAAAAAATGGAGAATAGAGCAAATTACCGTAACTTAGTTTTATATAAGTTTTCTTTGATACGATCGTAAGGTAATTGTTGAATATATTTACCTAGTTGCATACACGTTTTATTTGATTTGAAAGATAAGTGTTTGAATTTTGTTTGCCTTAGTTTCATACATAATTTCTTGATAGGAGTCTGAAAATGATTGTTTGATTTCATTTTCTTGAATGTTATACGACTCATGTATTTAAAAAATGTTATACACTTATTCTCTTGATTGGAATCTGCGATAATTGATAAAAATTTATTCATTTAAATGAATCATGGAGGCTAGGAATTCATGATATTATGTCGGTGGGATGTTTGTGCCGATGAATTGCTAGTTAGCAAATATTGTAATTAAGACAAGAAGTGAATTTAGTATTAATTGTACAATTAAGATGTGAATTCTCTTAACCTTACCAGTAGACTTAGTCCGGAGTGGGATTAATAATCCTTAAGGCAGGGCGAAATGACTTTTGAAGAGACTAAGCAATGCTATCAATCTATTAGTGACGCTAAAGAGTCCCCTTAGAGAAATATATTAATCTGCCTGTACTATCTTGTAATAAAGAAACTGAGCTAGCATTTATATGGTATGAAATGCCAGGTTACGAACCGAGCACCATATTGGCAGTTAGTGTCCGTTTGAATCACGATGTGAAGAAATATTTCTTCTTTTTTAATTGACCCGATTTTTCAGGAGCAAAATTACAAGAAGTATTAATTAACCTAGAAATGTTTGTGACTGTCAATGTTGTGTTTCAGGCAAGATTTATGGACTTGATCGATTAGTATGCACTTCCTGATATTCAATCTGAAGATATAACGAATAAATGGAATATCGACTCCATGCATTTTTGACCTCTGCCATATGATCCACTACCACAGACCGCGGTGCGATCGCAGACAACAATATATAAATATAAACCAGCTTACGAAACATGATGAGCAGCTTATCCGGTTTGATATTTACTTTCATATGAGAAAGATTTCCAAAAGGATGATGTGATCACCTCTCTCATGTCCCAGATAGAACGCATTTGACGATACTATTGACACTGAACAATTTTGAAAATAGTTTATACCATAACAATGTTGTAATTATAGGATGATACGAGTTAAAATATGACTACTGTTCGTAGGGCCCAAGAGAAGTCTATGGACGGGCAAGTTTCATTTTCGATGATTAGGCAGTCTTTCACCGGTTGGCATAGAAAGGATGAACGAACGGATTTGGGAATATGGAAAACCAATCTTGGACTCCCAGGGCCAGATGTAGGGGTAGGAATATAGGTAGGATGAGCTCTTAGGGCCGTGAAATCAGTTTATTGTCCTCGTCTATGACATATTTTCCCCAAAACAAAGATATGAGGAATTCCAAAGAGATCTAAAGGGAAACGGCCGTGAAATCAGTTTATTGTCCTCGTCTATGACATATTTTCCCCAAAACAAAGATCTAAGTAATTCCAAAGAGATCTAAAGGGAAACGTGCTTTTCTTTACCAGAAGAGCACGTCTTGGTGGATCAGTTATTTGATTCCATGCAACATGAGTATTAACGATGGCACCTATGACTGGAATGAGAACTGCATTGATGTAGAAGAAGTGTACAAGGAATTTATAATAGACACTAACATTAATAGGCAACACATCACTAGATGGTGGCGGTAGTATTTTGGGGTTTTCAGCCATCAGGTTTCTTGCCTATCTTATGTATCTGGAGTTTTATATATGTCGTAAGAGTTGATAATAACAATCGATCCCAGGCTAACCAGCCTATTACATTTCAAGCTGTTGAAAGGGGAACGACATAGTAACGCTATTTATACCGTTCAGCATTTTTAAAGCCTTTTTCTAAGCATTTTAAGTGTGATAAACGCAATACTGTGAAAACAGAGGTGATGGCACTGGAAGAGAGTTCGCATTTTTAAGTAAGATTGCGTTCGTCTTCTTATTTTGTAATGGGATCTCGAATGTCCTCGCTCATCTTCTCTGTTTCCTCTTTGATTAGATAAATGCTCACTTTGTGCGGCTTCTACAGTTTCCCGTGTGGCCTAAAGCCCGGAAATATCATTCTCGGCTTCTCAGAGTTCCCGAAAAACGTTGCCTTTATCTTTGGCTAGATGAGAGGCACTATGGCATTTGACCTGTGTAAGAAAAAAGACAGTATTAATCTTTCTTTCCACCCAGCGAGACTTCATGCCATCAATGGAAAAGGTCTGCTTGAGCTCCTTTTCTTCCTCATCAGCCAATTCGGTATGTTTGACGTGTTGGTGTATGTGTGTGTGTTTTGTTGACCGGTTTCTTTTAGTGATAAGTGGGCTATATTTCAATAGTCGCTAGCAGTTAATCATTAACAGTGCTACCCTCTTGCGCCCTTGTTGCTTGAGTTGCACCCGAATTTTTTTTTCAGTACCACTCCTCTCTGATCGTTGAAGGGACGAACACCTGTCAGAGTTAATTAGATCGTAGTACCCGCATTTACTGTGAATGCGTCATGTTACCGTTATCACAATGACAGACAATTCTCTAAAAAAATATTTTTAGTCTAGGCAGACACTCTATTGACCGGGACCAGCTACTGGAGTGGGCCGTCTCCATGCACTCTACGGAGATAACAATTTCGTTCAGCCATATCTTGTTTTTGTGTTGCTAGTTGGGGGCAAACCTGGCCTCGAAATACGGAACCCTGTGCAGTTTTGGTTGTCTAGAAAGTAAAACATAAAAGGAAGGCTCGTCGGGACCTGATCACTTGGTCTGGTCGCCTTCTCTGCTGCTGCTTCTTCATGACATTTATTTGAAAGACAGAATTTACACCGGTGTAACTTTGATATGATTATCCCTTCCCCAGCTTCCACTCATTGTAGTTAAATTTATATCTGCCAGGATAAAAGGAGAGAAGGCATAACGACGCATCCCTGTGTAAAGTACTTGACAGTTGTGTCCTAGATTCTGCGATTAATAGTTAAATTTGAATGCAATGTGCTTTGATCAGAAGATACTGTTTACATTGCCGTTATAAAAGGAATAATCGGAAGATTGTCCTGAAGATTATAACGAGGATAATAAAACTTATTGTCAAAGAGGGTAGAACATGTCCACACAGTTCTAACTGAATCGCATGTAACTTTAACAAGTAATCATTTACATTTGACTATTTAAAACTGGAAGTTAAAAACTAAAGTAGACAACTGGATGAAATAACGATTCATTATATTGATGTGGTAACTTCTCATGATCTTTGATCAAGTGGAAGAGGGTGTGACAGAAGTAGAGAGTGCTCATTTGATACAAAAATAAACTATTCAGTTGTATCAAGTTTCATTACCAATCCCTGTAGTAATGTATTCTTTATATGATTCTTGTCTAACTAAAATGGGACATTGATGATTGGTTTTGTGTTTTTTTTTTCACAACTAGTTACTTTTACAATGAAGAAGTGCTTAATTTCAAACCAACACTTAAATAGGCGTATATATTTTGAAATGCAGCGACAACAATTTTAATACTTCACTTTAAAATAAATTATTATCTTCTCAGACCAAGTAATCAATAGTCGCATATCTTGTTTATAATTATCTATGAATAGCCCATAGGTATATAAAAGTTGACAATCATCCTTATCAAAATACGGGCGAATCACGTTCAGTGGTTCACTATTCTGGTTGGACAAGCGATTGTTGCAGTTCACAATAAAGTCATGGAGAAACAAAAAACATACGTTGCTATAATGTCACTTTAATCACATTAATGGCCATGTCATGCCGATGAAATGGAACCTAAAATGCCTTTCCCACATGACACACCGAGGGAGTGGACATGTTCTACTGCATCTCAGGACTATATTATTACTACTATATATATATATATATATATATATATATATATATATATATATATATATAGAGAGAGAGAGAGAGAGAGAGAGAGAGAGAGAGAGAGATTATTTTTAACATGTAAGTTTGTCATTTCAATCCAATTAAAAATATGTCTCAACGTAAACTTAAGCACCTATGGCTTTTGAGAAACATTACTAAATTAAATATCATTCAAACTCGTCATTGTTTATAAATCTTATATATTAGTGCTCGTGACAATTTGTGCTGTACGACTTTCGACAAATTAGTAAAATAAGTCTTACGTTAAAAAAAGTAGTTTATCGTTCATAATCAGAAAACAAATCAGACACCGATAATTTTAAGAAAATGTTTTTTTTGTTATGTATAATGTGGATCTTATACCTGCTTAATACCATGCAAAATAGTTGTACGGCCGTGTGTATGCTACAAGGTAATAAAGGGCCGTATATATATATATATATATATATATATATATATATATATATATATATATATCTTTTGATCCGTATATATTTATTTATCTCTTAAAGCAAGCGCAAATTCAATGTTGAATGCATACTTACGACTCAGATGGCAAACGTATCCTCTAGGTTCTTACAGCAGGAAATACACTGCACCTTTTTTATTCGTTGAAAGTAGTTTATTTGTTATTGTCTATATTTTGAATGGACAAATAAAGATGATTGCGTACTTATTCGTGAGTTGATTTTTAGGATTACACTGTGAAGTGTGTATAGTCTCGATACAATTTATATTCCAAATAGTTTATGAAATCTTCTAAATTCTTATGTCAGAGCTAGTTTTGGACGGCTTAGTCACTTAATGGTTGCAAAAATATATTCAAGTATGTGAAAAATATCGGAATCAATGGAACTTGTCTGATCAGAATATTCTTATAATCATTTTGAAGAATCATTTAGATTATACAAAAGTTAAAAAGAATAAAGATACAAGTAGTGGTTCTCTCTCTCTCTCTTTCTCTCTCTCTCTCTCTCTCTCTCTCTCTCTCTCTCTCTCTCTCTCTCTCTCTCTCTCTCTCTCTCTCTCTCTCTGTTATAATTTCCATTCTCTTGAATGGTAACTATTAACAGATTCACACGCTTTGTAAAAGCATGTAACATAGATCTGAAGATGAAGATACAGCACGGCTTCTGCTTGTTTTCACAAGCAATACATTCTAAAGTCTAACAATGCAAGGCTTTAGATTACACTTGAAAGCATCTGTGCAGGTTAATTGTATTGTAGTTGTGTAATTATGCCAAACCAATCCTCTAATAAAAGTCAGCTCCTGTTCTTATGACACAGATCTGTCCTATTCACGCAATTATCCCATATTGTATATAAGGTTGATTTAGTGCCATATACCATATGAAAAACATTAAAAACTTATGGAAATAATATTACTTGCAAGATTCATTTGACTTTAAACGCACAAAGAGTAACGTATAAGCAGATACTGTTCAAAGTACTAATAACTTTGATACCCTGCAGGGACCAGACATAAACTATTGATTGAGAAGAACTGCGCCTTTGTTTTGCACGTGCTGCAGCAAACGGGAAATAGCATGAAGTTTACTGTATCGGTTTTTGCAGCATTATTGCAATAAGCAAGTGCATTGTTTCTCTCTTCCGCAATTAATTCTGTTTAAATTGCACAGGTATTCAGTTTTGCTTCATGCATTGAACCTTATGCACTTGCAAGCATTGTCTGTATTGTTTTTTTTTGCTCATCGCATGTAAAACTACCGATTGGCAAACTTGTCATGACTGCAGAAATATTAGTCATCAAACGATGTACTGTAAACCCTGATCTTTTTCTCGGTTTTCAATAATAGTCTCTCTTTGTTCAATAATTTTGATCATGTTTTATTGGTGTAAATATGTTAAAACAACGAAAGAGGAACAAAATTTTGTCTAATAATCAAACAAACAAAGGCACGCTCTATTGGCATATACTCTTTCTGAATATGCTACTATCGTAAGTCTGTTATTAACCCTAGATCATCTATACCTTTGCACTTCATTTCCGCGCATTTGTACACGAGCACGTTGACTGGACACAACCTTACATCTCTTCTTACAGACTGAAATCAGAGAGAATATAAAACATAAAGGAAAAATAACGAGAACATGTAACACTGCTAAAGTGCTCTTCATAGTGACATCATCAATATATTGTGACGTCTGCCGCATGTTACATTGTACATTTCCCAGCGTTTTGTTCAATCACTGCAACTAAACAATTTACGAACTAGTCCTTTTACGTATTAGGCTGACTCTTTCCATTCTGTACTAAAATCACTGTAACAAATTTCTGTAGTCAATGCAACCCATACTGACGGCAATGCAAAGAGTGGGGTTTTTACGAGGTGTATTTTTACTACCAAATTGACAGCATTGTGGGACTTGCCTGATCCTATCCAATGGAGGTAACTTGCTATGAAGTATATTGAACAAAGAACGTAAAATAGGACAAAGATTGATTAGAAGATGAGTATACTGATGTCCTGCGACTTTAAAGACTTTAAAGTTTTTCACAAAAGTCACAAACATCCACACACATCCAAAATATTAAATACATCTCTAAACAAAGATAGACGTTAAGTCTATTGAAAAACAAAAATATTTGACGGGAATATATATTTTCAATTTCGTGCGTACGTCGTTCTCTGATTTGCATTATAAACAATGTTGTTGTGTGTTTGTCACTTGTAAGGTGACATAAATTAAAATTAAAAGCCACATAAAATGTGGATTTCAGTATAGACGGAGCTATGAAATATTTGATGAGAACGACGTATCGCATGGTAATTATTCACGCATTTCACAGAATTAAATGGCATTCCTTCGTTGTGATCAGCCACTGCAAAACGAGTGCAACATAAAATAATGTTATATCTGTGATAGAAAAAAGCATAGTATAAAAAACTTCACAATTTCTTCATGACGTTCATCCTAGTTAATCCAGAATAGTTTTCATTTATGAATGTAATGACGAGGTTGACGGAGGTAGTTGTCACAGAGAGGAGTTTATAGATTAAGCCATCATCAGCGCCTCTTTGATTTATTTCCTCTTTGATTTATTGTTATGCGGCTGATCAAAGTCTGTTTTCTCGAAAGAAATGCGATGAAACTTTCAGGAAGACGGAATCAAAATATACAGGACATCAATACAGCCAGTCAGAATTTTAGCCTTGTAATGTTGTAAAGTTGTAAACTGTAGCAGATTGTTTATTTCTGTCAGAGCATATTACGTGTTTCCGTCATGTATCAAACAGCATATAATTTATCTGTTATATTTCTTATTTTCTTAACCACAATCATCAGAACACTGGAGAAGACCGAAAACTCGAATCATAATTTAGGCCAGCAGTGATTAATTTTCTTAAAATTCTAATCACCTAATTTATTTATCTATTATTGACTAACAAATTAACGTTTCATAAATAGGGCAATTAATATTCAATGACGTCCCTAGGAAGAAATTTACCCCAGTGTAAAAGAACTTCACCTGTAGCTGAACTTGGCCTTGTTAAATCTCATTTAATGAAATAAATCCGGATTATATTTTTTCCAGTTCTTCAGTGATTGTTTTTTCCTCCACCATTGGGGGTTTATTAGTCGCCTTTATTTGATTGTTGATGTATACGTCGGTTGACCTCGAGATCAAAAGAACACCCAAACTACCTGAATTGGAGGCGCATTCTTCATTACGAAGTTGTCTGGTAAATTAGGTGTCAAGCAGTGGTATGCACAGATTATTTGGTAAAACGATGATGAAACAAGCAAGAACACATAAAAGTGTACCTTTGTTAATGTATCATAATTATTTTAAGACAAGACCAGGATAATTAGGCCAAAATGAAGTAAAACAATTATTACTCTATCTAAAATATGTGTATTAGTTTCATAATAGGTTTTGTAAGTATCATTTAGTTAATAACAGTTTTAATATAATATGGTCAAGATCATACAATCGTAGCACAATTCAATATTTGATTTTCCGCAGCGATAAGAAATTTATGTTACAGAAGGAACGAAAAGATGAGAGTTAAAAAGTTAAAAGAACATTTTGTCCAATAAACAGTATTGACTGAAATACTACAGCGATGAAACATATGAATTTCGTCAAGTTACTAGCGAGTTCATTCATATAAAATTTACAATAACGAATATGTTCACTTTGTGGCACGTGTAGAAATACATCCATGAAGTCTGTTTTGAGAATGTCATCTGTGTAACAGAATTTCTTGGATCAAATGAACAACACAAACACATTGTGATGGATGATGAGAATATATAAATGGATTTACTGAGAATGTATATATATATATATATATATATATATATATATATATATATATATATATATATATATATATATATATATATAGTACAAATGCACCAAATCTTTCCCACTCCTACCATACGATTGATCCAGTCACTTTACACACATTCACGAAATGGAAAAGACAAAGTACAAAAAAAATGATTCATATACATCTAGCATGAAAAATCGAGGTTCAAATAACTTCATTGACTGCAGAAATTAAAATGCTAGATACATACTCATAAATAAACTGCAACAGCAAAGTTTGCATCGTAAAAAGCTTCATTACCCGATATGTCATAAAACGAGAATAGGTTTCGTAAATCAAATAAAATATAAATTTAACACTTACCTCTATGGTCGGAGAACATAATGGAGAACGTTCACTCCCTGACAAAATTAAAATGACATGTGTCTCAGTTTTAAATGAATCGAGCTTAAATCCACAGGAGAGTGAACAATAGTCATGGTCAAATATTGATGTATACCATGCCTTTTGTGACTCTCGTTGCATGTAGTTTTAGAATCGTTCATCTAGAGAAACAATGTTTCACCCAAGGTAACATTGTACCTCTGCACAACGAATAAAGGTGAGAAATAGATCTAAGGCAAGAAGAAGTTATTTCTTGCCTTATTCTTTGACAATATGTAATAGGTTCACCATGAAGCATAGTTCCTGCTAATTTTTATGTTTCGAACACTAAGTAAAGATATCGTCAACATGTCGTCGGCCGTTAATATGTTTACCAGATGAATCCTTTTGGCAATTCTTAAGGTAAGTCATCAGGCAGTCTGACCACCGGCCAACAAGGCAAGATATAAACCATAATAAAAACAAGTTGACAGCAAGAAAATTGTCCAGCTGTGAGAAACAAATTCTGACAAAACTAGGATGCCTCGAAGATAGCGCATTTTATAGCATTTAGCCATATACAAAATGTTCGACAAAAAGAACTAATTTCTTTTTCAGTAACAAACGCGCAGAGATAACTAAGAACAGCTCTCTCTCTCTCTCTCTCTCTCTCTCTCTCTCTCTCTCTCTCTCTCTCTCTCTCTCTCTCTCTCTCTCTCTCTCTCTCTCTCTCTCTCTCTCTCAAAAGCACAAACTTTATGCAGAATATATTTTTCCAAAGGTACGAATTTTGTTCGTTGCTGAAGATTTGCAAAAGAAATTGTTTTAGCATATAAGTAATGTCTTACTAATTCTTAGTTTTGTCAACGTATACTATTATATGACTGTCAATCTTTTATTTAATATAGAGTCATTATAGAGTAATATTGTTCTCTTCGTATTTTTGTACATATATTATCATTATCTGTAAGCACGCGGTGATATCATGGCTTGGCGAATTATCATGGTAAAGAAATTTTGTGGACAAACATTTCAGATGGAAATTTTTTGTGTTACTCTTCAGTGTGCGGAAATAAAAAAGGCAGGCTTTGAATTTTCATCTTTAGATTCTTATTGGAATGACGATACTTAAAAACAAACAATTCAGGGCCTTCTATTTTTTTTAAAAAAAAAAACTGTTGTCAAGATTCCACGAGCAAACATTCTGTAATATCATCGTATCTTGAAGTTACTAATTTCATCCCATATACATATATATATATATATATATATATATATATATATATGTATATATATATATATATAAAACAGCAGCAAAATATATATATATATATATTATATATATATATATATATATATATATATATATATATATATATATATATATATATATATATATATATATATATATATATATATATATATATATATATATATATATATATATATATAACAGCAGCAAAATGCTGGTCCGGTATATTCTAACTCCCAGTACAAGTTTTGATTGAGACCCATTTTGCATGTTTGCTTTACCAAAATAACCCAGACGTAATGATCCGTATGAAATGTTCCTCCTAGAAGAAAGGCACATCGGTTATATGTGTCAGTTTGACCCGATTTAGAAGGCATGATGTCACGTCTAATTTGTTTTCTCTCGTAATTGATGGGTCGAAGATAATGCTGAAGACTACGTCAAAACTACTCGAGAATTAGTGTATATTGTTCCTTGTGGATCATACACATGCAAATGAAACACTTTCATTCTATCAAGCTATGTTTGCAAAATATTCTATGTATTATATATGTGTTCAGTTCGACATGCATTTCACATGCTACTATCCAATTTCTGAAGCGTTGTTAGTGCTATTATGATATATAGTGTTTATAACAATTTGGATCTGTCCCACTCCCCCCCTTCCGCTTCGACTCACGATTTTATGGCAGATTTATGGAGATGACATAGCAAAAACAAATCACACAACATAATCTCTATGGGCAGACTATACAACGAAAACAATAATTATATAAAGATCTATTGCACGCTTTTCAATTTATTTATTTATTTTTAAACACAGGGGCAATCATTTCTACCCTCACTAAATGCACCGAGAGGGCAAGCAGATAAAAGAGTTGGTTTTTGTTTTTGTGCTTGTTTTTTTTTTTTTTACTTTAGTCATCTTTCGTTTCCAAGCAATACCATATAACCATGGGGTGCTTGGTTTTAGTTGCACGAATAAATAATGGATTAATTATTATATTAATTGTACAAAAAGACTTTTGGAAGACCTTCAATAACAAGAAGAACTGGTGTTTAGGTTATAATCTCACACACCCATGTAAGCCGACAGTGAGTGATAAATGTAAAGTCAAGTGCCTTAGACCACTCGGCCACCCGAGGCCACGATAAAGTTATGAAATGTTTTTTTTATTATGAAATTGTCACTTACATCATGTCAAATGAATTTAGTTATAGAAGATGACCTAAAATGAAAGTAATCGTTAGAACTGAACAACAAACTCACTTTTGTCTCGCCTTCCTGCGAATTGTGGCGTTGACGCATGCCAGTACAACTTCGAATACACGCAAAAAAATGAATGGGTCGATATGCAGCACGTGCAGCCAAGAAAGCAACATTTACTCTTATATTCTATTCGATATATTATTATCATGCTGCCTGTTAAGGAAATTGTCTGATAATTATGTTTATACACCTATTGTTTAATAACAATAAGAGAATATTCTTTTCAATACACTGTTCACATAATTCTAATTATAGGTAAACGCTATTGTCGTTTGCTTTCATACCTAGAGGCACAGTTTTTGTTCGTTAAATTTGCACCCGTTATAACCAAAAACGCATCAATATTTACATTAGGCACTAGTCAGAGGAAAAAAAGAAGTAGCATTGTCATATCTAAGCCTTAGAACTTTGCTACAGTACACTGTAAAAGTTTGTACACTTAATTAACACAACGTCTATAACTTGATACAATTTTTTTCTGTCTAGTGTTCTATGTAAATTTTATAAAATATGTACACTGTCCCATGAAATACAATAAAAGGATTTAGTGAGAAACAAATTCTGTGAGAAACAAATTCTGCCATAACTAGCTTAACTAAGTTTATTCATGGAGGTCATGGTATTACATTGTTCATGGACACATTTATTCCTGGAGGTCATGGTACTACATTGTTCATGGACACATTTATTCCTGGAGGTCATGGTAATACATTGTTCATGGACACATTTATTTCTGGAGGTCATGGTATTACATTGTTCCTGGACACATTTATTCCTGGAGGTCATGGTACTACGTTGTTCATGGACACATTTATTCCTGGAGGTCATGGTAATACAATGTTCATG
This sequence comes from Potamilus streckersoni, assembly GCA_016746295.1. Lineage (NCBI taxonomy): Eukaryota > Metazoa > Mollusca > Bivalvia > Unionida > Unionidae > Potamilus > Potamilus streckersoni. The sequence goes on along the minus strand of JAEAOA010002189.1, from coordinate 903,777 downwards.
GACACATTTATTCCTGGAGGTCATGGTACTACATTGTTCATGGACACATTTATTTTTTGGAGGTCATTGTAATACATTGTTCATGGACACATTTATTCCTGGAGGTCATGGTACTACATTGCTCATGGACACATTTATTCCTAGAGGTCATGGTAATACATTGTTCATGGACACAGTTATTCCTGGAGGTCATGGTACTACATTGTTCATGGACACATTTATTTTTTGGAGGTCATTGCAATACATTGTTCATGGACACATTTATTCCTGGAGGTCATGGTACTACATTGCTCATTGACACATTTATTCCTGGAGGTCATGGTAATACATTGTTCATGGACACAGTTATTCCTGGAGGTCATGGTAATACATTGTTCATGGACACATTTATTCCTGGAGGTCATGGTAATACATTGCTCATGGACACATTTATTCATGGAGGTCATGGTACTACATTTTCATGGACACATTTATTCCTGGAGGTCATGGTAATACATTGTTCATGGACACATTTATTTATGGAGGTCATGGTTATACATTGTTCATGGACACATTTATTCATGGAGGTCATGGTACTACATTGTTCATTGTCACATTTATTCATGGAGGTCATGGTACTACATTGTTCATGGAGACATTTATTCCTGGAGGTCATGGTAATACAGTGTTCATGGATACATTTATTCCTGGAGGTCATGGTAATACAGTGTTCATGGATACATTTATTCCTGGAGGTCATGGTAATACAGTGCTCATGGATACATTTATTCATGGAGGTCATGGTGATACATTATTATAGTAAAGAAGGCAGCTGTAATAAATCATTTTTATTCTTTCAAGCAATACAGGACTCTATTGGGTAAAATTTCACCGATTCGTTCAGCCACTATCCATTAGGAAATATATTTTATTGTACTTCCTTCATACTGGGAACGGTTTTAATAGACATAAGCTTCGGAAATACATAAGGGAAGTGTCTTCTGGACAAAAAATGAGACGATTGGCTGGAAATACAGCCCCATTCATAAACTATGTTTAATTACACCGCAGCTTGCTTGTTGTTGTTTTCGAAATTTTATATCCTTTAACCACGTTGTAATGGATAACCCACACGAACCAGACAATGGTCATAAAACAGACAACAGTCATAAAACAGCCAGTCTAAGTTGGTTAGACATTAGAATATATATTATATATTTTTTGACAGTAAACCGTCAATTCTTGTAACATAGCAATGGAAAGAATTTAAGAAAGAAGAGCGGCTGGTTTCTCTTTCATTTTGTCAAAGCACTATCTAAGTGGTTAGCCATTACTCATATCTGTAATCGTACTAAAACCCATCACAAGTGTAAGATTATACGAAATATTCGATCCAAGAAATAAATAGATCAATCAATCATTCATCAAGGCACTGCGAAAATGGAACAACTATAACGAAATGCATCTGGATTAAATGGGAGAATAAAATAAACAAAAATAAAATGCACAAGTACTTCGAACTTGATTTAAATGCCTATCTGTAGCCATAGTTTTTAAAATTGTTAAAACTTTGGGGACGATATCTGATCTAAGAAGGACATATTTTTTAGAAGGAAGGAAACAATAGTTGGATAGAATTGTTTGGAAAAAGTAAAATTACCGTTTTAGAAAGTACACGTATTGTACACATTGTGTTTAGTCATAGTCTGGTACGGACTGGAATAAACTGGTATAGACTGGTATAGAATATTGGTAACAATATTTAAAGAGGCAGGAAATTCCAGTGTTCTTGGGAAAATTATATATATATATATATATATATATATATATATATATATATATATATATATATATATATATATATATATATATATATATATATATATATATATCACAACTGAATTATTGATGCCAATAAGAAACACTGAAATAAAAGATCAAAAAATGAAATATCATATATATATATATATATATATATATATATATATATATATATATATATATATATATATATATATATATATATATATATATATATATATATACATAAGCTGCAATAGTCTGTTATTACTTGGAACTTTGTTGTCTCTTGTTAGACTAAATGTTTCTGTCTAGAAGGGGGAGATGGAGGCTTTATAATAACCTATCTAGTCCGGTCAAAGATTTTTGGAATGATAAATTAGAAAATGAAAGCGAGACATTACTGTCCCGTATAGAACTGTAGGCCAATTTACCACTGGCGACAGGATAACTATGCATTGTTTGTTGTCCTTTCAACCGAAAACTTTTTGTCAACTGCGATGAAAACTGAATTATCTATCATGTTCCTTTTCCTAATTTGACAGTTAACATGATATTTGATAAAGATTCATGGTGATGGGATGCATACTATTTTCAAAGAGACGTGTAAAAATGACACAAAAGCGATTAGAGGGAAAAACCTATTAATTGACAACTATTTCGGCAAAGAGTCAAATATACGTCAAACTACCACTGGAGAATATCATTGATTTTTCTTTGCGTTGTAGTGATTGAAGCGTCATGTTAAAATTAATGACTTTGAGACTAAAAATAGAACAAAAGAGACTCAGTTAGAGAAACAAAGATCTAGTAATACAAAATATCTCTTCCGGTTTTAGTTTGCTGAAACACAGACCTTTAAATGCCACATTATACCTGTTATTGCCGTACTCTCTGCACAGAGGAACTCCATCTTCCTTTACAAAAAACACAATCAAACAAACAAAGTAACAAACAAAAAACCTTGGATAAACCGATACATAGAATTAATATTTGCCTTTAACTAGATTCCGTTGATATAGACTAGAGGAGGCACGTATACAAGTCAACCATATGATTAGCCTACAGGATTGATCCTTCTGAAGATTCGTTTACTCCATTCTTGTCCTTTATCTTGGCTTAAAATTCTTAAACTCTGTTATCAAATAAGTTTTGAAAATTAATCTTTGGAGAAGTATTTATTCCTAGCACATAATGTCTGTCTGTCTGGATTTTATCCACTATCAAATATAAAGGCCTTAAGTGATCGAAATTATCCCATTATCAGTTTCTGATTAGCTGACTGACACTGATAACGTAACGGTATATTTATGGTCGTACGGTTGTTTAACTTAAGCTATTTTCCCAGGCACACGTTTCTGCTTCGTACATCACCATCGCTTCAAGTTTTTTTCTCTTTAAAGCTACAACTTCATGGAAATCTATTGGTCCATTTCTCGGCATAAATAGTTGTAATAATAAAATTGACTTCCCTTCGCAAGCACATAGGACAAAACACAACATGATTGTTGCAATTTATCAACCCTGCTCTTAATCTCCCGAAATCAATTAACTTTGACACTTTTAATGGTGATGCATCTTCAAGGACGGCTAATATTGAATGTATCTAAAACATATAGAATGGTGAACTCTTAAACAAAGATCATCTTCAGAACTCGCTGTTCGCTTTCATTAGACCTTAAAAGTAACCTCATTTCGCAACATTTTCAGTAAACCGCTGTATTTGTCTTTTGTGTACTACTTCCATCACTGACATTAAAATAAAATACACGTCATCTCTTGATACCATGAAGAAACCGGGATTTTAACTTACAGGATGACATTCCACATAAGCAGAAAATTGGAAAATTGTGTTTACAAAACACATAACGTAAGAGCGTACGTGTCTTCTACGCTCAAGCCTCCAATCGGCTACCGTCTCTAGAGTTAAGGATGATTTAAAAGGCCTATGTTGACTCGATATATGTATTCGTCCATTTCATGTCCAGTAAAGCGTATCTAAATCGCTCCAATATATAATATTATCCGTTATAGCCCAGAGGCTGAAGCGATGGGTTTGAGGATAGACTCTTATAACAATAACTCTTGTGTGTGTGTGTGTGTGTGTGTGTGTGTGTGTGTGTGTGTGTGTGTGTGTGTGGTGCACAGTTATAACTTGAGGGCTAAATTCCTGAAGATAGGAAAAGATGCTGGGGCCAGTGTCACTTGCATATCTAAATTTCTTTTTGCATGTCCAGCAAGCTAATATATGGAAATGGGTGAGGATACAACTTGTTACTATTTATCAAGGGACACGTATATATGATGCACTCCACCCCATTCCATGCTGTCTTAGGTGTCTCCTTCAGTACATCTTTTGATTTGTGTTCACATCTGGGCTAATGATCACAAGTGCAATTTCTCTTAAGCGTAGAACTAACAACTCAAGTGTTACTCCCATTTGATGTACAACCACTATCAACAGCTACTTCCTCCTACTGGGCATGTACAGAAATTCTAATAACCGTTGTGCACACCTACATGCCGCCCTCAGTAATGTCTAAAGTAATGAAAAATCTCTATAGAACAACGCAGAAGTTGCACTACAACCAAAAACTTGCAACATTGTATTGAGCATGCCGAAGTGTTAATATCATAGCTCGTAGTTGATGAATAAGGTTATTATAGCAATTGAGTGCGTCTCCAGCGTGTATGAAAAAGCGTTTACAGACCGCTGAACACGAATGGTTACGAGGTGCCAGCTAGAGACTTATGTTTTAATTTTTTTAATAAACAAAACCCGTGAAATTCTGTATATTATATAAAAGCAACGTGTAAAATATTTAAAGGTACCGGTCAAAACACACACACACACACACACACACACACACACACACTATGCATTAGACCTTTTGAACAAATTCAAAGCGAAACCGAGGTACAGCAACGATTACAAAAGAAAACTAACGCAAAATTCTTGTTTTATTTAAGAGTAGAATGATAAAGTATTTACTCGCTGATAAGAAGAGTATAACTGCAAACTGCACAGATCCAGATATGCCGTCGCATAATGCAATTTGGTAGAAGTAATCAGTAGAACAAAGAGCACAGATCCTGATTTGTATTCAGAAGACATTCTTTACTGGAAGATATTAAAACTAGATCATATGTATACATAAGACAGCTGTGATTAACACCAACCCATAAACATGGCGACATGAATAGTTAATTATTTCTGGTAACTAATTAATATCAAGATTACTAAGTTGCGGCTTCACACCAGCGTTTGTACGAAATGAATCTATAATACCATCATGAAACTCTACAGGAAATTCAGTATTCCAGTATGAGGAATTTCATAAACGATTTACGAAATACAAGCAGTAATGTTCGTTGTCTAAATCTGTTAACTTCGAACATCGAAACCCTGCATTGCATGATGACCTCTATTCACACTTACAAAAAAAAAATATAATAAAAATAACTGTTGTCGGCGAGAATAGATATTCAGGTTTAGGGAGAGAACAAGCCAATTATGAATTTCATGATGATAGCAGACATTTTGTTTTCTCTTGATAGCAGACATTTTGTTTTCTCTCACTTTTTGACTTTCCACATAAGTCCTGACGTGCTTTAGTTGTCACAAACGAAGACATCTTTGTTAGTTTTTCTTTCTCGTCGTTGGCATCGGTGATATGGAGTCTTTGCAAAATATGGACGAGATTCATTATCTGAGTGTCTGGTTGAATTATTATTAGTCTTTTTAAGACCAGGTCTTCAAACTACTAGCTGATGTTTTGGTTTGTTTTCCCATACCGAAAGATTATTGTTTTATCACCTGTGCCCCCCTAAGCGAAGCAGTCTCAACAAAGGGACATAGATTTATGTTCATTTATTTTACTTGTCTTGTCAGGGATACACAGGGTTCTTTAAAAATAGAGGTTACTTTTGAAAGGTATATCTGTCAGTTGATCTGAATGTCTTTAACATAGCATCTGAAGCCTGACGTGAGTAGTTAATTGGTCAGATAGGCTGATCTGACTACTTGTCTAGATGAATCTGAGGCAAAAGTACTTTGTTGAATCATAGTCAACTCATTTACCGGTATCTTCTACTTTAACGACACGGGACGCAACCCGCTTCAGACCTTTTTTATACCCCCAACTACGCAAGGGGATATACTAGAATAACTCACTCTTCTTCAAAGGTTTATTATAGGATTATATGATCATCGATATTTATTGATGTGTATATTGTACTGAATCACTCACAAAATAAATAAAGACAGAAGGTTTAAGCAAAATTAACAAAATTAACACATCGATAAATACCCAAATCCTTATCATTCCAATTTACTTTCTTTCTATCATTATATCAGCCGACTTCATTAAAGAAAACGTTCACTTGTAGGCTGCTTTAAGTTGTCTTTTATATGAATACATATCCCTATATTCGCTAGCCAAGACTGGTTGATATTTATGTAGTAATATAGGACAGAGTGTAAATGCCAGGTAAGGAAGGTTGATGCTGTTTAAACCATGCTATTCTTGATTTTAGCATTATGCTTGCCTATGGCATACCTTATAGCATTCACTGTTCTTGCTTTTCGCGTATTTCGATCTTTCAAAATGAAACTCGTTTCCATTTTTAATGAGATCTCTTGCTGTATGCCTTTTTCGGCAAAAGGAGTGAGTGTTGAAATGTAGGAAAGTTTATGCAACTACATTGTTTTAACTTCTAATGGGCGATTTTAATCTGGGGTTTTTAAATTTTGGTCTGAACTCACATAGGTGAGTGGGTGGGGCATGTTATTTGTTATTATTATGATGTAAGGCGTTGTTATAGACAAAACTTAATATAAAATGACAAGGAAGCAAGGAACAAAAAATGATCCACGCAATTTGTAGATGTGTAAAAACATTCCAGATCAGTATTAAATCAAACTGCAGAAAATGCGATCTATGCATAACAATTGGAATTATATGTAATTGAACCGACTGGACATCAGCATGTATGATTTTTCTATTTTAATGTTAGAAATCCTATGTAAAGTTGTCGTAATTGTCTAAGAAACGCTTTAAATGTCGCAGGAATTACTGTCCAAAATAAATAATTCATACTAATGTATTTTGTCTAGAAAGTAAAACCGTAATACAATTAATCAAATTTTATTTGCGAAACATTAGATTGGAGCAGGTAAATAAACGATTTATATGGAAAAAAGATACGAAGCGGGATAAATTCGGTAGCCCATCAAGAGTAAGAATATTTACAACAAATTAATAAAATCACATCTGGAATTTAAAGAAGAAATGTTTCTTGCAGAATAAAATGGTTCCAAACAACAAATGCATCAAAAACTTGATACAAGATATATTTATGTAGCAAAGCTAAAAACATGTACTAAGGTTGTGTACATCTGGGTCAGACGAAAAAGTTTCGGAACATTGAGACAAGTACGAAGCAGCAAACCGATGTACTAAGAGCCCTAATTAGTCATCCCAGTGCACAATGACAGGTGCGCTAACCTCTCATTTGTTGATCACATTTTTGCAAGAATGTATGACGCTTGTTCGATCAAACTTCCACCGCAATATCAAAGTTTTCATATTCCATCTGCACTAAGTTCAGACGATAAATATGTTTCAGATTTGTGACAAACTGTCAAATGTGCTATCAAAAGTTTGTACTTACAGATGTATTGCTAACACACTTTTTTGTTTATGATGGTCTAGCAGTAAAATATATTCGCGACAAAGACGCTATCATTGAACAATAGCCATATTTAAGGTAGATACAGCCCTTTCTGAAAGATATAATCAGGGCATGGGCATACGTCACGGCAGCAACAAGTCAGTCAAATTTGTTAAAATCAAAATTATTAGCAAAGTCTAATCCAGGAACTGACTACACATTATATTTTCACGATTTTGAAGTCTACTAACGGCAAAGAATGTATGAATACTATTGAAAGAAAATTACAACTGTGCTTAGAGTTCTGACTTAGAAGAAACAGTCCAACTATTTGAAATCAGAACTGTATTTATTTCTGTCGATTTTGTAAATTACACGATGATTCCGACATTCTGGTTTTCTTATACCTGTTATGAAAACGGTCAATTTTTTTTTAGATTGTTAGAACGTATTTATGACTATAAACTGAGATTTTTCTCGCATGTTACATACCACAGATACAAATATAAAAAGAAATTCCATCCATTTAATACTAATCCTGGCAAACAGATTGCGGAGCAAACAAGGTTTTCTTACTATTGTTGTAAGCCAAGATTTAAGCTTAATATGGCTCAGTTTTGTATTTTTCAATTTGCAAATATCAACTTCAGATTCTTGACTTGGCTTGGAAGATTCAAAATTTCCGATTATGAAAGTCCCTGTGTTGTGGCAAATTAACCATCACTTTATTACAGACGAATCAAAAGAGACTCTTCAGAGTTTGATCTCGTCTGCCCGCCAAATTAATAATTATCCATTTTCATTCCACCTTTTGGTCTACGAATTCGTTTTCATCTAGAAGAAGCAAAACCAGGTTTGCCAATCCTGAAACATTGTCAAAAGATCACCATCTTGTTTGTTAAGGGACCTAAATTAAATATTTGATTTTTTGCAGATAAAAAACGTGTGCAATAAATTCTCTTCTTTATGATAATACATTTTAAAAATGCATCATGTAGATTCATTTCTAAGACGGTTTGAAAGATGGAAAAAAAGTTGTAGCTGCAGTTGCAACGCCCCAAGACGTCATTTTCAGCCGGTTACCGAATACAGACTCACTCTTTACCAAAGAAATTAAAACCACACTTTAGTTACAGCACTATATTACAACATCTAAACAAACTTATTTCATTATCATTTTGAAGTCTCTTTCAACGCTTGAAAAACTTACAGAATGTTAAATTTGGCAATCGCCAAATATCCCAAGCCTTACATTAACATATCATGCTTATATAGTCTGGTAAAGCATGTTGCACTATTGGCTAACCTGCTACATAGGTATTAAAACAATACAGAACAATACTGGGTTTATGGTAACGATTCAAAGGTAAATTAAAAAATGTTAATATTAAAAATAAGAACCATACCTACCTACTCACATACATACATACATACATACATACATACATACATACATACATACATACATACATACATACATACATACATACATACATACATACATACATACATACATACATACATACATACATACATACATACGTACGTACGTACGTACGTACGTACGTACGTACATACAAACTTACAATGCAGTAGAGTTTAATTTAAAACCAATTTCAAATAATATTTTCTCCAACTTCTGTTAATAACATCATCTTAGATGCAAGGTTTTCCCTTCCACAAAACTATATGATATATTTGGACATTCAACATGTCACCATGTCTTAAAACTAATAGACTCTTAAACGGTACTTCAAAAAGAATAACACATATACAGTGAGTAATAAATTTGTGATCCTTTTAGTGTAATTTTAGTTAATAGCATCAACTTTATGCTAATTTATGATTTTTGAAATGATTATCTTATATTTTTACAAGACTTTTTTTTACAGCATAGATCCTTATAATTGTGTCTGTTTGGTGGAGTCAACTTTGTGACTTTGTGGTCATTCATTATTGATCATTCATTCAATATCCTCCTTTGTGTTTTCTTTCCATTCATTTCGGAAATATGTAGCACGATAAAAACAGAAAGGAAATGTTTCTTTAAGACACTTCCTTTGAAGTCATTTAATGGTCACATCTAAAGATCCATATCTATACAGACTGTCCTTTTAAACTAGAATGGGCTGGCCAACGTAAATCTGACATAGGTATTGATATTCTTTATCCTGTGTCAGTAGCGTTCTGAGAGAGGGGGAGAGGACCGTGCGCCAGAGGTCTTGAGGCGCCTAAAAATGTGCGTCTTTATCCCCCCAGGCGCCATCTAAGCTTAGTACTCTACTTTCCAATCTGTTGCTATTGACTACGAGATAGTAGGGTACGTTATGGCCTTGCAATTCAAGTAATATAAATTTGATTAGCGAAGAACATACAAGGTAAACATGTATATTATAATTGAAATATAATATAAAATTAATAGAAGTTACACATGTTTTTGTATTAAAGAATAGAAATATAAGAACAGATTAATATAAATTATACAAATTTATCATATTGTTATCTCATAAGTATATGACAGTCTCTTGAACTCTACACTTACTTAGTTATCCTAATATTTGCCGGTTTTATATTCTTCGCCATTAGTTGAAATTGCTCTTTTATTGTATATAAATATCAGTTAATAAGCACAGTTTTACATATTTATGTTAGGGGCCCAGAGTGGCCGAGTCGTCTAAAGCGCGTTATCGTTACGGATCACTGCCATCGCACCTCTGTCTGCGTGTGTTCGAGTCTAGGATTCGGCTAATGTAGATACGTGAGAAAGCTTGCCAGTAGCTTCTCGTGAGTCGGTGGTTCTTTCCGGTGATTTCCCGGTTTCTTCCTCCACCATTAATACTGGCCGCCATGAATAGCCTATCTTGTGCTGAAAAATGGCGTTAAGTCTAACAACAACATATTTATGTTATTTATGCAGGTGTCTTGATCTTAATGCCGTATTGTTGGTGATTGAGCTAGTCTTTTGCGTCGAGGAGGATTTCAGAGGCAATGGAGAGGCACGAGCATAGCACATCTAAAAAGGCATCTATTGATGCTAGTGTACAAAGTCGGAAGACAAGTATGTGTTTATTGAAAGTAACTGATATACACCGTCAACATACTTGTATTTATATTGATGATTAAACAACACAAAAATTCATACAAGGTGATTTTGTTTAGTTTTTTCCGGTTGTTTTTACGGTTCTTTTATTCATTAACTTGGGCTAACTGCCTTTTCCAAGGACACACAGAGGCAGACAACCATTGCTAGCCTTGGAGAGTGATGGCTCATTCTCTTGAATGTGTTAAAATATAATTCAGATGATGTAAGGCAGTTTTAGGACACCGAGTCTGATCCCGTTTGCATTAAATAAAACGTGATTATCTGGAAACAAGTGTTCTGCTTGCGTGTGGCGTCAAAATCTTTACCACAAATGATATAGGTTTGTTTCTAATGTTTTTCAATGGTTTGTTATTTAACGCCAAGGCAATTGAAGGAAAATACTTTTTTTTAATGACGCACCGTTTTAGCCAACAGGGAGTGATCCAATAGTAGGACCGGAACCCAGACCCTTTAGTTCACGATGCCACAGTGGATCTTGTCTGCATCAGTAACCTGTTAAAAATTGACTCCATTAAGCCGCTTCTAAATATCGGAGCCTGTAGGATTGCCAATGATTTTAAATGAGGCAAACAACCTTAAGGATGGCCAATGATTTTAAATGATGAAAACAGAATGCAGGATTGCCAATGTTTTTAAATGAGGTAAACAACCTTAAGGATGGCCAATGATTTGTAAATGAGGAAAACAGAATGCAGGATGGCCAATATTTTTAGATGAGAGAAACAGCCTGCACGATGGCCAATGTTTTTAAATGAGAGAAACAGTCTGCAGGATTTAAATAACTTTTAAATAAGGAAAACAGTCTTTACGATGTCCAATAATTTTTTAAATTATAAAAGCATATTACAAAATAGACTGAATACAAATAATTTGAATACTGATAAATTTCATTTTTTAAACGTAAGGCCTAAAATTAGACTTCACATCGCATGGGACAAAGAGTGAAAAATATAATGATATGCAAGTGGGCAAAAATAAGAAACATACTAGTGTTTTCATGCCCTGAAAGCAGCGTGGTTAAGAAACATGTCAAATCTAGCAATACCGTCTTAACATTGAACATAGCCAATTATTATGCCCATGAAAATTACATGTCAGTTACATATATTGAAAATGTAGTATGTATCCATATATTTATCACACGTAAACACAACAATGTGATACCTATCATGTGTAAGCCAAAATAATTACATAACCATTGAAAAACTTGTAATTTGATTTATTATTTGTAACCACTAGCCTAATTCAAGAAGAAATTGTAAAGATAGATTATGTTTAAAACTTGTATTTTGATATTTCAAAAATGAATTTAGTATCTAAATTGTAATAAACATGGAAACAAATTGTGCTGTACTAATGCAATTTTGTAAACTTTATGACACATGCGGAAATGACACTGACTCCTTCTTTAGAATTGTGTCAGTACACGTACAGAAATGGCAGTGATGTAAATTTAACCATAGGAACTAAATGAAAAGCTAAGCATATATGCATATGTATAACCCATTCTGAATGAGGGCAGAATGAGAATCCATAATCAGTCTGCAAAATATCACATGAACACTCTTGAAAATGGATGTGAAGCTATCAGCAGACATTTAAAGAATATAAGCAGAAAGACTGACATTTTGAAGGAAAGGAAATATAAATACGCAAATGACATGTTGTATGTTCAACTGAAATTTAATTTTAACTCAGTCCGTTGAGGACAAAGCAGAGATAAAAATATTACTTTAAAAGCCGTCGGGATTGGATAGTGACACACTTAACTGCATACAACAATGCAACAATAACAGCATAATTCTAAAGTATGAAATTTGGTCTCTCAGCGTTTGTGTTTTGATCCTTAACTCTACATCATATGCCAAGTTATAGAAAATGGTTTTGTAGGTCACTGAAAAACCAATTTCTCTCCTCTGAGATAAAGTGATGGCTCATTTACCTCAAGATAATATCATACAATGACAAACTGCTTAAGAAAGCTAAAAAAGTTTAGAACATTGAAATGAAAGTAAATATGACATATCCAGCTAGAAAACTGTGATCAAATGATATATTCCTTTACACAAAGCAAAGCAAGTGCTTACACTCATTTGAACAGTATGCCTGATTCTACCGGCATTGCCTGATTTTAGTTTCGGTAATGAACTCATAAGCCGAAAAGAGTTATTTCAGCTAGTACCAAGTTGGATTGTAATGTTAAAGTCATGATCAATTATTTTGGTTGTCAATATGAGAAAACGAGCAACAATTCATATACAAATATAGCAATGTTGTAAAAAATATCCTTCTGATAGGATGACAATACAGATTGCAAAAATTAATTTTCTCCTACATCTATGTATACAATTTAATATCTTTCTAACCATAGTGTGTCACATTCATTTAATATCCTTTTATCGAAAGGTGTTGATAAATCCTCTGTACAAAACCCCATTATTATTTTTTCTTTCAATGACGCTGTAATATTGTCTCTTTGCAAATATGCATATCTGGTTGATATCCTTGCCTCTAGAGATTTGCAATGTCAATGTGCCAGGGTTTGCTATCTATATTGCAACATAACATGAGTAACATAATCCAGTTTCTACCTTTTCAGACGATGACATTAGATGTTTGAAGTCACCCTTACATTATTTTCAAATGGATTTGCAATATGATATGAAAGCGACAGCCTGAAACTTATGTCATAGAGTATACTATCGTTTTGAAAACAAGACAGAAGGGTCTTGTATTTCTGTCGCATAAGAACAACGTTATTTAAAAAAATACTTATGTTTGTGTCGTTTTATCAAATATAGACCTCAGCACGAAATAGGTGTCACGTTTTTTATTTATGAATTTTATCACTCACTATTACGTAAACCATTTAAAAATCTCGCTGACATTACAAGCCTAGATATCAATTCTGCCAGAGGGTCTTACAGTGATAAATTTATGAATTTCAGAAGCATACATAAAGTAAATCTCCAAAATATCGGTCATATGAAGAAATGCAACACTTTAGGAATGGGTGTCATTGGTAATGAATTGAGGCTGTCATAAACGAAAAGCTTCTTATTTAAAAAAGGAAGAGCATTTAACTGGGTCACTTTTCATAGATGACACTGCAAATGCAAGTGTGGTTCACATAATATAATGTCTCCTAGGCAACGAATGACGGTCAAATAAATAGGAAGAAATGTCATCAATTTCATAGCTCTACTGTTTAAATATAGTGCAATATTTAGACTGTTCGTGTGTTGTACAAATCACAGGTCAATGTTTTAGTTTCTGTGCAATTTTGTTCACTTTGAAAAATCTAGGTGCGGGCAAAGTTTTGTATCATCTGTTCTTAGGAATTTGCAGATAATGGCATATATCTCTTCTTTCGTAATATGTTAATTACCGCCAAGTAGTCCCAACATATCTTCTATTACCATCGATGTTTCGTACTCGTTATTTCAGTAAGTATTATACATATCTATAACATCTCCAATTATATTCATGGTTTGAAAGTCGCCATTTTAAAACAGTGGAAGAAGGGTTTCTTATTATTACGAATGTTAGCGTGCTCCTTCACCTTTGCGTTTAACACAAACTTAGTCATGTTGTCTTAAATACAATGCTTTATAATACACGCATAAATAAGTCACACCGACTTTTCATTTCTTTTCTAATTGGGCTGCATATTTGAAAAGTCATTTTCATACTGCCCCTGTGAAAGAGTACAATTGGTGTCAGTAAAATGAGATTAATTATGCACGATAAAACGTATCGTAACAAGTTCTTTTGTTCCCAGAAGACTGAGCTGGAATATAAATTGACAAACGTACTGCTGGAGTCAGGTTTGGAATCGTTCTTTCGTTATTTACAACGGCATTACCACAACAGACACTTGTAACTGTCGGGGTTTAAGACTTGCTAACAGGAGAAAATAATTTTGCGTCAATCAAACTAAAGACCACACATTCACAATGCAATAATTTCGCACCTGTATAGTTTTTCTTAATTTTTATTTTGATATGATTTATCATGTACAGATATAACCAGCTGATCGTTGTTTGATGGCATGTTAAGTATTACATAACAGGCTCCAAGCACATACTACACAATTATTCCAATATGTAATTACTAAACACAAAGGTGAAAGTATCCTGTTACTACTCTATAGCGATAAACTAAGTAGCAGAAACCCTAATCAATTTAATTATCAATGTTATAAAATAAGAATTAAAGAGGAACTTAAAATATTATAAATTAAATCCATCATTATCTTCATAAAGTTCTATTCAAGTCCAAAAGAATAGAATCTACCAAATGAATTTCAAATCCTCAAATGCCCTTCTCTGTAAAGTGTCCTGATGTATCAAACGGCACTGTTAATAACACTTTTGAATAAGTCATTATAGTTCCAGAATATATATTATTTTAGTCCAATGAGCACTTTCTATTTCTACTGAACAATCCAAATAAATGTTTCGTTGTAAATATGATCTGAATACAACACAATGTACGTCTGCATACTGAATATTTCAACAAGAACGCAAGAAATAAGAATGAGAATATTTTCCAGCCTTATCTATTCATATATAGACACAAGAGGTGTAACACGCATTTTGCAACTACCCGTATGTAACAAATTGCAAATATCCTACATAGACAAGAACCCACATGACCTAACCCATCCAAGTGGAAATAACTTAATTCTTCTAAGAATCCACCTGACCAGCTGTCCAATGAGAAACACACTTAACTTGTCATCATGTTTACTACTAATATTGTTATTATTAATCGTAAACATGTAAGTAAGCATCTATAGATCCTACGCAAATTTACTCTCTTAATATCTGAAATAGAACATATGCATGTATATATAAAATTTAGCAATGGATAATTGCTACAATTTACAGTCATGAATAAAAATTACGAAATTATAGGGATATATAAAAATCCCAACATATCATTTTAGTTAACATAACTAGCCCATACTGCTATCAAATCCATGTAAATACGATTCAATATAAAAACTGTGCCTACTAATCAGCTAATAACTCCATTTCAGAACACAGATCACTGATTCATCGCAATCAAACAAAATAAAACTATACTCCATCGAATATATAGCCGGAGATCTATTTCGAAATACTGTATCGTTACAAGACAAGAAAACCTTTTCTTCTAAAACAAATCATACTTTTCTTAAATAGGTCACGGAAAAAGGCCCAGAAAGCCAACCTAAATTAAGTGAGTTAAATATTCTTTAATGTTACTATGACCTACTTTTATACTTGCAACCAGTATAAAGATGCATCCTTCCCCACCCCCAAATAATGACCCGTCACAATAAGATTAGAAATCATGTTCACCCCACCAACAATCACGACCTGTCACAATAAGATTAGAAATCATTAAATTTCGCAGAAAAACTGTTAAGTTCCAAATGCTTCACTTTCACTCAAAAACATTTATCCACTGATATATATATATATATATATATATATATATATATATATATATATATATATATATATATATATATATATATATATATATATATATATATATATATAACGAGCGCGCGTGTGTGAAAGTGTAAGTGTGAATTTGTGACTCATGTATCATGCATAAAAGTAAATAATACGTTTTAAGCAAATTTAAATTAATGTTTACATTGATCTATTTTGTCTTACACATTCATGATCAACAACACAGACAGACCCATCTACAAGCATTTGAAATATGTTGAACAGTCAGAAGTATATATATATATATATATATATATATATATATATATATATATATATATATATATATATATATATATATATATATATATATATATATACGCTTTTCAAATTATCTGATAAGGCAGTTGGTCCACTTCCATAATGCCAAGATTTTAAGGAACCTATTTTCGTACCAGGTTGAGGACTATGGGATTGTAATTAGTACATATTTGATGGTACTTGTAACTATCATATCATGCGAGTGACTGTAAAAGTCACGAGAATACCACACACTTACTCTATCTATAACAACTCTGTCAAGGACATGTTATGAAGATGTAATTTACCCTTTCAAGTTTAGAGGTGATTTTTAGCAGTGGTTTACTATCCCCAACACACCTGCAACATATTTATCTCAGGGGAATGTGATTTACGTCAATGTACTAAACGGTTCACATCATCAAAAATTAGAAGTTAGACATATTTCCATGGGTGCTATTTATTATGTCTCACTTGTCTGAGCGTGTTGTCCAGAGAACGATATCTCCTAGAAAACGAAACACGCAAACGATACATTACATCCGGGTTATAATCTGCTTATGATAGTTTTATTCTTTTGTCTTCCAGCTGGAATGATAATTTGTCATTAACGTGCGCCTTCAATGACATTGTATTAAATTACTGAATTAGGAACTAAATTATATATAGAGTGTGTATGATGTGCAAAATGACATATATATGATACATAAAGTGTAATATGACGTGCAAAATGACATATATATGATAAATAAAGTGTAATATGATGTGCAAAAGGACATATATATGATACATAAAGTGTAATATGATGTGCAAAAGGACATATATATGATACATAAAGTGTAATATGATGTGCAAAAGGACATATATATGATACATAAGGTGTAATATGATGTGGATAATGACAGATGCATATTATAAATAAAGTGTAATATGTCGTGCAAAATGACAGATATTGCCTTATTATACCGATATAATTAAACATCTGAGACTTATTTTGCAGGGAAAATAGGGAAAATGTATGTTGTATGTAGGATTCCATCACAACACTTTTGTAATGAAGTGTCTGTTTGTGCCAAATAAAGATAAAGATCTACATCGTTTTTAAGATTTAATGTAATGTACTAAAATTTAGGAAGATAAAACCATTCAAAATAAATGTTAACATTACGTACAACAATATAAATATAAGACGTAAAGATGTTAAAATTCTTTAAAATGTATATAAAATGACAAATCAAGGAAACATATGTATATCCATATAATGTGATTATTTTTTTTTTGTATAAACTGCATTAAAAAAATACTGGTAGTCAAAGATTTCTACTACAGTGTCTGGAACCAGTTCACGTATAAAATAAACCCAAACCCAAAACCCCCAAAATCAGCCCCCTCAATCCTGACCCCCCCAATACAAACTTCTGTACGATGGGGTAGAAATTGACACAATCGACAAGAATGCGTTCCACTGCCAGTGTATGCATTGAATTCGAGGCTTACCTTTCAGGATGTAGTTATGTTCGATACGCGATCGGCACAATACCTTCTTGTCCTTCCAGTATGTTCTATTAAAGCGATGCCACTCTTTAATACTGGGTTTGAGGTTTGTAGATCTGTAGAGATCTCATTCAAATATTTTTCCAAGTATGACAAATATGATGATTTATTCAATACTTGACGTCAGTATTATGGAATATTCCATTCTGACACGGGGAACTCAAGAGTAGCTTATGCTCCTCTATCTGACCTTTCATCACCCTGCATGATAATGTGAGTAGGCAGATGAAAGTGCAGGATACCTGTCCAGATTGCATGGTAACATCATGTTTCTGCAATACCTGGGATAATAACGGTTTACCCGATTTAAGATTCTGCAAGGTCATTAGAAAAGATGGTGAAATTAGTTTTTTGAGAAGGTTTGTAGTAGTTCAAAGCTTTGAGTTGTACATTCTGCGGTATTGATTTAAGATTTATATCTCAATCGGAGCGAGATGGTGCCATGGAGTGTTGATGTTGCAGATCCAACCTTAGCTACATCTTTGCATGCGTCTCATACAGAAACTATGGTCACGAAAAAAGCCTCTGATTTCATTGAACTTACTCTAAAAAAAGAAGATTAGTTGTGGAACACTTTCTGAATTAGCAAAGGTCAAATATCATTGTGGCGGTGTTTGATAAACACGATGGTGATCTATAGTACAAAACTTTTTCATTAAATTTTTGTTTTTAATTTCGATAATTTGAAACTATTTCTTCTGCTCATTTTTTAACTGTGTTTATGCTGAACTGTAGCTGACGTTGAATATGCATTCACAATCCATTATCTATATCAGACCGAAAGATCGCGAACATACTATAAAGACCAGTTATTTCCTTTATTTAGACAATATACTATGCTGTTAATTTTGATGTTGATTAAGATGAGTGAAAATAGGTTACCTACTTTAACTCAGAAGATTATAATATTTCAAAAAAGACAAAGTTAGACAAGCGTCTCCTTAAACCTAGTTTGAATAGGTAATTTATTATGCCATACTTCCTGTGGTGTTATAAACATTCGTCATGTATAAAAAGACGGCAAGTACAAGTTCTTTCTTCATGACAGCTTTTCTAATAAATGCTTCATGTCTGACGAGATGGTCTATTGTGCTTCATTGGCATCCGAATCTGCAATGAATTTCAAACAGTAGGTGTCTTGGTTCGAGATACCCTAGTAGTCGACTATTTGTAATCAATAACATGGTTTTTGCAAAAGAGATTTTTAATGCTCTGGGACTATAGTTGAAATGATTAGTTGGTTCAAGGTTCTTTTTCATTAAGATGTGGTGCTATATATATATATATATATATATATATATATATATATATATATATATATATATATATATATATATATATATATATATATATATATATATATATATATATATATGTTTAGTACATAATGAAAATTTAATAAAAAGTGGTTCAAATTGTTTAGTTGTGACGATTTGAATTTGTACATGACATGTGGACGCAGTAGAATCCATGACAGACATTGAATCTTGAATTTCCGATAAGCTAACAGTGCAGTGCATGTTTGTCAGCCACAATATTGGTCGGTGTTCAATAGGTATTAGCACGTGTTAGCGTTAGAGTCACGGCAATCTGTCAGTTAATTAAGCTTATGGTGGCATCTTAATAATGAGCATAAAAGATTATCTTAACAAACTAGAGCGAAATTGCCAACTACTCTTTTATCAATCGTCTATGAATAAGAAAAGTTGAAATTGTATTAAAACTGAATTTGAGTTTTCAGTAGAAATGTAACAAGTACTGGCAATTCTCTAAGATATTTTTATAACTTCGAATATTCTTTGGCATGCTTGTAATTCTACTTACGATCTGTGAATAGCTAACAACTAGGGTTTGCATGTGTGAATGTATGGGAAAAATGAAAACAAAAACAACGAAAAATATGTATTATGTATATAGGTTGCTTAGAATAATATTTTTTGGGCGTTTGCATATGATAGCGTACAAATTGGCAAGAAAGAGTACGCCTGCTCATTAAGTTATCTCATAGTTTTCACATTTTCACTATGCTATTTGTCATTATTGATGGTGAGTATATATGGGTCACATCAACAAATTCCACGTGAAGACAGTGTTAACAAAAAATATTATAAATGACAAGTTGACATCTTACAAAACCGTAAGATATAACATCAGAACGACATTCTTGATGTTCAAAGTGGTATTTAGCTCCCCCCTCTCGTCTGACTGAATATCTGAAACAATATTACTCATAGTTCCAGTACGAACGCGCACAATATATGTGTACGAAACACTCAAATAAATCACTTTTTGAAGCAAATAAAACTAATCCAAACTATGCCTTAATTGTCATTTTAAAGATGCTTTTGTTAACGGAAATTAAATCAGATAGTTGAATTATATTCATTATCATGACTACAGGGTTTTTTAGTTGCTTTTGATTACAAGTTATATTTATTACTTCTGATTAGACGCAAAATTCTTTACCACATTATATTCATTACCAACTTATATATTCATTACCAACTTATACACAATATATTCATTTATATTCAATACCACTATTTACATGGTAACATAGCCTGGAGATCAGGTGTTACGTGACGTATATCACGTGAGTGGTGTGCCAATGCATGCTAGAAATGATGGCCACGAGTAACTTTGGCATCAAAGGGAGATCATTCCAAACAAATTGCCCATTCTGATGTTAAAATGTTGGAATGCATAAGCCTGGTCATGCAGAATAAAAGTACACAATTTGTGCTAATCATTCCATCCTTTTTCTTTTAAATGAATAGATTTGAAAGGCAAAGATGAAATACAATACTTTAATATGCAGCTTTTGCATGTTGAGAGCTATTAGACGTGCTAATTGTATACAACTCTGAACTACTTGAAAACCAAGGTCTCCTTATATCATATCAAATTACATGAAGATATTGAAACAAATAGCACATGCATGGGTTGTTTTCGGATCATGATTTATAGTCAGTCTATATACTACTTTTAAAGATTTACAGTAGGTTTATATACTACTCTTGTACATATTCTCGTTTAAAACAGGCATGTATATTAAGTATACAACCATAATTAAGGATGGTTTATAAATCTGTGTCAATTCAATCCATTTTACACTACTGAAACATAGTGCACAACGAAATGATTGACATGTGACAGGGAAAAGTCCAGAAGTCCCGCACTTCCACCACTTTCTTAAGTGTCTGACACCATCATATTGTGGATTCACAGACATCTCATCTCTTTTTGCGTGGGTTTGAGTCTCACCTTGGCCAACGTGAGTACGCCAGAAAGCTTGCCAGTAGCTTCCCGTGGGTCGGTTGTTATTTCGGCCATGCATAGCTTATCGAGTGCTGAAAAATGGAGCGAACCCGCTAACGCAAATCAAACAATTCTTTAGTCTGATCTTGGCCATCTATTAAAGTTATCAACAGCTTTTGTTTTACTTGGCGACTCTAACAACGAGTAAATATGTTACGGCATTACAAATATATACCAGATTGTACTGATATACGTATGTATGCATAGGGTGTTTTACGACGTCTGAGTACAATAGTCGTTATAAGGTACCAATTAATTTAGCGTAAGAAATAGTGTAAAATTAAATTACACAAAAGTCTAGAAAGCTATGCCCTTCAAAATGAATGTAAGCATAGAGTCAACCAGGTAAAATGCATATATATTAAGTGATTAAGGCAATACTTTGAAATACTTAAAACATGTTGAAATCTGATGTATAAACTGAATTCCCTCAACCTTTCGTGCAATATAGTTTATATTCTTCTAACTTTATACCTTTAATTGGCACCATATAGCCACCATTGTGCTGTTGTAACGTAATTGATTATTGATGTTGTTGTTGCCGCATTTGAACCTTGTCAAGTGTTTGAGTCCGCTTAATGTCGTATGGGTGCTCCTTGTTGTGTCTGGGCATATCCAATTCTATTTTATAGTACTCATAATTCTTTGCTTTTCTAATTTTCTGTATCATTTTTTACTGACCATTTAATTTTCATTTTCGGAGATTGTGATGGCAGCCGAGGAGGTGGAGTGTCGGATTCTCTTTTCACCCCGGGTATGTTTTCCTTTTACATCAAATACCTTTTATTTATGCAATTTTGAGCTTGTTTTGCTGCGAATCAGAATTAGAAAAAAATATTTCAAGATAATGACAAACAGACATTCTTTGTTTTTGATTTTGTTGTTTCTTTTTTCAACTCCGCCACTCTGAATATTAATATAAAAATTTAACGTTCGGTCTTTTTTTGAGAGTATGGCGACAGGCTTCAATCTGTGATATTCATATTCTTGTTTTAATTTGATTCAAGGACATTAAATATTTTAAAAGAGGCTGCCACAAAAATTATCCAACTTTTTGTACCAAACGTTTGCCTAGTTCGTGTTCGTTCTGTGATTGTTGCTACCATCTCCCTTCAAAACGTCCCTAGAGTAGTTGATATTGTTAGGTAAAGAAACATCTAGAC
Source organism: Potamilus streckersoni (assembly GCA_016746295.1). NCBI lineage: Eukaryota > Metazoa > Mollusca > Bivalvia > Unionida > Unionidae > Potamilus > Potamilus streckersoni. The sequence goes on along the minus strand of JAEAOA010002189.1, from coordinate 881,440 downwards.
ATTTGTTTTCAGTCTGATGTTTACTGTGGAATAATTGGAAAGGAATAATCACTTAACTTCTGCTGGATTTCAATTTGTAAAAATAGTGTATCTGAAGTATACTTTGTAAAGTTAGTTTATTCTGTGGTCAGACTATGTTTTGATTGACCCGAAAAGAATTACCTCACTCCGGTAAATTTTATTCGGCGGTTAAATGTAAATATTTGTAAGTGCCAGCGAGTCTTGGTGAGTGTAATGTCTAGGTGTCCGATTGTGATTAGAATGCTGTTCTGAATTCCGCTTGAAGAATGTATGCATGAACCGATGCATCATTGCAGGGCACACACGGACAAAGCTAAGCAGTGCATTGCTTACGTCCTTCTGTTCTACAGATACTCTCGTTATCTTTATCTTACTGTATTGTGCATACCTTTAAAAATGCTTTCTTTTAGACTTGTGTTTGGTTCTGCCAATAGTTACTCCTTTTTTCCTGTAGTTAATACATTTTCAGCATGTTTCTTCTCGATGGCGTCATTGAAATATTTCATTTTTCCAAGCTTGCTATTCTTTGTTTCTGTGTATCTTTGGAAACATTGAATGGATCGAAACGCTTGGGAATCGTATTTTCCCGGCGACCTTTCCAACCAAACTAATTACCAGTTTGTGTCGGTACCGAATAATAAATGTTATTGTTATTGATATTTTGACAGTCCTCATTCATTGTACATGTTATACACACACACACACACACACACACACACACACACACACACACACACACACATATATATATATATATATATATATATATATATATATATATATATATATAGAGAGAGAGAGAGAGAGAGAGAGAGAGAGAGAGAGAGAGAGAGAGAGAGAGAGAGAGAGAGAGAGAGAGAGAGAGAGAGAGAGAGAGAGAGATGTGATTTTGCTGCCCACTTGTTATGGTGTTTGGTTAACGTGATCTAGGAGATGATAGACCAAGGTGTTATTGCCCGGATCGAGTAATTGCAAACATAAAATATGAAATTAATGGATGGAATATCAGAGGACTGAGCAAAGATATTGAATAGAACTAAACGAACCTCCGTGTGTGTATATATATATATATATATATATATATATATATATATATATATATATATATATATATATATATATATATATATAATAAAATAATTTCATCAATTTCATAAATAAAATTAAACTGAACGTGAGATTTGAATGATACACTTTCTCTGTGAAACAGAATTACAAAATTTATTCAAAATGCAATGAGCCGTTCTATTATGCCGATAAAACAAATTTCGTAATATCGACTGTCTCATCAAATTCAAATTGCTAGCATATTATCATAACCTGACTGCTTCCGGTCTTTTCCAAATCACTGCTGGTGACAGGTCGGTGGAACCGTACATCGTCACTCTAGCTCTCTAGAATCTCTTCGGGTCGTCAACCATAACTTTATTGTCCGCTATCTTTTCCCACTATATGATGCACATTTATAGAGTTATTTTGTTCTTCAAATAAATAAAATACAGCCCAAATATTTCTCATGTTTTATAATTCTCCTGGGATCGAATGATACTGACACACAATCCTATAAACGTGAATTTGTATCTTTTCTAGCGCCTACTTGCATTCCTAACTGGACCTATGACTTAACTAGACCTATTTGATACTATTATGCTCCACTGTGAGCTATAAATCACTAACTTGGACATAATTGCAGTTGATAAATGTATGGAAGATTTCCATTAGTCAAAACATAATTCAGTGATCAGACTCATATGCGTCTATTTCTGTATAAACTGTACGGAGAACTACTTCATATTAGCTTCAGTTAATAAATAAACATACAAAGTAACTAATGTCAACACTGAATATGAAGACACGAACTACATGTCTTTAAAACGAATATAGATGGTAAGCTTATTTTATAGTTTAATCAGAAAACTGAATAAATTGATTTGACAGAATCAATAACATATCTTTTAATTTTTGACGATACAAAATTCGTTGACTTTATCTGCAAAAAAACATCTGGAATGTCACAATCTGCTAGGAAGAACATTGGGGTTACATCACTGCCATTGGGGCTAATTACAAATGAATTTAAAACTACAGGTAAATGGATATTGGGATTCGGATGAATCGGTTCAAAGGCTAATATTATAACAATCGGACTCACCGTCCTGTAAGACACATAACCTGATAATTACGATGTCAGAATGTGTGGGAGATAGGTTACCCTACTCCCTTTTGTAACTGACAGAACTGATATCTTACACTGTTTGACTATTGGACCACGTTTACAATAACCATTTATCGATACTAATTTCATTTGTTATAAGTACCTGTAGGTAGCCCAAACTCTTAATGTTTAATGAATAGAATTTTGGCAACTCTCTTGTTTTGGATAATAACGAGTCACAATGAACTCACGAAATATCAAATCAAAGAGTCATCAAAACAACACATCCTTTGCTTTGAATACTGAGCTTCTATTCAGATCACATGACATGCCAACTTAGATAAAATATTAAGACTATGTGCTCTTATACTGATGGGAAATATCTTTAAAAAATAAAATAAGAATTAAAGAATAAATAAAATTATAAAGAATTGCAGTTACAAGAGTTTAATGTTGTCATTTTCTGAGTTTATTTTGGGACATTATTTGCTGTGTTCTTCAGCAATTAACACGATAAACTCAGGAAAAAAGTTAAACTCTTAAATGTAGGTGGACTCAAACCGATCTTCGTTGTTAAGATGTGACGTGATTATGATTTTTAACGTAGATTTAACAATTTTCAGTCATGCCTTTGAAGCGGAAATGAATAGAAATCACATGAATATTTGCAAATCGAAAATTTATTTAACAAATGCAACAAGTGACCAGCTCACACAAAATGACATGGTGAATAACCGGTAATAATGGCAATATATAAAAAGAATCCTGATGCATGTGATATAGGAGAACCGACTCAAATTATGCAATGAATATACCTTTAAAAGTTTCTCCGACTTGTTTGAGTGCAAGAACAATTTCTTCTTGCATGTGTAGTAGTTGTTACTTATCACCGTTGTTGAACGACACGCCAAGCTCAGTCTTTAACAATCATTCCGGAATTTGCAAACAGATCAAAAACTGATGTTACATTTCATAATGAAGCGTGTATTTCATTCACCAGAAAAAATAATTTGACAAATATTCAATGCTTTTGTGCAGTAAAGAAAACTACAAAAAATGAGAATGACAGGCAAAAATGGAAACGATGCTGCTCTTGCTGCGTTCTGTATCTGTGATGCAAGACTAATTACTTTCCGTTGAAACATTGATGTAAATCTCCTTTTACAGTTCAGTCTCATTATGTACTGAAAACAACATTCACCACCTTCTCTTAAAAATGACAAAAATCACATGATTCTTGTTGCAAAACAATCTGGTACATAATTTATTTTGCATGAATACCGTGTGAACCCTTACATTTCTGAATTTCTTTTTTCATTGTGGCCAATTTCCATTGATAATTGTAAACTCTACACACATTTTGTTGAAAACTAAGACACATTTAAACAAATTGTCTAGCAATATTTGAAAATTGAATATGCCTCTTAAGATTACTAGAGAAGCACATTGAACTATGAAGACTACCAGAAATGTACATGTATCTATTAAGAGTACTGAGGAAGTACATGTACCTGTTAAGAATACCAGAGATATATATGTACATATTTACAATGCTCGTGAAATACATAAACCTATTAATAGCACTCGAGAAATATATGTACCTATTGATGATACAAGAAAAGCACATAAACCCATTAAGACTACAAGAGAAGTACAAGTACCTATTAAGACTACCTGAGAAGAACAAGTACCTATTAAGACTACCTGAGAAGAACATACACCTATTAATAATACTCGAGAACTACATACACCTATAAGACTATTTTATAAGTACAAATGCCTATTAAGACAATTAGGGAAATACATGCACCTATTAAAACTACTAGAGAGGTTTATGTACCTATTAAGACTACAAATAAATAAGTACAATTACCTATTAACAATACTGGAGAAGTACATACACTTATCATGATTACTAGAGTGGTACATGTGCCTATTTACAATACTAGAGAAGTGCATAATAATAGTAAGACAATACGAGAAATATATGTACATATTAACGATAATAGAAAAGTATATAAACCTATTAAGACTACAAGAGAAGTATATGTAGCTATTAAAACTCTTGACGAAAGTTAGGTCTTTCTTTCATTGGAAGCTAGATGATCTACATAACGACAAAATCTTCGTTGTGACAGCTGCTTTTATGGTTACATAATACAGGAGCAAATAGTAGCAGTAGTAGTAGTAATAGTAGTAGTTGCAGTTGTGTTGTTGTTGTTGCCACTAATATGTTGATAAACCCTGAAGTCATACTGCAAACAGGGAACAAGCGGGACAAAACAGGCAATATATATGTCAAGAAAGTGCATTTAAAAAAGTGCAGTTTGTTGCAGTAGTATTCATTCGGTTCTTTCAACACATGGTAATATAGCAGAATATACTTACCTACAATTGCAGAGACAATAGTTTCTTAGCTTACACGGTAACAACCTCTGTATGTGCACTGTTTGTAGATGATGTAGTGTTAATAGGGGATTATTAGACAAATATTATGGAACTGACTTAGGAACTTTGTGCAGAAATAAAGAAAAATTATCTTTTGAAATAAAGTTGCAGACGAGCAGCAAATAGGAAAGAATTGGTTGCTTCAGTCACCAATACCCTGCTCACCGTCATGATTTTCGACGTGAGTCGGAATCTAGATTGTGCTTTACATTGGTATAGGTGATTACGAAGCTGCTATCCGTCATGATTTTCGATGTGATTCGGAATCTACTTTGTGCTTTACATTGGTATAGGTGATTATCAAGCTGCTCACCGTCATGATTTTCGACGTGATTCGGAATCTAGATTGTGCTTTACATTGGTATAGGTGATTATCAAGCTGCGACAATTATGACACTCGGTTAAAATTAACTGCCTGCATTTTATGGCGCATAATTCCTATGAGGATAGCTTTTAAATTCGCCTTTGATATATTTTTAATATGTTGTGATACTTTGACTTTATATACAGTTGCCAAGAATAAATGAATCTCCTTTTTGTATAAAAGATAGCAACGATATTCTTAATCATTTGAAATAACTGCACATGCAGTAAAGTAAGAGGTTAGGTGACGCTTTGAAGTAGCCATAATGACTATTACACTTAAAATACCGGTGAAAATAGATAAAGACTAAGTGTTAATTCATTCAGGAGGCATGCTACCTTCACAGGAATACATTGTATGCTTCTAAATACACATACACATTATCCAGTGATTAAAAGTATAAAATTTGCTACATGACTTTACCTGCTGAGCGTGTGAAAGAGGTTATACTTTACTAGGGGCCTATCTTTTCATCAAAGACCAGAATAAATAGACCATTGTCAACTATCATGCTACATGTGTACCTTCTTTTTGTCTGTGTATATTTTGCAAATAAGATCACTTTATATTAAAAGAATGATATTCTTTCTAAATGTAAAGTCAAGAAAAGTTATACTAATTTTTATATAACATACGTTAATGCCAGACAAGAAATTTGAAAATACAATATTTGTGAAAGATCTACAATTAATAAACCATAATTCTTTGAGGCGATGATTCTTATATACAATCTAATATTTCGGACACTAATTTTTGTAATTTGATTAGTTCAAATATCAGTACTCTAGAACAATTATATGTATCTAAAAACTATGTTTATTAGTTTTTTTTCTTTACATTTTAGATCAGGTCTTCGCATATTTTAAACGCGTTTGTTTGACACAATTGTAGATCAAGCAATTTAAATTATTAAGAAAGCACAAAAACAAAATATTCTTTGCAAGTTCAATTTACTGCGCTGTTTCAATATAATTTCAGAAGAAGCCATGGTTTTTGGTACGTGAGGACCAACATGTTGCTCAACACAAGGAAATATTAATTTACACGTGACTTCCTTGCCTTTTCTTCAATCACATAATCTTGCAACTTAAATATCAGTAAAGTGAAATAAATGCAGGCCACTAAGTATTTCACATTACGTGATAATATTTCTGATCTGGTAATGATAGCCTTAGCCTATCATTTTTTGTATCCCAGATGAATTATTTTTATGTGTTATATACTACTTTTTTTTCTTTATTTCTTGCTGGTTTGGATTTTTTTAAAAAAATGAGCCCGGTGCATCATCGCGATATTGTCGTAAGAGGCAACTGGTAAACTGGTAACCGTGGGTTGTGTCCTGTGTTGGAGGAGTAGATTCTTTTAGTTGAGTCAAGGAGAGACAGAAGGTTCCCACACCAGAGCAAATGCTACGTTGCCTCAACTTCAGCTAGACTGGTGGTCAGAAATAAACGCTCAGATTAATTAGCCAATAACGACATAATTTACGGGATATGTTAAATAAATTTTATTCAACGGTTCTGTATGCAGTTTGCGATTAATCGACATGATTTTGTTATCAGACCTTACAAAACACAAGGTCACTGATGGCGGTGCTAAAGGTTAAGTTAATAAAGTTCTACTTTGTTGGATTTTATCACCCTATGTAGAACTGATATGAGAATCGGCATAACCGGGCGTAACCGAATGCCCAAAGTTAAGGCTCCGATGCAGGTTCGGACCACAGATGACGAAACAATGAGCTTTGGTCCTTTCTAGGTTTGGGTACTGCTATCACCGTTGAATTTCTCCAAGACTGCTGAATTAGCCAGTTTCCCAAATTTTGTTGAAAATGTTTAGCAGTGTATTTAGATCTGTGTCAGGAGCTGCAAACATGGATAGTGGATATGGTCTGGTCTTTCTTAAGTGTGATGAATAGTCTTGTAGAAAGATTTATTGTATTTTTCAGTATTAACTGATATGACATTTAGACTAACAAATTCTTAAAGTTATTACTGCGAAAATTACTTAAATAATTCTCTTGGGAAGACTCCTTCGAGAATGTTTAGGCCAAGGTATTTGAAATTTCTGGTACGGTTATATCTACTTCAGAAGACTGTTTAGTTGCTTGGTGCAGCTGATCAATGTTTCGCTAACTTTTTTCAGCAGCTATTTAATGGAGAAGAGAGACTTCAACCAAAATAATCGGACTTCCATGATTTACTATTGCTCTCTCAAATAGCACCTCAAGCATAAACGGTATTTACCGAGTGTATCAGTTAATGGAATGGCATTGAAATACCGAAGGCTCTTTCTCATTTGCCTGCTGGCTTCTTTGCATGCATGCATAATCAAACCAGTTTGTAGAAACATTTAGGTAGCGCCGAAGATTTTCGTACTGTATTCCCGCCAATATATTGGAGTATCATTTTTAGTTAGGATTATCGGATCCTCTATGTTGTCTAAACGATCAGTTCTCATATTTGACTCGTACTGTTATATCTGCCCTGTTAAATTTCCATCACTGCCCGAATCCTTAAGATTTCTAAAGTGATCGCTAGCACAAACGTTGTCGCCAACATCACAACTACCATCAAGTAAACGAGATGGATTGTAGATAGTTAACTCAAAAGACGAATAGAATCCTGCAGCAGGATCAGTGTAGGTATTTGAATTCATTAAACAGGCAATGATTGCTTTGAAAAAGTCTTATGTTTACTTCTATCTCTTTCTCGGTGTATCGCTCTGTCTGAGTATCCTTTATAACTTTAAGGCCTGATAGTTTATTGCAGTCGTTCATTTCACCAGCCACAGTTCAATACGATGGTCAAGATCAGATTCATTGAGTTGTGGTTGCATAAATCGTATTCACTTTGTTTAATGTATCTCCCAACAAGCAACGAGATATTTTATACAAAGTGAATATATTTTTATGTAACCACACACGAACGGTTACGGCGTGTGCTATAAAGATTAGCTTTAAAGACTTGTATGATAGACTTAATATTATGTGGTGATCGTGTAAACCTTTTAAGAAGTCTTCATGAAGACAAACGTCTATCTGAACTGGTTCTTTAAATAGAAGACTACTGTCATCACTATTTGCATTTAATCATAGGCAGATGTATGAAGTCAGACACATTGATGAAATTGTTGGAGGTAGAGGACTTCCATGTACTTTTCCTGCTTGGGATATCAGGGAACTCTCTAGTATCAATATTCTCTAAACTCCAAACTTTTTAAACAGCTTGGTAAGATTTTTAAATCTTTTAGTATATCTTGTAGGTTCATTAATCCTTTTCTTATTTCGTTTAGACTACTCATTATCACTGGTACTGACAGTCTCTTGCTCTTTGGATTGACCGAATTTAATCGGTTTATCGGTAAGAAGGATATTTTTCCCTGGTGTTTGTTTGTTTTTGTAAAAGATGTACTAATGTCAAAGTTAACTGTTTATTTGAGTTATATATGTAGTTGTCGGTTTGGGTAAATGCAAGTTCATCATAAATAAATTTGCTTGGACATATATCTCCCTGCGTTCTGAAAGTATTTGTGGAAAGTTTCTTTCTACTTCAGTTGGAATGGCATAGGATATTACAGCTGTGTTTAATACAGCTGTGGCTTCCACAAATGTTCTAGCCTGAATTAAACTAACGCCTTTCTCACGTTTCACGTGTTCTCCTCTTTGAATGGAATGATGAGAACCGAATCAGAACCAAGTTATCACCTCTTGTGATAGCCAAAACGCACGTATGTCGATTTCCTCTCTGTGCGACAGAAATATTTTGACTTGAATAGTTTTTAGAAAAGAGAGGATGTACCACTCGAAAACATACTGAACATTTACAGGGATTGTAAGATACAGAACAAATTAATTGTTTTAAGGACCCTGGACGTGTTACATTTCTATCATATTTTATTAACATTTCAAAGAATGTTTATATTTGTCACTGTTATATTTGCTAACATTCATATGCAAGTTTTTCAAATCATAATTTTTGTGCATATCACCTGTACATTTTTCGAACTTTACCTTTGGTTGGTATTATCTTTGTGCTAAGTTACTATAAACTCTACAACATTTATAATTTTATTGTTTCTATATCCGGTCCAATGGCATCTTCAAATTAAAGTGAGAAGCAGAAAAATAGTATTTTAATACAAAATGTCACTTCGAGTTCTCTTAGTGATATAAATTAAATCGTTTGTGAATTCCCGATAGTTTTACTCTACCCTAAGTCTCGCTTTAGCACTGACAGCTCCAGTGGCCTAGTGGTTAGAGCGTCCATCTCGGATGCGAGAGGTCGTGGATTCGATCCCCTAACGAGTCATACTAAAGATTTACAAAAATGGTACTTAAGGCAGCCTTGCTTGGCGCTTAACGTTAAGAGGTTAGTGCTAGGACTGGTCATCCTGGTGTCAGGATAATGTGACTGGGTGGGACATCATGCTACATGTCTGCGGCATGATGCTCCAGTGCTAGAAATTACTATAAACTGCCATACTGCAGACATAGTAGCGATATGACTGAAATTTGTTTAAAGCTAAGTTAAAAATCAAAATCACACACACAGACACACACAGAGACACATACACATATGCGCGCCCTTTAGCATTAACAGACCAATCATATTACCTGTTTAATTATGGATCCATTTCATAGAGATATAATTATAACTGTCATCACTGCAACGGAAAAAGATATATACTACATATTCTTATCCTGTATTAAAAATCCTCGTCTGCAATTAAAACCAAAATTTGCTGTAAAATGATGAAGTCTATGGCTGCTTGTTTGCAAAGATATATATTTTCTACTCGGTCACCTTTCATCGAGAGCCGTTTTGAGTGCAGCTGTATGCACTTGCCCAGACAGAGGAGTTCAGTTTAGTCTGTACTCCAGCACTGTGTATAGAAATTACACATGTATAAGACTTGGTATTGCATTTTTAAGTATATCTGCATTCTATTCCATTGAATGTGCAATAGTTTCAGACCATTACGAATATTGTTGAAAGTAATTATATACCAATTAGCTTCATCATATTCATAGGGTTTCTGTTTTTGTATTAAACATTTAAATGAAAGTATCATCATGCATGAACATCAAAATAAGCACATTTGAAAATGATTATTGGAAAAATTAAATCATATGAAACGTAAGTGTCCCTGTATTCAATCTGCCGTTGTTCAAAGTGTACTAATATTTCCGGTATTAGGTAATAAATAGAAGCCATTTCTTATGAGTGCTAATTGACAATTACTTCCACCGTTTTAGATCCAGACACAAACTATGTGCAGAAGTGGTGAGCAGTCTTCTCTTGCCTTAAGCGGTGCTGCATGCTGTTATGATGCACAAGAATGACATTTGCAGTCTTTCACTGAAAGCAGACTCATCTTTCTCGGCGCAACTTGTCTGCTCAGTTGTTGCTTTTCTTTGTATTAAATTATTTCACAAGTGGAGTCTATCTCGTACCGATATTCATTTCCGTCCCAGTCATACATATATTGGTAGACTTGTCTTTTGTGTGTTTGTGGGAGAAAACAACTATATATCTCTGAGATGCAGCACACCGTGTGTAGATGAAAAATCAAGAAGGTAGATACTGCTAGTACGAAATTATTATCCTTATTCAAATGAATAACATTTTGCTTGATTTGTTTAACCTTTAATACAAGGAAGACATTTCTACAATATTTCAATAAATTTAGACGCGTGACACTGCATTCCTTTCGACAGTGCTATAAAACTATCGTTTAAAGGTAACGACCTTTGAGTGTCTGTAAACAATCCGTGTATCAATCATTATTACTGACTCAATCGCCGAACGGTGTTTTAGTATGCCTCTTTAAAAGAAAATGACTTACTTAATATTAAAAACAGCACCACCTGACATTTCAAGAGACTGATAAAGCCGCTGCAGTAGTGACCATTATCATCAAGAAACTCGCAAATGCCAGATTGATCTCTGTACGACGCAAATCCAAATTTCATTCAACCTTTTGGCATACGAATCATTCCTATCGTAGAAGCAGTATAATTCAGTGTCTCAAATATAGTAACAGTGCGTCTTCCAAAACCACCGCTCTGGCCATCTAAACCTTTTAAAGTAATATCTCACCTTTGCGAATTTAAGAAGCGTTCAGTAAAACCTTTTCTTAAGTTAATTTAATAAAATCATACAGAGAATCCGAAACATGGAAATACACCTGAAGTTACCATCGCAACACCCAGTGACACCATTTGGAGTCAATTTCATGATAGCGCTTCAAGATGTTTGCGCAGAAATTCCAGTTCAGATGAAAACTTGAAACTTCAATAAACTTCTCAAAAAGCAAACTGCATTTTGGTTCGCATTTCCCTTACTGAAAGCCTTTAATTTAATAACACCTTAATATCACATATATTTCAAAATATTGTTTGATCATACATGTGTATACAAATAGTTGAAGGGTAGATAAAGCGACTAAATATGTCTGTAGTAATCAGTTTCCGATTGGAAGATACAATATACTAACTTAAGACATAAATCATATTGTTCTTCATACTTGGTAAAATGTTTGAAATGACATCTCCACAAATGTAAACGAAAATCTTTATAGTACATTGGTACCCATCCTATATAAATATTAACAAAGATGAAGTGGCATTTATCCGATAGCCCACTTGGTTTCATCGACCTTGGACTTTTTTTTAAAAAAAATGAAACAATACACAATATATATCATTTATTCAAAGTACAAACTCATTCATAGGAACTTGGAATTAACAATGTCATAACTAAACCTTTTATAAAATAATATACATAACATAGATTTGTATAACAACACAAACAAGGATATGATCTAGATTATGTCCAGTCAGCCCCATGAAATGCTAGAATTTTATCGATCTAATCCATTGCATAGGTGTTACCTGCAGAAACATCTCAAGTTTTAGAACAAAACAGTTAGGTTTTTTTTTTTTACCATGAATCAATTATCTATAATTTTACAGTTTTGTATGCAATATGCTGTTCAAGACGTTTTAAAAATGACAATAGTTCGACCGTGAGATATGAATACAGGTCGTTAGTAATATCGAAGCTTGACTATGATTAAACTGTGTACGGATAAATTATGTAGCTTTTTGACCTGATACACGGTCCGAAACATATATTCTGTATAGGTGCATTTAAAACTTGCCACCATGCTGAAACCAATGTAATATCACTCGCCTGAATTGGATAGCTGCATACCTCGTGTGAGAGAAATCAGATATGTACTTGACTCGTGCGTACTGCTAAAGGGGGAAACTGGGTCGCATTGTGTACCCTGCTAGTGTCCATTGACCATGCAGCATGTTCTTGTAGAGTGTATCAATTTCCAAACAAAAGTATTTTGACGTTACCTGCTTGAAGATGTGAGGAGGTACCACCCGAGAAGGCCATAAGGGTTTCAAGAGAATCCGGTTTATACAATAAAGTTTAGTCAAGCTTTCTGGATTTTACATGAGTTAATTTGATCTCTTGTTTTACTTTTATATTTTGTCTTGCACTTCATGTTTACATTTATTCGGAATGATTTTTCTTCCTGTTTTCTTTAGAGTATTTCATTTTTGTATATTTTGAATATCTACCTTTAGTTCCAGTGGCCTAGTGGTTAGAGCGTCCAACTCGGATACAGGAGGTCGTGGGTTCGATTCCCGGTGGAGTCATACCAAAGACTTATAGAAATGGTACTAACAGCTGCCTCGCTTGACGCTTAGCATTAAGAGGTTAGTGTTAGGACTGGTCGGCCTGGTGTCAGGATAATGTGACTGGGTAAAAAATCATGCTACATGTCTGCGGCATGATGCCCCAGTGCTAGACATCGCTATAAACTGCCACACTGCAGACATCGTAGCGATATGACTGAAAAACTGTTAAAGCTACGTTAAAAATCACAAATACCACCACCTTTAGCTGGCACTATATTATTATGATGAGGTGTCGTAAAGCTCTACTACAAATAATTGGAGAGATGCCAATACTAATTATTCCATTTTCACTTACTATTTGACATTTGAATAATTGATTGGGCAAATAATAACAAAGAGTAACCACAAAATCATGTACTGAAACTTCAAAACTGCCATGACATCTTTAGAAAATTCTGATAATCTTGCTGCACGTATGCAATACAAACAAACACAGCGGCATAAACACTGTATGCATAGACCAATAAATAGAACAAGAACCTGTTTCGTGATGTACATTGTAATCGTATTGTATATACAGTTGTCTGTATTCGATCGCAGGCGATGCACATCCCTAGTGGACACTGGCAAGAAAAGAAAGAACTCTTGTTAAGATTTACTATGTGAGAGTCATTCATGAGTCGAATGTGTGTGTGCGTGTGTCTCCTATACTCGTTATTTTGCACAGTACTTATCTCAGATTGCATGAACACAATGTTTCAATAAGATTTAAGATAATAACGGGTTTTGTTAATTTGTACTATAAAACCTGAGGTTTCATTCAGTATTTGTCGCGATATGGTGCTATGGAATGTTTCTTAACTGTATCGATAACCTCATAAAAAACAAGAAAACAAGAATGTTATCAACAAGTCCAGCTTAACACGGCTCATAAGGACATAAAATGGCAACCAAATCTGCACCATACGGTCATCAAGAAATGGTTAAGATAAGACCATACTAGCAAATTTTAATGAGCGTCATCAAACATAAGGTGAAGAGTTGTGTTAAAAAGATACATTTCATCTATTTTTGACGCGATCTTCATATATAAATATATATTCATTGAATAAACACTTTAAACGTTTCCAGCTATAAAAATAAGTATATTGAATATTTATCCATGGAGGCAATATATTGAAAGGCATAATAAGATCCATGATGTAAATTGTAGTCTGAAAAAAAATGCATAGCTCATGGTAATAGAGATAGGGATCATTATACGTTGAAAGAGCTATATACATCGAAAAATTTATTATTCTTCATGCAAAATAGTAATAGTAATACCCGACATCAACTTCAATCTCTGATTGTGGAGCTGGTAAAAGGAAGGGTAAACAATGTTATAGTTTCAACTGTGAATACATTTAAGATTCTTGACAGAGTGACAGCTTTGGAAACCTTCGCCAAATTAACTTTCGATGATATGCACGAATACTTTCATCCATCGAGCAATTGAACTGACGCAACTGCATTAGATAAACCACATCACCTGACCTCATCCCGCCACATCAGCATTATTAAGGGTAAATACATTGAACAAAATTTGATGCTTCATCATACTTGATTTTCTGGCAACTTGTATATTTTAAAACAAATTAAACGTGTTGGAGTTCACCTAAAATATGTTGGATTCCATGTTTTTCAACATGATCTGTACATATAAACAAATTGGCTATAATATAGTTGTCGATCGCTACTCATACATTGGTACCTTGCTGCCTCGTTAAAGGCTCTATATCTACCCTCTAAAAATTTTAATTAAAGTCAAAATTTGTCAGCTTTCCCCGGATTAAAAATTACATTTTGTCAGGTTTTCCCAATCTGCTCATTAATGTATTCAATCTTCTGTCACACCATCATGTGTTGCAACAGTATTTAATCTGCTGTAACACTGTTATATCATTCTGGATATTGTTGTTACGGAATGGTATAAATCATTTTATTTATTAAATACATGTGCTCGGGTTTCGTTTTCTGTGTACAACGATACCTGAGAGTGATTTATGGATATTTACAATATTTCGAAACAGTGAGTTCGGTTAACGTGCGAAATGTTTTCGATGAGAAAAAACGAATAGTACCAGCTCACAGACAATGTAGGGCTCCATCGTCTGTGTATAAATGCCTCACCTTAAGACTAAAACTTTACATTACGGAACTTCTTGTCAGTGAGCAGTATACTTAAGGACTAGCACATCTGCAGCTGTAGAGGTATGTGAGATATTTATTAATTTCTTATGTATATTATAAGTTATAACTATTGCACATTTACATTTGTATATATTTTATGTAGCTTTGGCATGGTGGTTGGTACCTAACTGAAATGCTGACAGCTTGATTGACCAGCGTGACTTTCAGTCAAGTGTGCTAGTAACGGAATGCGTTTGTGTTACTCCATGCATGTAATCTATTACCCGTGGGCTAATTTTTGGGTTTGTTATACCTAGTGTTTTGGGATTGTAAAAATATTGTGTATAATATATATATATATATATATATATATATATATATATATATATATATATCCCTTATGTTTTCATGATTTTACTATTTGAGTAAAGAAGCTTACTTTTCACTATTTGAGTCAATAAATTTTACTATACGAATAAAGAACACTATTTTTACTATTTGAGTAAAATACATCATTTTTATTATTTTAGTAAAATGCATCATTTTTACTATTGGAGTAAAATATCATTTTTACCATTTTAGTTAAACATCATTATTTTTGTCATTTGAATTTGCTGTAGATCATTAGCCTTTGTCGTTTTACTAAGAAATATCATTTATTTATATTCACGTTTATTTTGCAATTTTAGGTTCATGCGGATTGTGTTAATTTTGTCCAATATTTGGATCCTAATACACGCATGTATTATTGATAAATCTTTTCTCATTCAAATCATTCATCAATAAGGATTGTATATGTATCACCTTCAGAAGTTTTCTGTTATAAATCCTAAATTCAACCCGGTTATTTTTTTTACTGTTTTCCAAAACGTCTCAGTACAGGTTGAATTTGTTTTTTCTTACTGCTAAATATATCAGCTTTTGCAAGGTCTATTAAATGACTCTTTCGTTACAGAGAAACAGTTTGTTATATTGTGCACTATATCTTCATCCTTAAGGAGATATTTTGTGAATATGCTTAGTTGTGTTTCATTTATCTGCATGCATATGTAGTATCATATCCTTCGTATAAAGATGACGATATCTTGTTGATTCTTATGCTAGCTTTTATTCAATGAAGGTAGTTGAAATTCCATACAGTCCGCTTGCGCTATTAGAGTGAATAAAACGTATTTTTCAATCTTTAATTTAAAAGCTTACACGGTCAATCAGCTCTTTTCTTAAATATGTATGTATGTAAACATTTTGTTATACATAACGAACAGTTAAAAATCATTTTTGCAAAATAGCTTTTAATAAAAGCAGTATTTAACCAGTTGCTATATATTGCGTAATTATTGCTTTTCATGCCGAAAAACAAACTCATCCCTTTTATTTGAAAACATCTTCCCACAAAGTGGATAATTGTCAATAGGCCACGATCAACGTTTTCACCTCTAATGCTCATTAGAGGAACAGTTATCTTTTTCAAGGAGGCCATCCAGGTCAATGGACGTATGTCATATCTGTGACCGGACAAAAAGGTTATTGTTGCTAGTTCTTCACCGTATTGAGGTCTTCGTTCAATAAATACTATCGTTACTGTATTTTATTTACATGACGGTAGCCCAAACCCCCTTCAAAAACCAAATACCTCTTAAAAGTACCACGTTATATCCCATCCCTTACGGGTAGGGTTCACTCATATTCACTATTACTGGCTACGTTAAAGTCTTTTGCATTAAGATAATTACGAGACAGAGGACCTGTCCAAACAAAAAGAATTACGTATTCATTTTCTTAATTTAACCTCTTCATATTGATAACTGCTCGAGACTCAAGTTGCATTATTATTATTTGTATTTGCAATTGCTCCGCAATAAAGATTTAGCAGTTGAACGTCTTGCTTTATTATTAGAAAGTACAGGTAAGTTCCAATCGTTTATCTTGTGCACAGATGAGTACATGCACTGTGGTGCATTTAGCACATTCCATATAAACAGCAATTGTGTTAACGTGTAACATATAACTTATTGCCATTATTCATTGTTTTTATCCACGCATTATTGTTTCAGACAACAATGTCTGGCTTGCGTGTCAGAAAGTGTTTTCGCAAGACGAGCACTAAAGATACTAAGCCAGACATACTCACTTGTTCAAATGCACACGAAAGTACCGATGAGCATTTTGTAAATTTGTGTCCTACTAATATAATAATATAGTCGATTACAGAAGCATACATAGATGTGGGAGGAAACGTCCCTACACTCTTCAGGATTTTCAGGTTTCTCCTTTGCAGAACACCATGGGTCTCATAGCAAGATCATTAGCGCTCCAGGTTAGAAAAACACGTGTATCGGTAGACTATGTAACCAGCTTCTTTGGAGACAGATGAGAACCATTCAAAAGAAGGATTGAACACTTGTGAAATAGATCGTATCCTCCAAATGGGAGTCGCATCCGAAACATCTCACGTCCGGATTATCGCTTTGCTCCCTCACGCATGGGAGGAGATTCACCGTGTGCCTCATATCCTTGGTACCCAGCACTAATGGAGTAGCGTATCGCCTCTCCCGATTGACGAAAGCAGCATGACACCATTTAAGGTGATGAATCAGACGAGCAAGGTTGACTAGTTGCTGCCCGGGAATCAGTCAGTGGCCTGTGTCCCATGACCGGTCAGTTTCTGGTGACTAATTATCGGTTAGTTCGTCTCGGTGAACGGTCAGATCGTACCCTTGAATAAATGCCAATAATCTCGTAACAATCCCCATTTCGTCACCGGCCATAACTAGCAGACATCATTGTGAGAGAATTCGAATCGGATCGAGTTGTCCCTCTACACACTCTAACATTATAGCCTTTGCTGGAATGAAAGTATAATAACCAGGGTCAGATTAAGAAATGGGGATCGGATCGGTATCCCTATCATCCATGTAGAATCCTTATAACCTACTTTACCCAGAGTAAAACGGATGTTGCGACTTGTGTAACGTCATCACCTACTCTTGAGTTGGCATTAACAGGGTAGGCTGAAGACATACTTCATCCAGGAAAGACCCTACAAAGCCATAGTAACGGTTCTACACACGAAGTTCTTACTAACCGTGATGAGCTACAGCCAGTAAAGCAGACAGTTTTTATATCACCAACTACAACTAGGGAAATAGTGATGTATAGCCAGTCTCATTTTCGGAATGTACTTGATACTAACTATGCCCGATGTATCCTCGTCAACTCAAGTGAACTCAGTGCGGAAGAATTTTCATTGACATCTCCTGTCAGGACCACTGGTCCCTCTCATTTGAATGAAAATGATATTTAGGTACGCGAACATATGCCCGGAACATCAGGCCCACAGTTCAAGAAGATTCTTTAAATTTTGACTAAGATTCCGTGGGCTGTGCACAGCCAGGTCCCCTGTTTAATCATCTTTCTCCCACAATTGAGCAAGTTCTCTGAGAGCTTCATGCAGGCCAGACTTCGTTGGAAAACGTAGAGGGTGATCCGTTATTTCTTCTACATGTGACCTATTGTTTCTGCCGTGAGCTATCGGTTATTTTCACCGAATTGGCATTTATTTCCATTAAAAAGATAATGTTTGTTAGTGTATATAGCTTCTCAGCTACTTCATTTATTATGCAGAAGGGGGGCACATGGGATGATCCAACTGTGTTGACTCAGAAGAAAGAAAGTTTATAATTTCTTCCTTTCCTAAAGAAAGAGACAATGGAACAACTCTAGCGACACGTACCTCTACCATTCATGTTGTTCTTTTCTAATCTTCATATCGGATACTTGGTCAAGCATGATAGATGATTGTTGGATCCTTTTCAATATGAGAGAGGGTTATCGAATACAGTTTTGGGAACAAATCCCTCTTTTAAGGACCGCCATACGTTTTCACCAATTTTTTTTTCTGGTGAAATCAAAGGAAGAGGTGCCTATCTTTTTACAGAAAGGGTCAGTCGAGAAGACGTTGAAGCAGTAGTACAAGTAGATTTTAATTCTTACCAATACGGTATCGATCCCGTCTTACCGGCACGATCGTATCGGCAATAAATATACTACGGGTACGGCGTACTTGTCTGTACCGGCTTGACTGCACCCCTGTTCGGAACAATCAGTATCTCAGATTCTACTCCCGAATCTTGCTGACCAGAAAAATTTTTAAAGTTTAGTCACAGTTTATCTCTCCCCTTTGAACCGTTTCTTCTGGAAGAACTTTTCAAGATGGAGACTACCTTCATCTACCTTAGGATAGCTAACGTTCACATCTCAATAATTCCTCCAAGTCCCAAATTCCTCTAGTTTTCCTTGTACAGGATGCCTTCCAATTCCATGTTTTGCCGTTCAGAGTCGCTTCCCCACCCAAAGTTCATCCGAGCTATGAGAGTAGTAACCAAACTCTAGATGACAGAGCTTTCTCCATTTCTGGCCTCTTTTACGAGGTTGCGAAGTTTTTCACGAACCGGAAATTTGTCCATGCTCCAGGAAACCGAATGGAACATATACTGGCACATCTAGGGGTTACCAGCCTAACGTCGTCGAACATCATTTACCGATCGCCGCTGAAGATCTGGTTCCTTAGGACATCTCTACATGTGCTCTTTATGGTTTCTCTTTCTCTCAAGGTGGACCACAGAGAGATTCACCTTTCCTCTGATTATGTTAGGGACTGTTTTCTGACTGGGGTCTCCAAGCGTGCACACGATCCATAGAGATATCTGTATCTGAAGTGTCAGATTCTAGTTGGAGCGCACATTTTTAACAGGAAGTTTGATCCTCTATTATTATTTGACTCCACATCAATCTAGAAATGAAGGTCATATTTATAGTGTTGCTAGAGTGCATCAACAGAGAAAGAAGGGTCGATGTGTCATGGTCTCCGACAGCGCGTTGTTAGTAGTGTATCCAAATCTTCAAGGATGTACACATACTCCTCTTTACGTTTAGGTCTGTAAACTCCTACACTGTGCCGTATCAGAGAACATCATGCTCTATGTCTGCCACATTCCGGGCAACAAGAATGTATTAGTAAGCAATCTATCTAGGTCAGACCAAATAGCCGTGTTATAATCGTTTCTACACCACTCACTGACAGAGTTCCATTCATGCTGTGGGTAAATCCGCAGAGTAATTTGTTTGCGAACGGACTCTATAACAGACTTCTCTGTTTTGTTCTCCAGTCCTGGACCAGAGGGCACTGATCATGTATGCGTTCAACTTCCAGTAAGATTACGAATACCTTCCCACTGCTCTGCCTGCTGTCACAAGTTCTACCAAGTCAGAACATCCAATGTTCGTATCGTGCTCATAAAAACACTGTATAGCCAACAATTATAGTATATCGATCTCTAAACCTGTTGATAGATCAAATATGTCCTTACCTCCAAGGGTCCATCATATACAACAGAACTCATATTTTCCACTTGCACACTTGATTCATTTCAAGCGATCTTACCACTAGAAAACAGTTTTCGGGCCGGTGTATCAGTTGCATCATTCGGTCCAAATTCAATGATGACTAGTGGGAAATCTTCTGAGATTGGAGCAGAAGGATAGAAAGTGATCCTAGCCGTCCCTCGCTGATTTTCTTTTGTTTGTTTCGAGAAAAATGATATTCAATATTGATTATAACGGTTAATATAACTGTCATTTCCAACTCACTTCAATTCTCTCATATTCTGATTTGCACCTTGCTCGATCTCATTTAGTATTTTGAGTTGCAAATGCCCGTCTCCCGCTCTTTGCTCTTGGATGGAACGTTATGTTTTATGGTCTTTAACCAAAACTCCATATGATCCATGGAATGAGAACTTTATATTTAAGACTGTGTTTTTACTCTCCATGCTGGAAGACGGAGGGAGCTTCAATGCGTGAGTGTTACCTTCTGTAAATGCAGTACTTATGGATATCCCCATTCACAATCGAGTATGTGCTGGAAATGATCCAGATAGTCTGATACACCCTGTTGGATTACTAAATGTAATATCAGTGTTTTGATATGGACATGGGAGTGTCTAAGACATATTTTTGTCCCCTCTGAAGGAATCCGTTGATATTTGGCTTCAACCAATTCACGGTTGAATGCCTCTATCATCAAGGAACTTATCAGTCCCTTACTGATAGAGGCCTTTCTTTATGTAATTCAAAGAATATGAGGTTCGAGCCGTCGTTGACTCATGGGCTTACTTTATTTTTTATTCCTTGGAGGACGTCTTGAATGAAGGCATCATATTGGCGATCAAATTATACCTTATTATTCGTCTACCTCAGCCCTTTAGAACAAAATGGTATAGAATATTTTATTTTCTTCATAGACCCAGATCTGTTGAAAATATGTAGCCTATGGAAACACAAACATGAACTAAGCAGTCTTCCAAAACGATAAGTGCATTTGAGTTTTCTCTATTTGTAATCAGTTTTAACAAATCAACCGACCAACCTAGCTGACACATTCATCTGCACAATTGCGAGAGGTTGTGTGTGTGTGTGTGTGTGTGTGTGTGTGTGTGTGTGTGTGATTTGGATTATTTAACACCTTTTCTGTCATATTGCTATGATGTCTGCAGTGTAACAGTTTATAGCATTCTAACACCAACCTCTTAATGCTGAACGCCAAGCGAGGCAGCTGTAAATATCATGTTTGTAAGTCTTTCGTACGATTTGGCCTGGTATCTAACCCACGACCTTTCGCATCTGAGACGGACGCTCTAAACACTAGGCCACATTAGCGGTGACATGTTATGCATGGCTACTATTAAAATGAAGTGTGACAATAGATAGGGTCAAAACTAATATGCATTACCTATGGGTCGCGAAAGTCCTCCTCCTACCCCGCCCTAATGTACTGGCGTAATGTTCCATGAAAAAGATGGTTGTTCTATGTATACAGGTATTTATATAAATATATTTTTGCCATTAATCTGACATGATTCACACGCAGTCCCTTACTCATTGAAAATGTTGAAATATTTAGTTGTTTATATCTTTGCGTTAGTAAAATCATTCCGTCAAGTACATACGATATGTGGGACAAGTGATTGATCTGTACATCTAAGAAATTTCATACGATTTGGTAGAAAGGCATATAATCTAAATATAGTAAAAAATCATATCACGGAATTCGTGTCTAGATTCTCTTAATGTATTACCGTTGTGCAAATGCATGTGTGTATTTTCTGTACAACTTATGGCACAAATTCTCTGTCATACTTTTAAACACTTGACGCATAACGTATATTTCGTAGCTAATATTATTTACTATTGATTGTTGTATTTTAAATTAATTGTTATATTTAATTACTTTATTGTGAAGACAAATAGGGTTCTTGCTAATTGGTTAGCTTGCGCGATCGTTATGAATACTGTTTCCTTGGTAATATTGTCGATAACTGTTCTTAAGTGTCTCTAGCGAGAAATTACGTGCATGTGGCATAATCTGCTTCAAACTTGAATGCTGAGAAATATGCTTTTATATATCTTTCATATGTTACTCCTTGATTGGCTATACAAATTGAATTGTTTTCGTATTTTGGATGTCTATACAAAAATGACTGTAATAAATATTTAAGTTATTCCTTTACATATACATGTGCAATCTTTTCGGACAATTTTAAGGTGTTATTTAATAGTTAGCGACATTCTTCTGTGGTTGACAAACAAATACAGTGGAGGAAATACCACATACGTGTCATCGTTAAATTTGACAGCACAAATATAAGATGAGAAAAACTGTCACTAGCGGTCAACCACAACGACGTGCATTGGATTTTAGTGCTCATCATCACCATTGCACCGATTTACCAACTAACATGACATGGTTACTTTTCTAAGACTGTGTAACTTGTTAATGGCTGTTCCTTCCTTATGAAAAAACCCCAGTTGTATTAGATTTGTATAAAAATGATGATACATGAAATAATAAAAAAAGGATTAAAAACTGTAATAGCGCATGCGCAAGTATATATATATATATATATATATATATATATATATATATATATATATATATATATATATATATATATATATCCTTAGACTTGCTCTGTACTTTTCACATGTTTTCAATTTAATGGATGTTCATGTGAGGCAAACAGACTAAATTGGTTGTCAATATTAAAGAGCTATTTTTCTGGTACCTATGAATTTTAAAATATATTGACCTTTTGTGTCTGCCTCACATGGAACATTACCGTTTCGATTCTGAGAAGACGAAAACACCCAGGGTTGTCATGATTTCTTTCGAGGATCGAATTCAAACAAGATATATTTAGAAAAAAAACCGAATGTTTTCTATTCTCCTAAAAACAACATTTCTGAACTATATGTCCAGTACCAAACTAACTATAAATTATTGAGCATACCAGAAATAAATGCCTGAAAGTTTATTTCACATAGAAATTACACAAGGTGCCCTATGTCCCTCACCTTGAGTAGTAGTAGCTTTTTTCACGCATTTCATGAAGCTGAAATGGAAACTACTTCCCACTTTCACTACAGTAGAGAAGTTTAAACAACGAAGGTTGAGCTATAAAGGTAGAAAATAAGAACCAGAAACTGTATCAGAAAATCTGTCATTATTCATATAATTTCTGAATAACAACATTTACTTCACGTCTAGGAAGAAATCTGGATATATAATAAAAACGAAAACGCAGGTTTTTCAAATGTACCAAATGGTTTGTTCATACCGAATTATTTTACTCTTAATAAACAACTAAAGGGTTAACTAATCAACATATCTTGCATGAACTCTTGCACCTTGAAAAGGAGTGCAAAACATACAGCTTGTCAGAAGCACCATTTTAAAATGGCAATTAAATTAACTATCACTATCTACCTTATCTTGTATTCATTTACTGTTTAGCAATACTTACCTCTGAGTTAATCGTGTCAAGGAATACACATCGGTGTCAAAACAGACATAAAGCTTGTGACACCTATGATTATGTATCCATCTGTTGGTGATCATTAATATGCCAAGCGGACACCGAACCTCGCTTCATTAGCGTTTATGTTCTGCAGTATTTCATGATTGCAAAAAGTGTTGCTATCATCATTCCTCATTTAAAATGTTGTCGACGAAGACCAATCTAGTCATCCATGAGTTGGAGGAACTGGTTCTGTTCTGTGTGTGCGCAGGTGGCTGATAAGGCACGTGAGGTTAGGTTGCAAAAAGGGACACTGGATGATTGGGACATCTCTAGGAAGGTTGCTGGTACGTGCTTTTCTGACTTGTCTCTTCATCTCTGCAGCTGTTATCCTGCTAGATTCGCACAGCCTGGAGCCTTTGTGCAGATGTGAGCACCAAGTGACTCGATCGCTACCTGTACAACATGTCCCGCCCAGCGTAGCTGGCATAGCATCAGGATGGTATGAATGCTGTGGAGACCTACTTGGGCGAGTACCTCGGTGTCTAGGACTTTGTCCTGCCATTTGATTTTGATTATTTTCCTGAGGCTTGTGGTGTGAAAGTGGTTCAGCTTCCTAGGATGGAGTTGATACACCGTCCATATATCGCATGTGTAGAGTAATGTGGGGAGTACAACTGCTCTGTAGACTTTTAGTTTGGTCGTTATACTAGATGGTAACATTCAAATTACTGACAAAGAGAACATTTTGACAGTGTCTTGAATCTCCCTTCATCCATTAAAAATGAAACCATCAACCGTCTCCCTCGATTACCCATCAACAAAGCACTGGAGGACCCTCCAACCTTGCTTGAGACACAGAAAGTGATTCATCTGCTCTCCAGTGGCAAAGCTCCCGGCTCAGATGCCATCCCAGCAGTCTACAAAAAGGGGGTAAAGCCCTGATTCAAAGGCTCCACGAACTGTTTTTACTGATGTGGCAGCAAGAGCCAATCCAGCAGGAATTCAAGGATGCTTCCATAATCCACCTGTACAAACGCAAAGGAAACCGACAGGGCTGCGACAAAATTTGGGGTATTTCCTTGATCTCAATCGCGGGAAAGATACTCGCCAGAATCCTACTGAACCGCCTCACTATGCACCTTGATCAGGGACCCATGCCGGGACTACAAGAGAAATGTCCAGAGCAAAACGCTGACCTATTCTCCATCTACATCGACTTGGCAATGGCTTTTGATACTGTCAGCAGAGAAAGATTATGGAAGGTAATGGCCAAGTATGGATGTTCAAAAAACACGTATATCCATGGTTCAGCAATTTCACGACGGCATGCATGCGCGAGTAAAAAAAAAATAAAATGGAGAGTCATCTAAACCATTTCAAGTAACCAATGGCGTCGAACAGGGTTGTGTTCTGGCACCAACACAGCTCAGTCTTTTTTCTCCGCCATGCTGACTAATTCTTTCAGAGACGGAGATTTTGGAGTCGGCATCAGGTACTGTACAGATGGAAAACTGCAACCCCAAGAGGCTACAAAAGAAAACCAAGGTTATGAAAGAACACACCAGGGAGTTTTTATTTAACGATGATTGCATTCTCAATGCTGGATCAGAAGCAGACATGAAATGCAGCGTTGACAAGTTCTCTAGTTCCTGCACAAGCTTTGGTCTCACCATCAATACTAAGAAGACTGAAGTGCTGCATCAGCCAGCCCCAGATAAGCTCTATACTGAGCCAAACATCACCGTCAACAGCCAAATCTCAACGTAGTGAACCAATTCACCTACCTTGGCAGCAAACTTTCACAGTGTCACCATTGATGACGAGGTGAACTTCCACATTTTCAGAGCCAGCACAACTTTTGGCAGATTGTATGCAAATGTCTGGAATAGAAGAGGCATCATTTACAATAAACATTATGATAGTATCTGATGATTTATCCCGCCTGACACACGATGCACGATTCCTTTCAGGCTATGGGAAAATTTACAATGAAATGCAATGCAATCTTATGTAATTTCCCACCGTTACGATTGATGCATTTTTTTTTTTTGCTAAATAAATGAGATGACTGTTGAGGTGAGATTTTATATAAATCAAATGAAGGGAATGAACATTTTGAATCAGGAGGTGAGGTACATGGTAGTTATTTATGGTGGGTAATCGTCGATGGAAGTTATGTATTAACCTAATATTATATATATATATATATATATATATATATATATATATATATATATATATATATATATATATATATATATATATATATATATGTAAAACTAACGATCTGTGAGCAATGTGTCTTGGCAAAATGATAGAATGTCGGTGTCATAAACTGATGCAATGTATATATGTATGTATGCATGCATGTATGTATGTATGTATGTATGTATGTATGTATGTATGTATGTATGTATGTATGTATGTATGTATGTATGTATGTATGTATGTATGTATGTATGTAATGTATGTATGCATGCATGCATGCATGCATGCATGCATGCATGCATGCATGCATGTATGTATGTATGTATGTATGTATGTATGTATGTATGTATGTATGTATGTATGTATGTATGTATGTGTGTGTGTGTGTGTGTGCGTGCGTGCGTGCGTGCGTACGTACGTACGCACGCACGCACGCACGCACGCACGCACGCACGCACGCACGCATGCATGCATGCATGCATGTATGTATGTATGTATGTATGTATGTATGTATGTATGTATGTATGTATGTATGTATGTATGTATGTATGTATGTATGTATGTATGTATGTATGTATGTATGTATGCATGTATGTATGTATGAATGTATGTATTTGTGTATATATTTGTATATATATTAGATTCATTTTAACTGTTCCTTTTACTGTTAAGAAACACAAACCAAATAAAAGTATTTAAGAATTGTCGTTGCCGATGAGATGGGAGGGGGTGTTGATGAGAGAGATAAGAGTGAGACCTTTTCATATCTTGTGGCGGAGGGGTAGGCCGTACTTTGTATCACTGATTCCATCCAGTAGTGAGAAACACATCCCTGACATTCTAGCGGCTATTTTTTAAAATTCTTCCTCCATTTTTCATTTAGGCAATGATTTGTTTTTAATTTTATAAAAAGTTAGGGTATTTGAGATGAACGTATAGAGTTTCCCCGTACTGAGTGGCTGCTAGGATTACTGTCCACAGGCTGATCACACGCTCGTTGGAGCAGAAATGCATATTGAACTAGTAATGTGATGTGATTATGACTTTTAACGTAGCTTTAATAATTTTTCAGTCATATAGCTACGATGTCTGCAGTGTGGTAGTTTATAGTGATGTCTACCATTTGGGCATCATGCCGCAGACATGTAGCATGATGTCCCACCCAGTCAGATTATCCTGACACCAGGCCGACCAGTCCTAACATTAACCTCTTATTGCTTAGCGTCAAGTGAGGCAGCTGTTAGTACCATTTTTGTAAGTCTTTGGAATGACTCGACCGGGGACCGAACCAACTACCTCCCCCATACGAGACGGATGCTCTAACCACTACGCCATCAAAGTGGTTTGAACTAGTATAGCTATTGTTTGAATATTATATCGGAAAAAGAAAAAAGAAATAAGGTGTTTGCTTGTATTTTGGTGTTATGTGATAGTATATTTTCTAGGTGTCCTTTCCCCACTTTCTTGATGTGTTTTTGTTTGATTCACTGTCCCTTCTTAAATTTATTTACATACCTTTGTATCTCGAGTAGTGTCACATAGCAAATTTCTGTAATATTATCGCTCCACATTTAGTATTTGTTATAGTCCTGTTACATTCTGTAATTTGTTTTTGTACTTATCAATGCTTTAGTTTTACTAATATTATTACTTTTCGTTTTGATATTATTAGTTTATTTATTTTTGTAATTGTATGAGCCGCTTGTGTATGTTTCCTTCTCTTATGTTTAAATCTCTTTCCTCTTTGAATTTTCTTGAATCATTATCCATTATTTTAACAATTAAATCTGTTAATTTGTCTGAATAGTTTATGTTCACTCTTGTTATTGAACTATAATAGGTTTTCATTTTCAATTTTCCTTATTTTTAAAAATGCCTGTTTTTTTCTTCTCGGTATTTTTCGTCGATTTGCACACTAGGATTAAAATAAGACTTTTGTCAGTTCTCCATTGAAAATTTCATGACTTATCAAAATGAATGGAATAATATTTTTGTGTATTATATTGCCCATGAGAAATGCATATTTTCTTCTAGTTTGTTTATTCTGTCCAGTAACATTGACTTTGCTTTTAGTTTTATATTCGGCAAGTTAAAACCTTTGTGTTTTCTTCTCTTTCACTAGTGTTTCTTTTTTATATGTAGCATACCTTACCAGAAATAATCCAATACAGGTTGTTTCATTCTTTCAAACATTGCCTGGGGAAAATATATAGTTACTGAACATACCATAATTGACAATGTAAATTGTATATCGTGTATTTTCCCCATAATAGATAGATACCTATATCTTTTATATTAGTCTTTTATATTTCAAGATGGTAGAACTGAATGATTTTCTCTCTAATTCCATATTAGAAAATATCTGTCTTTGGTTAATATCTGACCTTGATACGTTTACAGATAATTCGTATTGTTTCTGTAAATGTAGAAATGAAGATTTTCCTAGATAAAGTTGATACAGTCGTCTGTATGTTGTAACATCTTTATATCTTCCACTATATTTGGAATTTCTATATCATTTGCAGCTTTTAGTATTTTCTTATTTAATACTTTAACTCCATGGCAGATACATATAGAATCATTGGTAGTGATTGATTAATTAATGTCATCGCACCCTTTTCGCCAGTAATTTTTAAATAGTCTAAAGCATATTTTATTGCAAGTGTATTATTGGGAATTTGCTTTATTTTTTCCATATGACTGGTTTACATTTATAATTGTTCCAATACATTTCTTTCAATTTGTTTGTTAGTATCTTGCATACTATTGTAAAATCAGTCTTTAGTAGCGATACAAGTTTCCATTATCGTACAGTTTATCCAGTTCTCCCTTTCATGAATTTGACATTTCATTGTTAAGAAAATTATTATAAACCATTTCAAATTTTGGGATCATTTCTGTTTAAAATTATATATATATATATATATATATATATATATATATATATATATATATATATATATATATATATATATATATATATATATATATTAAACGATAAACCAAATCGCACTGGGAATTTATTTTTTTCATTTGTAAAATCGCTTTTTAATTACTATTTATGAGACAAAGTAATCGCACAATTTTGAATTTCTTCACTAATTTGAGGAAAGTTTATGTCTTCAAGTTAGGTTTATATTATTTCTATATTATTGTTTGAGTTTTGTATAATTCTTGATAATATTGGTACACTTCCTCCATAGTTCTATATCTGTATTCTAACTTGGTCCAATTTTAGTTGCGTTTTGATAACTCACTATCATTTCTTCTTTTCATTTCTTCCCTTTACATAGTCATTGTCCTTGTTTATATAATCAATCGAATCTTCCTGTCCTTTTAATATAACCAATCGAATCTTCCTGTTAAAGTTTAAATAAACACAGGAAAACTCATGTCCTTGTTTATGTAACCAGTCGAATATTCCCGTCCTTATTTTTTCTCCTTCTTACTTAACTATATTTCTCCCAATATTTTCTCTGTTTTTTCATTATTATTAATTATTATTTTACATACTTTTACCAGCACTTTTCTCTTTTCGTTTTCAAATTTATTATTAAATATAATGTTCTTATGATATAATTCATTTCATATTTCTTCATTACTGGCCACAATTAATTTGGTAACTCTTCTTCTCGAAGACCCATCGCTCTGCTACATTCTGTCAATACTGCCTAAAATCCACTCTGCTGCATTTCGTCAATTTTGGCCTAAAGTCTGCTCTGCTGAATTCTGTCGATATTAGCCTAAAGTCTTCTCTGCTGCATTCCGTCGATATTGGCCTAAAGTCCACTCTGCTTGATTCCGTCGATATCGGCCTAAAGTCAGCTCCTATCAACTTTTAGGTATCTATGGTTTCTAGGTATTTTTCGATATTAGTGCAAAAACTATTTTCCCTCATATTGTTTGGAATTGCATATTTTTTTATTATAAGACCATGCTACTGGACGTTTATTGGATTCAATTTTCACATAAATAAGGATTTATTTTCTATTTTCCATCCATTCTTATGTGTAAATATGTTTGATATAATTGTCATGGTTTGCCCTTTTTGTCTTTTCTTAAACTGACGAGAACACTCCTATTTATAATTTTTTTAATACTAGCTTTATTTCTGTATCTGTGATGTATAGTAAATTTTGCAAAAATATTGTTATATTGATTGATTTTAAATATGTTTATTAGGTCACGTTATTGTTATCTCTTTTATTACTTTTATACAAACTATTTAATATCCGGAATCCATTTAATTCGAGGATGCTGTTGTTTTTTTACCTCTGTCTTTTCTTAAACTGTGAGCTGATTTTTGTGAGTTGTTTCCTTTGTATGGTATCTATTCTTGGTAGTTTCTTTTTTACCCACTGATTTTTATCCTAGCTTAATGGATTGCTGGTTTCATATTCATTGCTGTTTTCTGTACTGAGTGAGGATCTACTTTCTGGGATATTATATTCTTTTCTTTATATATCTCGGATATCTCCATCGCTCTCTGTCACCCTCCTTCTTCTGTATTATTTTAGTTTACCATCTGTCAGTTACTGTAGATAATCTCGTATGATGCCTTCGATTAGTATCGTCTTTTCTTAATCTTTTCTCTTTTTCATTCTATGCCCATTTAGTTCTTGTCTATATCTTGAACTGGTGTTTCTTCTCTTGTGAGTTTTTGATTTGACTTGTGGTGTTTATTTTCTATTTTTCTATTTCCGTCTATCTTATTTGTTTTTTGTGTTGTCACTAGTTATTCTGACACTATCAGGTGCTTGAAATGGGTTATGTATGGCAGATGTCATCCAAATTTCTCTTTTCCTTAATCTATTGGCACCGTTGTTTGTTTGCTATGTCATTGCTTGTTTTAGTTTTGTGGGGTATTATTTATTGTGGTGTCACAAACTCCACTTCTGTTTCTTGATATTTAGACATGGGATGTAATGGTTCTTCTATGTTCTCTTGTCCTATAGGCTGCATAGCTATGTTTTCTTCTGTGTGAGTTTTCCTTGGGTATTTCCTTCGCTTCTCCTTCAGCCTCCTTTTCGTCTTGTATTTCAGTTCGATTTAATTTGGCAGCCTGAACATAGCTCCCGTTTGGAGGTTCGTTGGTTGGGTATTGCGGTCTACTTGAGGTTTACATGTTTGAAGCATGGGCGTTGGAGAATGCAAACCGGATAACATGTGCATATCTTGCTTAACGCAAGGCGAAGACTAATATTGCAAAGTTACCTTATATCTCGAATATAGACTGAATCATTGCGCTTGATAAATACCTGTTTCATATAAATAACGACATTATGTGGGCACATAATATTCAACCATTATGAGCTTGCATGCATTGCGCAGTACGGACACTTTTCTGGTTATATTAAACTTTATTTCCCAGTGGTCGTGAATTTATTTACTGCCATTAAACAGCCAAATATGCTTTAACTACTTAGGTGCCACAATATCAGCTCACAACAATCTTTATCTTCGTTCTCATTTTGTTGTTGCTGTTGCTTGAAATATTTGATCTTGATGGTAAAGATATGTTTAATCTCATAGGAGGACGATTTGAAGAAAGGAAGTGGCTTCGCATACTAAGTGTCATTTTATATGTGACTAATCACGTGGAATTGTTTGGATGAATACTGCTCATTTAGTAATTTAAAGGTTTAACATTTCCAACTGGAATTATTTGTCTATGATATACCCCTGACAATAAAAGACGAGTTAATTGACATTAAAAGGGGAGTTAACTGACATTAAAAGGGGAGTTGTATTCTGGATTCTCCACCCATAAAATTTAATGTAGGTTATTTCTTGCAGTTGTTTCGATACGCGTAAAATACGTAGATGGAATACAAAAAAGAAGAGGAAAACTGAAACGAGTTAAATCCACCTTTTACTGCTGTAAAGATTTTGAAATAAAGATGATGCAATGCTAAATGTTAATGTTCAGGCTTGTCTCAGTGCAATGCAATTAACCAATAAATGACTACATTCATACCCATACCTTTTGTGCGGACGTAGCTATTGATCTTACATAACATTGCCAACTGATAGCGCACCGTCAATTGCATATAAAACTTATGTTGTATTCAGGGGTTTAATTTGATTTTAATTCGTCTGCTATTACCACATTTGTGGCTAAACAGGATTGAATCTCGAAAGTATACTTGGAATTTTAGGAGCGAAAAATGCCTTTAAAATATTGTTTCAAAATAGCGTTATTCACCTATCTGCATTGCAAATAATTTATTTTCCTTATATATAAAAGATTTATTTACGTCAGCAATAACTGAAATTTTGAATGAAAAACGGGGGATTTTTTTCATTCTGGCAAAAACGTTATTTTCTCTTTTTTTGGTCTGATATGCAATAATAATCTGGCACAAAAATCCTTTGACCAACCCTTTGACCATTGAAAATGAGACAAGCATTGGACAGTCCTGTCCAGTCAGCTTTTGTTGTAGCATATATTCTAACAACATAGCAAAAGTATTTGAACAATGAATAATTCATTCATTTCCCTAAAATGAATTATTATGAGACGTTAAACGTTACAGCTAACTTTTTTGTTCTTCTCAAAGCTGCTTTTTTTCTAATGATGTACGAATAAGATTGATTTATATGCAAAGACATTTTCCCAAGAAAATTATTATTTACCATTAAGTTTGGAGAAATTTTTAAAATGCATCTTTTATCCTAGATTTTTTTTAATTGTACTGTTTACTTGATCTAAAACTTTCATCAACCCTACAACCAATGGACCGTTTAAATCTATTTCTATGTATTATAGTAATTGTTGAAACTTTTTTTA
This sequence comes from Potamilus streckersoni, assembly GCA_016746295.1. Classification (NCBI taxonomy): domain Eukaryota; kingdom Metazoa; phylum Mollusca; class Bivalvia; order Unionida; family Unionidae; genus Potamilus; species Potamilus streckersoni. The sequence continues at coordinate 848,767 of JAEAOA010002189.1, read as the reverse complement.
CTGATGATCGTAGACAATTATAAAATAATGTTTGTCATATTAGTAAATCTAGCTCTCATTTTGTAGAAAGCCTAGTTTAAATACGTTTTAATATAATGATGTGATGAGAAATTAATGTATATTTGAACGATTTCTGAACGTTTAGCAAATATATATTTTCAATGAATATTTTATGTGTTTGATATACGTCTTGTACAAATTTAAAATGGTTTATGCTTTCAGTTCATATTTCACCGTTCTTAAAGATCTTTTAAGGACAATGAATATTTTGAATATTTCCCCACAATGAAATCGTGGCATATATATCATATGTTCTAATAAATGTTAGAAATCTTCAAGTTCAACTAGAACGAACAGTATCAAATGTTTGTATAACAATTTCAAGAAAGTATCAAAATTATCTATGTTACTACTACTGCTATTATTATTATTATTATTATTATTATTATTGTTATTATTATTATTATTATTATTATTATTATTATTATTATTATTATTATTATTATTATTATTATTATTATTATTATTATTATTATTATTATTATTATTATTTCTTTGGTAACTGTACTTTACACTTGAATCCCGTTTCTTCTAAAGCAGTATATACTTCCATACCCCTGGTTCCTAGCCCTAAAACATCGACATTAAGAAATATGCCTTCTCGATGTGTTAGAGCTATGTTTCATCCATTGCATAAATATTTAGGGTGTAATAAATAATGGCGCAATATATCACACTTCAAAGCATAACTGCTCATTTTACTTGGGTTTATGTGTAATTATTTAAATACAAATTCGCCATGAATGTCTTAACTTTCTGTACTGTAATAAAGACATCTGTTTTATCCCGGTAACTTTCCTATTGCTATAAAATATGTAGGTGAATGTCTCATGAACTACAAAGACTCATTAAAAACATAATTAAAAGCAATGTTCTTAACAATTTTGTGCATCGGTGCACACAGAGTGATGATATTTCATTGCGGAACTTAATGTCTTGCAACTGTCATCAAATGAGTACCACTAGCTTTATTTTAAAGCAAACTTTAAGTGGACAGCATTCCTTTCTTGCCTTCTTAAGTTACCTCGATACACGAAACACTACATTGTTTTTTTTAGTTTGTACTTAAAACATTATAGTGTATGTGATAATAAACTCTTTGATTCGTTACTTATCATCAGTTTCCTCAAGTACTACAGGATTGTTACAATTTTGTCTTTAGTTTTCTAGAGTGTAGACAAAAGACACTATTGTAAAGACATAGCTACGATATACATATCAATATCACTCATTAAAGCACAAAAGCCACTATTGTTAAGACATAGCTGCGATATAAATATCAAATCACTCATTAAAGCACATTTAGTGAATACTTACTACGTTGGTAGTAACATCGCATCAGAAATATTGTTCATCCAACCGACTTACATTTTCACACCAATTTTGTTATTCTGTTTAATTGCATCAAGGTGTTAAAATTTGTAAAATAGAAAAGGACGGAGATATTTGCAGATCCCTGACATTTTTATTTCTATTATAGTGATCGAACCATCACAGGAACCTCCTTAGCAATCATAACAAAAGGGATGTATCATAAATCAGGCCGAAAATTTATTGACTGAGGATATTAATGTGGTAAGTAACAAAGATTTTAGAAATATATCAATTTTTTATATCACAAGAAGTGGACTCTATACATAATAAATGGGACTGAAAAATAAAATATAATTTAACGTAACATCGACAGAGTGTTATACTTGCTTTTATTTGGTGATATACCTATACATTTTCTGCCCAAGAATAAGCTAAAAATTTGTTATAAAGTAGGAAAACAAAACTGAATTTTTTTTCTGATTCCGTATTACCATACTCTCAAACGAGGCTGGTACTACCTTGTTTCCTGGTTATAACTGAGCCAGTTTGAATAACAATGACCTAGTCCCACTTAACACGCAAATGGCAATAAGTCAAATTTTCTTTTACAAATGTGTATCATCAATTTCCAAAACTTTTGTTTAATCCCTTTGTAAACAAACTATCAAAATATTGCTGTCATTTCTATGTCTTGTCCCCATCGGAGCCTCTCACAATATCCTACCAGAAACAGTTAAAACGCAATTGACCGAATTTGGATAGAAAATTTCCTAGTTATTCATCTGGCTCATTATTCATTGATGCAAAATTTGACAACTGCACATTAACAATAAAAACTGTAAATCACATGTAGGTTTCTGCTGACCCCATTCGTTAATGAACTAGTGTTATTACCAATGACTAGTGACAGTAGTGAAAATGAGCGACTGTTTTTACACACGCTTCATTCATAAAACTGATATTAGTGCGCATATAAGTCGTTCAAACAATAAAATTCGATTTATGACTTAATGAAGTTCGTATAAAAAAGGTTGAAATGTTAAGCGATTTATTTTTTTCAGTTACGCTTCTGGATTTTATTAAATTAAATGAAATTGTCTGACAGAAAATCTGCAGAGATCAGACACTATAAATTAATAAGAACGCTTGCAATGCACATGTTCTTGAGATGGACGTGCCTCAACAGTTTAGTTTAGTCTGATGTTTTACACTACATAATCATTAATTGGTTATTTAAAGCTGAGGCATATTGGTGTAAGTGCATTATCCGATGACCCACTACGGTGTCTGATCTGGCTTGATTCGATAATTGGATTAAAAGTCCATAACGCTAAACGATGAACCACCACGTTTCTGTCTGTTGTATGGCATGCGGTAGAGAACATTAAACCTTTTTTACATAGAGTTTGTCACGGTCTTCGCGTCAGTGTAAATATACGAAGAAATTTCTACTACTGTTATTACTTGTATTACTACTACCTGCTGATTCGGGGATAGAAAATATACCAGTTCCGTATTACAGCAAGAGTGGCAGATTCTTGCAACTGCGTCGAGACTCGCTACTTTGGCCTCAACGTAACTAAATGTAGTCAGAATGGGACTTTCTAATCATTCCCATGTTCACGCAAAGATTTAGTTGTCATATTAAAGACATCAGTTAATCTGATCTCTCCATACTTTTCTAAGGTCACTAGTGTGATTAAAAATATTCATTTATTCTTAGAACTTTACAAAGGACTAGCTATTAGAAAAATGGTAATATCGAACGATGGGATGTGATTATTTGTAATGTTCCACAGGTCGTCATGGCACATGTTGTTTCGTTTCAAGTTTGAGACGCTAAAGATCTTAGATTATCGAGCATCTCAGTCACACAGCGACCACTGAAATCAATTGATCGCAGAACTCCTTTTTATAATTGAGATTTGTATCCTAGTACCCCAATTGGTACCTGCACAAATTGCTTAAAGCGAAACAAATCGTAAGTATAGGCTGTCCAGTTGCAATCTATGAGCATTTCACCAGGCCTTGCATTTTGTTTCTCAGAATTACTTGCTGAATTTTCCAGGTACTTTATTGACATGGTTTGAAAGTGCCGGTTAGGGTTTGTGTGCTTTGTTCCTTAATGGAATATTTCTATCTTGTCACTATGCCCCACACAAATAACAAAGCCCCCAAAATGGGACAGAAATTTACACTTACTTATTTCACTCCTCGTGCCTGGGCACTTTGTATATGTGTGATCAAAGAATAAACTTAACTCAATTTACTCTTACCGCAGTTATATATTGTGTATATATATATATATATATATATATATATATATATATATATATATATATATATATATATATATATATATATATATATATATATATATATATATATATATATATGAATATAGAATTTTGGTGGGTGGAGAGTAGTGTCTTGCTAAAGCATATGGATATCAGTAGTCCTGATCTTCGAAAGAAGAGAATTTAAAAATCGATAGGTAATATGTATTGGTAAATTAGACGCAGAAATGCAGACTTAATCAGTTCATCTTATTTCTTAACGTCTCATGTGTGATGGTTGAGACAATGCTGTTAAAAAGCCACTGAATTCATGTATGTGGAGATACATATAGATAATCATTTGGTAAAAATCTGTTAATGCTAACAGCGGTAGAAACCAGGCGTAGAAGCGTGGGGTTGTTTTATATGAATGCACAGTTTGTGTCGACAATGAAGGTAGATATAGTCATAGGAATACATTTAGGCTAGATTTTAATCTGATTCTTTTTCCACTTCTTAAATATGGAAACCCATACTGTTTGTATTATTGTTGAGAATGGAGACCAAGACTGGGTGAGAAAAACGACATTAGAACAACAACAATGACAGATGAGCCTTTATGTCTTCAAATTGGACATCAATCTTCATTGAGTGATGCGTTAATAATGACGAAGACAACTGTGATGATATTGTGACAACAATTACCACTTGTATGATGATGGTATGGTTACATGGGGATTCAGCTGACAATGAAGATAACTATTATGACAATGACAACGACAATGTAGATATTGACAATGAAAACAATGTAAATACTGACAATAACGACAACCATATAAAAACTGACAATGACGACAGACATGTAAATACTGACAACGATGACAACAATGTAGATACTGACAATGACGACAACCATCTAGATTTTGACAATGACGACAACCATGCAAATACTGACAACAGTTATGTACCTACTAGCAATAATGATTATGATGAAGAGAAAATTCGTATGATGGTTAAATCTAAAGACAATATCAAAGGAAACTGGAATGTGCCACTCCTGACGATTTTAAATTAAGAACTAACACGTTGAAGATCATTAACGAAAATAGTAATCTTTGGTAGACAAAGTAGCATGCGCTTTCTGAATCCGTGTTTGCTAGCTCTACCAATAAATAATACAAGACCAAGAAACAAAGGAAATCCATAACAAACTTGCATCATTTGACGAACTTGAAGTAGTCCTACTGCATCAATGCTTTCAACGGAAAATAGTATCACAGGCAAACCAACAACAGTCCATGATTGTTAAGTGACAAACTCCAAGAAAAGCTTGTAGATAATATGTCATTATCTCTTAATTCAAGATTGTGTGGATGAAAATGATGAAAGTGATGAAAACGCGTTCTGATAATTAAACACATTCTGTATTTCTTGTTGTTTGCAATATAAAATGACGACACTATGCTGCGAAAGTATTCGCATAATTTAATATAAAATAAATACCACTGAGGCTACACACATATCATTCACAAGTTGAAAAACGACGGTAAAGAACGCTAAATATATATCCTTCAAATTATCTCATCATACCGTGTCTTGAAGTGCACACGATGAGATTTCAAATTACCAAATCATACCGTGTCATATAGTGCACATGTCGAGCTCTCTATTTAACACGTCATACTCTGTCCTAAATTATATACGAGTTTACAAATTGCCACATCATACTGTGTTATAAAGTGTACATAATGAGCTTTCAAATAACCGCATCATACCTCTGTAACTTCAACTGAGTGTTTGTAATAATATAAAATATTTTACTATCGATAATTCTCAGCAAAACCTATCTGGCCCGAGATAAGATCAATATGTCTATAGTACTTGGAATAAGTGCCGATCCATAAGAGTGTCATCTGTTGGCAGTGGTTCATTGAGTGGGACCAGCAATTTAGTTAGATGATGTTGAAGATAGCTCGGCTTTGTGTTAAAAAGATGATTAAGTGAGAAATGTCATTTACTTACTAGCTGTCTTAGAGAGAGAGTTGCCCTCAACATTTATACCTAGTTCATCAATTATGTCAATTATGTTTGTTTGTTGCTTTTTAAAGATATACATGGCGTCTAAGACGTACAGGTGTAAGCTCCTTCCCATTGTAGTTTGACATCGAGTGCAAATTGCAACACTCTATAAAGGTCACCAAATTGGTACAAATTAGCTAGCGATGATGATGTCCTCCAGGTACACTGAAAAACAAAAATGGGTTCTAAATGAAAACATGAGAGCACCATGTCAGCAAGAAAAAAGAGGTATACAATGTTAGTGCCTCTTCAAAACACCTTCAGACTCTAGTGGCACAATATAAATGAATTGCATCAAGGACCGCAATTTCACTGTGCTTGAAAGTTAAGTGATATTGATTTTGCTGAACAGAAACCAGATACATGCTAATATTTCCTTTGAATTGGACATATATCTATGATTGGTTCCTCACTACAGCAGTGATAAAATATGGATCTAGAGCTTTGAATTGCTGGTCTCTTTTACAAACATTTGTTAGAATTTTATTGCATATGCATAAATGGTTGAAATATTGCTACATCCTTTACACTATATTGCAATCGTTATGAAGTAGCAATACTCCAACAATGATACCGTTTTTAGATGGTGTCTAACTGAATTTATCAGACTCATTCGCTTTCTTTTTATTCATGAATGTCAGTAAGCATTCTTGCAAATCTGAAATGTTTATGCATTTGTTCATGGATTGTGTAATCAAATAATTTATTTTCATGTTTGGAGCTTGTAATTTAGAAACATTATTTGCACAGATTTCAAGCTTAAGTTGACAGTGACAATAATTGTCTTTCATCAATTAGAATAATTTTAGAAGCATACAAGTGTCAGCATGTTCCTGCCCAGGGAATATTCTTTAAACTTCATTTTATACATCATATAATATTGTATACATATATTAAACAAAAATAAAGAGTGACACAAAACAGTTGTGATCGTATCTTCCAATTCCTTTTCTAAAATGAAAGCCTTTCAAAGCCTTAAACTTAACTACCCGTGAATTTTCTAAATCTTATAGAATATCATTCGCTCATTCTGGGAAAAGTGCCGCTCTCCACAGCCAAGCTGCAGAACATCAAACTCGTCATTCGAAAGTGACCAAAATTCATACCCTGCCAGTGGAACATATCAAAGTCGATCCTTTGAGACAGAAAAAGTTGATATGAACTCTATTAAACAACTTTTATGGTTACAAGCTGTTTTAGGGCATGCGTTTCATGTAAAACGTTTTGACCCGTTATGTTATCTTTATAGTTTGCTTTATTTTTTATACCTTTTAAGAGCTTTATCTTTAATATTTGGTTTCTAGTCTAAATGTTTATGTTTATTAAGTAAACTTTATCATTTATATATGGTTCATATATATATATATATATATATATATATATATATATATATATATATATATATATATATATATATATATATATATATATATATATATATATATATATATATATATATATATATATATTGTGTACTTGATATTTGTCCATATTTGAGGGTAGGAGTTGAGTCTATCTGAATAATATCACCTTAGTTTGCAAACTACATATTAAAAAGAAAAAAATTGTCTGGGATTTTTGATTTTATATTCAAATTATATTTACTTGGAGGTATTAAGTTCGTTGAATTCAGTCTTTAGTTTTGGTTTTAGAAATTAAGAATGTTTTAGAAGCAAGATATCTACGATTTTGATGGGAAAATTACCACCATCTCGATTCTGTTAATGTGCATTAACCTTTTATATAAAAGTTGTTTGCTTGAGAGTTACTCATTCCATATCAATATCAAAACCAGTCTTAGTGGAATCAGTTTAAGATTCAATTTAAATTTAAGAGGATTTATTTATTTAACTTATTCACTGGAATTACTAAGCGCTTATTGACTTTAATACACAATTACTGTTTTGGTATTTATTGTGAATTCATGCAAAGACATTTTGGATTATATCTTTGAGATATATCAAGACTGTTGACACATTAAAAAAAATTCAAGGCCACTAGCGCATCGGCCTTTCAATACTGGAATTCATTTGGAACAACACTAGAGTAAATTCGGAACACTTTATAGACTTTTGATAGAGTTTTAAGAACTGTTTGGAAATTAATTAACAATACTGTAATTCTTTTCAAATTTTCACTATATGCTCTTGGGAAATAAATTATTTTGTTGAATTTTGCAAATCGAGTTGATTTTCGCTATCTTCGGTTGCTTGCTTGAAGACCATTGAGTTGTAACACCGTAGACTCAGTGTTGTACTGAAGTGTTTTAAACACAATTTTGTTTATTGCTAGAATGCCTAATTTGATGACGCATGTGCTCTTGACGCATCACAAATCAAGTTTTAGGCTTTGAGCATGTGCTTCAGGTTTGTGCTCAACAAATTTCGATGCTACTAGGTATGATCCTCGTGTCGACTTTATTTGTTTAATGATAATCTACATGTTTATATGCAATTAATATAAACAAATTCTTTAAACGTAGTCCAAACCTGAATAAAATCTACAAATCTATAAACCTGCTCTATAATCTTAACTATCATGCCCTAGTATGTTGGTGAGTAGTAGGTGGTTGGGTGAGAGTTCATGCTTGAAAATTTCAAAATGCATACGTACAATAGGTGCACAAAGGAATACAAATCTTAAATGGAAATAAATTTCGTTTATTAACTCCTTCATTCGCACTGTAAAACACGCTTTACTTTTATAACAGATCTCTTGAGAAACATTTAATCCTTACTAAACTTCTTAAAAGCAGATAACTTTAGTTTTCCTAACACGTGTCGTCCTCGTTATATGTTTGCTTTGACTGTTTTATCTCGAGAATTTGGACTAGAACAATAGTTTCTTTATGAGCGGAGCGCAGGTATAAGAGTCGATTTATTCTCTTCTAAGTAAGGATATATTTCGGATAAGAAGTTAAATCATTAAACTGGACTCCTTTCACGTGTTATGTCTTCGAAAGCCAGTGCAAACTCTAGAAAGGTCCACGACTTTGTGGTTTAAGCACTATCGATCACTGCATGATACACAATCAAGACGACATAAAATGTCATGTCGATCTTGTGCATCGCTTGCTAATTGTCCAACATAGATTCTAACAGTTAATAAATGTCTTGCAATAATAATTTATTTGGAAGTAAAGCATCAACCTTAAGTTGTTCATCTTTGTAAAGTGTTTACAGTCTTTATTGGAGCAAAGGGAGGATTATTTGATCTTTAAAACACATCAATGAACGTTGATAAAACACAGTATTACATGACTGAATAAATCGGGGCCTGTCAGTGTTCACTGTTGAATAAATCTGACTTATAACCAACGATGTTTTATCAAGAGTTCTAACGACTTCTAACAACGTTAACTGACGTTATCGCGGCCTTTGCGTTCTTTCTATATAATAACAAAGTACTGCCTAAGGGATACAAATACGTCTAAAAGACTTCTTAAATGATTCCTATATATTTAAAAGCATTGCCCAAAGGATACAAATATATTTACATTCTTTTTTCTTTGATATGTCATTCAGTTTCTAAGCTTGAGATTTCGTGCTAGTAGAATTAAATTTTACTGTATATGAAACATTGCCCTTCGCAACACTAATCGATAAAGATTGATAACTTATTTAACTTTTCTGTAACTGGAAATGCCTGGTAAAATTTTAAACACGTTCATGTAAAAATTATTGATTTCAGTATTCAGAAGCTATTGATTCAAAGTTCTTAAGGGACAAAATAACATTAAAAAGGGGCACTACTATCGATACCAGTGTTCCACGCCTATGTCATTTAAATGTCTCTTGCCATGCAATACACATGACGCAATTGCATTTGTAACGTTGGACGAAATGCTTGCAAACCAAACTGTAGGACAATATCTTCACTAGTCTTAAAACCTCGACATTGCAGACGTAAAAGGAACATCCCCTCATCTAAATTTATTCACACTACTTATCTAAAATGTAGTAACCTTTGCTAAAATATGCTTTCTTTTAACGCTGGCACAATACGTCACTGAACTGGCAAAAGATAATTCTCGACCTAATCCTTAACTGTGTATCCAGCATATCATATTGTCATTAGACATTTCTACTTAAAAATGAGAGACACTGGAATCTATCTCTGTCGAATTATTGATTACATAAATATTATATATTTGACAAAGCACATTATATATTTTCACAACTGTTTCAACTTGTGATAAACTGTGCTCTAAACGCCTGTGGAAAAAGAAAAACACTACAAGACTTAAATATTTTATTCTCTTGGACCAGCAAACAAAGTTTTATTTGAAGGGGCCAGAATCATTTGTCCTTTGCTTCGCAGACCGGTAACAGAAAATATATATCTTTATACAGGCAAATAATACTTCTAAAGGTCCTGTTATATTATCAGATACACTTTGTCATACTGTGAATGCAGCTACACTTTGTCATCCACTTTCGCATGCTGTGTAATTAGATACATTTGACATCCACTTTCTCATATTCTATAATCAGATAAACATTGTCATCCAATTTCTCATGCTATATAATCAGATATATCTATCATCTACTTTCTCATATTGTTTAGTCAGACACACTTGGTGAAACTAATCAAATACATTATGTCGTCCATTTTCTCATAGTGTGCAGTCCGATACACTTTGTCAAACTGTATAAAAAGATGCACTTTTTCCTCAACGTTCTAATACTGCATAATCAGAAAAACTTTGTGATACTGTGTGGCTAGATGCGCTTTGTTATCGACTTTCTCATAATGTGTAATCAGATACACTTTGTCATCCAACTTCTCATACTGTGTAGTCAGATACACTTTGTCATCCAAGTTCTCATACTGGATAATCAGATACATTGTCATCCAAGTTCTCATACTGGATAATCAGATACACTGTCATCCAAGTTCTCATACTGGATAAGCAGATACACTGTTATCCAAGTTCTCATACTGGCTAAGCACACTTTGTCATCCAAGTTCTCATGCTGTATAATCAGATACACTTTGTCATACTGTGTAGTCAGATACACTTTGTCATCTAAGTTCTCCTACTGTATAATTAGATACACTTTGTCATCCAAGTTCTCATATTGGATAATCAGATACATTGTCATCCAAGTTCTCATACTGGATAAGCACACTTTGTCATCCAATTTTTCATACTGTATAATCAGATACACTTTGTCATTCTATGAAGTGATATAAACTGTAAAATTAAATATATTCATAAACTCAAAGCTCTGTGCAAACTATTGTACCGACAAGAGATTGTGTTCTGTCGTATTACTTTATATTCTGCAAGTTATATTCCCTTTGATCTCGCCACAATATGTGTAACAGTACTTTTATATTGTGTTTGTATGTGCTGCAATATTCTTCTGCATAATTGGAAACAGCTTTTTCATCATTTTCTCATTCATCTCTCAGTCATTGTCAATGTCAATCTCGTATTCTTTCGCGCATGCTTGACAAGGTGAATATTTACTATTTAAAGCAAGTTTTAATAAAATAATTTGTTATTCATATTTTATCTTATCAAACGTATCATTTTCACGATAATCTTAGTATTTGTACGTATCTGGGATTCGCCCAGTTTCGTGTCTTTAGACATGTTAATGATGGCCTGGGGCAGTTTATCAGTTCATCTATTCTAAACAATAGGCTTGTCAAAGATTGCTTAATAGATCGAAGTCGTCAATGTTAATGCATGAGGTCTCATACACGTACTATTGTCTTATATTATTTATATTTATATTATTTTATTACTTTACGGGCATATAGTTCTCAACAATGATAAAAAAGCAAACGTTAAAATGAATATAGTGTGGTTTCCTTAAAATATCCCATATTTGATTTTATCTATGTTTTTAACACATGTTAAGAAATCATGTTTAAAGTATAAGGATTGGATATATATTGGGCTTTAATTATAGCTCTCAAAATGTAATGATTGCTGAGAAATATCGCAGTTGATTATGAGTATGGTAATTGATGTTTAATTGGAATTTAACTTTGATTGCTCGGTACGGAAATAGAACATGAAAGTCAAATATTTAGTTTTAAAAGAAAATAGACATAAAATGGGCATAAAACGATGTACCGTTTACACTTGAGTTTAACAAGACATCTTCACTTTGCTGTCTTAGAAGGCTAAGAGATATTGAATAGTGTACAAAATGTAAGTGCTTGAAATCGCCGAACACATGTTTTAAAATCAGTTAGGGGAAGGAATTTTGCCAAATTATAGATTAAATAATTTCTATGTGGCGGGCTTAAAATCGTAGTATTAAACACTTTAATTGAACATCGTTTAGCCGAAAGACCGTGATTTTCTATTTCTCTCTACTATGCAAATGTTGCTAAAATACTCAACTGTAAGATTTTCCGCTTTATTGTATGGGATACAATAAGTCTCGAAAGGAACATTCGTGTTTTCTAATAAGCTTTGCTTAGTTTTCTCATTATATATTTGCACCTTTTTAATGAGTTCGGAAGGCTTCCCGTTCAGATGAAAAGCAAAGAAAGAAAAAAAAGCAAGAACATATTTGTTGGTTGATATATGTCTCCTTCTATACCTATTTCCAAAATGCAAGCTATTTTCAAATCCTGCAGTAAAACTCACTGTCAAAATCAGTTGGTATAGTGAGAGAACAATATATCTATGCTTTTATTCAAGTGAATTGAAAAATTAGAGCATTGAAAACAATAATGCTATGATTGAAAGGTAAGCATCTTTAAAGAAAGCAATATGATAAGAATGCAGATATGTTACTTTCTGTTGCTTTCATACACGTTTATTGAAAAAAAATATACAAAAATTGTCTCGATCAGTTTTCAGAGTACTAACTTCACCTCTGCACCTGTGGTCACTAAAGCCTTTGAACAAAGATTGTTTGATTTTCTTACTTTGAACATTAATATCTCGAAGCAAACAAATCTTGTGATGCATAGACCTTCCATTTATCTTAGAGGAAAACGACTTTGATGTATAGCACAAACGAATTGTCAGATTAAGGGGGAAAAATCTGCAGGAATCCCTAATTGATCAAAGTCTCTATCGATGTCTGCCACAAATTTAGGCTCTTTAAAGATTGTGCGTTGGGGGTATCTTTTCATTTAAGTGTAAAAATAAGCATTGCTTTCGTTTTCAAGGTGTTTGATGATTTGAATGTTCGATTATACACAATGATCTCATGTTTTAAAGAATACTCATGGTTTTTGCAAGCCTGTCTAGAATATTATAATCATTAATTTTAATAATTCTTATAACCTCCGTTTACTCAAAACTCATTTCTGCATTCTTTTTATTCAAATACAGTTAAACAAAACGCACATTTCCCACGAAACCGTCTTCTATTTATTTTTAAACATTTCAAGGATTTCCTTCTTGTCTCCCTGGAAATGCAAACAATTGTTCTGGCAAAAATGCACCGATCTTATTGAGTCTCACAATACTAGGGCATAACAGACTATGTGGCTGATGTGTGTCTCAACCACTGTATATTTCACTACATTCTGTAATCGATCTATACATGCTTGATTAGGTCAGACTTGAACTAATGTTCCCTAATTACCGTTTCTGTGGAAAATAAAAGTCTGACAAAATGGAACATAATATAGCATAAATTACTAAAATTGGTGTTTGATGATTTTAATAGCTCATATAACTTTCTGCTAAGAAATGGAAACATTTGCACTATACTTTTACGACAGAAAGTGAAGTCTAAAATTAACAGTTTATTTCGCTTTAATAACAAAAAGAGGTTCAACAGACAATGTATTGTGAAGTAAATCCCAAAATGTTCTTAAATGTCTTATTACCAATCCAAAAAATATGGGATGTTCAGAATGAATTCCAAGTCTTGAATGTCATGATGTACCACATTCAATGATGGAGTTAAATGAGTTCTCAATAACTTATAAGTTATGTGTCAATCCAACACTATCTTTTGTGTTAATCCAACTCCAATAAACGCTTAGTAATTCTATGAGCAACTTAAAAAATAATTCCGCTTGAATTGTATCTGAATAGACTGTTAAAGACTCCCAGAGACTGATCTTAAAATGAAATCAATTATTTGTTTTTATAAAATCCCGTTTTGTACACCTATTTACTTGACCTAATAAGTAATATATTATGAAGATTTTCAACGGAACAACTTAGTCGATTTTCAACGGAACAACTTAGTCTATCTGCAAACGAGACCTATCTTGAACTCTTGATACTTGAAAAAAGTGTTTTAAGAACGTTCTTAGCATGAATGTCATTCAAACACCTTGTTTACAACTTACCTTCATAGCATGGAAAAACGTATGTTGTGTAAATATACTATTTGCAAATGACAATTTTCTTAATGTATAATCTATTATTATGGACAAAGGATAAACACAATATATATATATATATATATATATATATATATATATATATATATATATATATATATATATATATATATATATATATATCTTGATGTCGAACACCTCATAAAGGAAAATAATGTTTTATACCATAGAGCTTTCTCTTGAGTATGTATCAAAGAAGCATAAGATATAATAATAATTAAAATTACATAGGAAAATGTCTTATGAATGACACTCCGCTTAACTGCACGAAATATATATATATATATATATATATATATATATATATATATATATATATATATATATATACATACATAAATATATATATATATATATATATATATATATATATATATATATATACATAAATATATATATACATACATAAATATATATATATATATATAAATATAAATACACACATATATATATATATATATATATATATATATATATATATATATATATATAATAAAACAGTAAAGTACGTATATGCACATGGGAATGCATCTGCAAAGACATTATCTTTTCATTTGATGTGTTGAATGTTAGTGTTGTATTGTTGTAACATCAGTCTCTGTCTTAACAATCTCAATGTTTTGTGAATAAAAGAATAGGGATTGTGGTCACTTAATACAACTATCAGAAATGGATCTGAACTAATATACAATTCAAACTGTGACAAAGCCATTATCAAAGACAAATATTTCTTTTCGAGTTTGGAATAATTTATCTGGTGCTAGTTTAGTTTCTCTTTTAGCAAAATAGCACACTAGATGATCCAATCCATTTTATATTCTCAAATCAATACTCCACCAACCCCACATCACTTGCATCAACAGATATTTTAAATAAATGATTAAGATCTTTAAACTGAAGGAACTAGTGCGCTTTTAAGAGGTTCGGAAATTATGGAAACATCTGAGCAAACTCTTCGATAATATCAAGCCATACACAAAAATCGAATCAGCTGCGTTTTACTAAAGGCACTGAGAATTCTGGGATGTCATAAAAATGTGACAAAAGCACGTGAAAACTCATAATTACCACAATTAATCTCCGGATTAGCATTATTTAGTCAATCAAAGAATTTTCAAGATTCCAAGTGATCCTGCCAGGTATTGTTGTAGGTGATGAAGTTATCAATGTATGCGTCACAATTATCTAGAACATATGTTAACTTGTTCATTTAACACTGAACTGTTGCCGTAGAATTCTCCATTACTTTATGCTGATAATTCCATCTGGAGTTGCAAATGACAATATTTCTTTTGCTCTTTCTGTGAGTGGAATGCAACAAGCCTTTTGAAATTCAAACTTGGTGACAGTTTGCATTTCCAATTTTGTCTGTGCTATCATCTATTCTTGGAGTTGACAATGAATCAGTTTGGGTGACACTATTGACTTTTCTATAGTCAGTACACATACAAAATGTATTATCTGGTTTAGGTACAAGAAAACACGATGATCTTAGTTACTTAAACTTGTCTACATACAATCTTTCTCCAGCAAAATTTGAATTTATATTTTCAAATATTCATGCTTTATAAGATTCATCATGTAAGGATTTCACAAATGTAGAATCAACTGTCTCAGCATCATAATAAAGTTTGCTTTGTTCATGTTGGAGCGTTATATTCACATAATAGCTGTTTTAGTTCACTTTTTTTTCCAGCGATTTTAGATGCGATAGCTTCTGGTATAGATTGTTTAATATTTTTGCATTGCGAAGATTGGTTAGACCAAAGTCACTACAGTTAGATTGCATTCCATCGTTTACATCATGTATGGGACAGATACAATAAAAGTTACTTTGTTATTCAAATGGCTATCTTTCTGATATTACTATATTTATATGACTTCATTTTGTTTTCTCTTCTCAAAATGTTAATGATATAATTTAAGTCTTGGAATTTACTTTCAGTTGTATTAGGGCTATAACATTTAGCCTGGAGAGCATGTTGATGTATGAATAAATGATTAATAATTTATCACCCGGTTGAAAACTCTTCCTGTATATTTCTGTCACACCTAATTTCATATTTTACTGAGTAGAGAGAAGATTAGTTCTTTCTACTTTACAAGCTTTCGACAACTTTTATTTGAAATCAATAACATTGTCAAGAAACTTAATCTTTGAATCTTCAATTGAAGCAAAGTTTTTGTCTTTCTATACATAC